>CM069449.1:4681493-4765630 GCA_035610835.1 Ophiura sarsii | reverse complement strand
AACACATGTCCCATGAGGGCTGCACTGGACATCATGGACAGCAAATAAACAATTGAATAGCATGCTGCAAATTGAATTCAAACAATTAACTGGATTCAAATGATCTCTTATCCTCTCTAAACAACTTTAAACTATCCTCGTGTATCTAAAACTGATTTTTGGGACATTTAGGAGGGGGTCATAGGTTAGTAGTTTACCCCCTTCTCAACTACTAACCTAAGACCCTTGGATTTTTGGCGCCAAAATGGATTCAAATGATCCGTCATCCCCTCTAAACAACTTATCAACTATCCTCGTGTATCTAAAACTGATTTTTAGGACATTTGAGAGGGGGTCTTAGGTTAGTAGTTTACCCCCCCCCCCCCTCTTAACTACTAACCTAAGACCCTTGGATTTTTGGCGCCAAAATGGATTCAAATGATCCGTCATCCTCTCCAAAAAACTTATCAACTATCCTCGTGTATATAAAACTGATTTTTAGGACATTTGGGAGGGGGTCTTAGGTTAATAGTTTACCCCCCTCTCAACTACTAACCTAAGACCCTTGGATTTTTGGCGCCAAAATGGATTCAAATGATCCGTCATCCTCTCCAAACAACTTATCAACTATCCTCGTGTATATAAAACTGATTTTTAGGTCATTTGAGAGGGGGTCTTAGGTTAGTATTTTACCCCCCTCTCAACTACTAACCTAAGACCCTTGGATTTTTGGCCCCAAAATGGTTTCAAATGATCCGTCATCCTCTGCAAACAACTTATCAACTATCCTCGTGTATATAAAACTGATTTTAGGACATTTGGGAGGGGGTCTTAGGTTAGTAGTTTACCCCCCTCTCAACTACTAACCTAAGACCCTTGGATTTTTGGCGCCAAAATGGATTCAAATGATCCGTCATCCTCTCTAAACAACTTATCAACTATCCTCGTGTATATAAAACTGATTTTTAGGACATTTGGGAGGGGGTCTTAGGTTAGTAGTTTACCCCCCTCTCAACTACTAACCTAAGACCCTTGGATTTTTGGCGCTAAAATGGATTCAAATGATCCGTCATCCTCTCTAAACAACTTATCAACTATCCTCGTGTATATAAAACTGATTTTTAGGACATTTGGGAGGGGGTCTTAGGTTAGTAGTTTACCCCCCTCTCAACTACTAACCTAAGACCCTTGGATTTTTGGCTCCAAAATGGATTCAAATGATCCGTCATCCTCTCCAAACAACTTATCAACTATCCTCGTGTACATGAAACTGATTTTTAGGACATTTGGGAGGGGGTCTTAGGTTAGTAGTTTACCCCCCTCTCAACTACTAACCTAAGACCCTTGGATTTTTGGCGCCAAAATGGATTCAAATGATCCGTCATCCTCTCCAAACAACTTATCAACTATCCTCGTGTATATAAAACTGATTTTTGGGACATTTGGGAGGGGGTCTTAGGTTAGTAGTTTACCCCCCTCTCAACTACTAACCTAAGACCCTTGGATTTTTGGCTCCAAAATGGATTCAAATGATCCGTCATCCTCTCCAAACAACTTATCAACTATCCTCGTGTATATAAAACTGATTTTTAGGACATTTGGGAGGGGGTCTTAGGTTAGTAGTTTACCCCCTTCTCAACTACTAACCTAAGACCCTTGGATTTTTGGCGCCAAAATGGATTCAAATGAACCATCATCCTCTCTAAACAACTTATCAACTATCCTCGTGTATATAAAACTGATTTTTAGGACATTTGGGAGGGGGTCTTAGGTTAGTAGTTTACCCCCCTCTCAACTACTAACCTAAGACCCTTGGATTTTTGGCGCCAAAATGGATTCAAATGATCCGTCATCCTCTCCAAACAACTTATCAACTATCCTCGTGTATATAAAACTGATTTTTGGGACATGTGGGAGGGGGTCTTAGGTTAGTAGTTTACCCCCCTCTCAACTACTAACCTAAGACCCTTGGATTTTTGGCGCCAAAATGGATTCAAATGATCCGTCATCCTCTCTAAACAACTTATCAACTATCCTCGTGTATATAAAACTGATTTTTAGGACATTTGGGAGGGGGTCTTAGGTTAGTAGTTTACCCCCCTCTCAACTACTAACCTAAGACCCTTGGATTTTTGGCTCCAAAATGGATTCAAATGATCCGTCATCCTCTCCAAACAACTTATCAACTATCCTCGTGTACATAAAACTGATTTTTAGGACATTTGGGAGGGGGTCTTAGGTTAGTAGTTTACCCCCCTCTCAACTACTAACCTAAGACCCTTGGATTTTTGGCGCCAAAATGGATTCAAATGATCCGTCATCCTCTCCAAACAACTTATCAACTATCCTCGTGTATATAAAACTGATTTTTGGGACATTTGGGAGGGGGTCTTAGGTTAGTAGTTTACCCCCCTCTCAACTACTAACCTAAGACCCTTGGATTTTTGGCGCCAAAATGGATTCAAATGATCCGTCATCCTCTCTAAACAACTTATCAACTATCCTCGTGTATATAAAACTGATTTTTAGGACATTTGGGAGGGGGTCTTAGGTTAGTAGTTTACCCCCCTCTCAACTACTAACCTAAGACCCTTGGATTTTTGGCGCCAAAATGGATTCAAATGATCCGTCATCCTCTCCAAACAACTTATCAACTATCCTCGTGTATATAAAACTGATTTTTAGGACATTTGGGAGGGGGTCTTAGGTTAGTAGTTTACCCCCCTCTCAACTACTAACCTAAGACCCTTGGATTTTTGGCTCCAAAATGGATTCAAATGATCCGTCATCCTCTCCAAACAACTTATCAACTATCCTCGTGTATATAAAACTGATTTTTAGGACATTTGGGAGGGGGTCTTAGGTTAGTAGTTTACCCCCCTCTCAACTACTAACCTAAGACCCTTGGATTTTTGGCGCCAAAATGGATTCAAATGATCCGTCATCCTCTCCAAACAACTTATCAACTATCCTCGTGTATATAAAACTGATTTTTGGGACATTTGGGAGGGGGTCTTAGGTTAGTAGTTTACCCCCCTCTCAACTACTAACCTAAGACCCTTGGATTTTTGGCTCCAAAATGGATTCAAATGATCCGTCATCCTCTCCAAACAACTTATCAACTATCCTCGTGTATATAAAACTGATTTTTAGGACATTTGGGAGGGGGTCTTAGGTTAGTAGTTTACCCCCCTCTCAACTACTAACCTAAGACCCTTGGATTTTTGGCGCCAAAATGGATTCAAATGAACCATCATCCTCTCTAAACAACTTATCAACTATCCTCGTGTATATAAAACTGATTTTTAGGACATTTGGGAGGGGGTCTTAGGTTAGTAGTTTACCCCCCTCTCAACTACTAACCTAAGACCCTTGGATTTTTGGCGCCAAAATGGATTCAAATGATCCGTCATCCTCTCCAAACAACTTATCAACTATCCTCGTGTATATAAAACTGATTTTTGGGACATGTGGGAGGGGGTCTTAGGTTAGTAGTTTACCCCCCTCTCAACTACTAACCTAAGACCCTTGGATTTTTGGCGCCAAAATGGATTCAAATGATCCGTCATCCTCTCTAAACAACTTATCAACTATCCTCGTGTATATAAAACTGATTTTTAGGACATTTGGGAGGGGGTCTTAGGTTAGTAGTTTACCCCCCTCTCAACTACTAACCTAAGACCCTTGGATTTGTGGCTCCAAAATGGATTCAAATGATCCGTCATCCTCTCCAAACAACTTATCAACTATCCTCGTGTACATAAAACTGATTTTTAGGACATTTGGGAGGGGGTCTTAGGTTAGTAGTTTACCCCCCTCTCAACTACTAACCTAAGACCCTTGGATTTTTGGCGCCAAAATGGATTCAAATGATCCGTCATCCTCTCCAAACAACTTATCAACTATCCTCGTGTATATAAAACTGATTTTTGGGACATTTGGGAGGGGGTCTTAGGTTAGTAGTTTACCCCCCTCTCAACTACTAACCTAAGACCCTTGGATTTTTGGCGCCAAAATGGATTCAAATGATCCGTCATCCTCTCTAAACAACTTATCAACTATCCTCGTGTATATAAAACTGATTTTTAGGACATTTGGGAGGGGGTCTTAGGTTAGTAGTTTACCCCCCTCTCAACTACTAACCTAAGACCCTTGGATTTTTGGCGCCAAAATGGATTCAAATGATCCGTCATCCTCTCCAAACAACTTATCAACTATCCTCGTGTATATAAAACTGATTTTTAGGACATTTGGGAGGGGGTCTTAGGTTAGTAGTTTACCCCCCTCTCAACTACTAACCTAAGACCCTTGGATTTTTGGCTCCAAAATGGATTCAAATGATCCGTCATCCTCTCCAAACAACTTATCAACTATCCTCGTGTATATAAAACTGATTTTTAGGACATTTGGGAGGGGGTCTTAGGTTAGTAGTTTACCCCCCTCTCAACTACTAACCTAAGACCCTTGGATTTTTGGCTCCAAAATGGATTCAAATGATCCGTCATCCTCTCCAAACAACTTATCAACTATCCTCGTGTACATAAAACTGATTTTTAGGACATTTGGGAGGGGGTCTTAGGTTAGTAGTTTACCCCCCTCTCAACTACTAACCTAAGACCCTTAGATTTTTGGCGCCAAAATGGATTCAAATGATCCGTCATCCTCTCCAAACAACTTATCAACTATCCTCGTGTACATAAAACTGATTTTTAGGACATTTGGGAGGGGGTCTTAGGTTAGTAGTTTAACCCCCCCCCCCCCCCCCCCCCCCTCTCAACTACTAACCTAAGACCCTTGGATTTTTGGCGCCAAAATGGATTCAAATGATCCGTCATCCTCTCTAAACAACTTATCAACTATCCTCGTGTATATAAAACTGATTTTTAGGACATTTGGGCGGGGGTCTTAGGTTAGTAGTTTACCCCCCTCTCAACTACTAACCTAAGACCCTTGGATTTTTGGCGCCAAAATGGATTCAAATGATCCGTCATTCTCTCTAAACAACTTATCAACTATCCTCGTGTATATAAAACTGATTTTTAGGACATTTGGGAGGGGTCTTAGGTTAGTAGTTTACCCCCCTCTCAACTACTAACCTAAGACCCTTGGATTTTTGGCGCCAAAATGGATTCAAATGATCCGTCATCCTCTCCAAACAACTTATCAACTATCCTCGTGTATATAAAACTGATTTTTGGGACATTTGGGAGGGGGTCTTAGGTTAGTAGTTTACCCCCCTCTCAACTACTAACCTAAGACCCTTGGATTTTTGGCGCCAAAATGGATTCAAATGATCCGTCATCCTCTCCAAACAACTTATCAACTATCCTCGTGTATATAAAACTGATTTTTAGGACATTTGGGAGGGGGTCTTAGGTTAGTAGTTTACCCCCTCTCAACTACTAACCAAGACCCTTGGGTTTTTGGCGCCAAAATGGATTCAAATGATCCGTCATCCTCTCTAAACAACTTATCAACTATCCTCGTGTATATAAAACTGATTTTTATGACATTTGGGAGGAGGTCTTAGGTTAGTAGTTTACCCCCCTCTCAACTACTAACCTAAGACCCTTAAATTTTTGGCGCCAAAATGGATTCAAATGATCCGTCATCCTCTCCAAACAACTTATCAACTATCCTCGTGTATATAAAACTGATTTTTGGGACATTTGGGAGGGGGTCTTAGGTTAGTAGTTTACCCCCCTCTCAACTACTAACCTAAGACCCTTGGATTTTTGGCGCCAAAATGGATTCAAATGATCCGTCATCCTCTCTAAACAACTTATCAACTATCCTCGTGTATATAAAACTGATTTTTAGGACATTTGGGAGGGGGTCTTAGGTTAGTAGTTTACCCCCCTCTCAACTACTAACCTAAGACCCTTGGATTTTTGGCTCCAAAATGGATTCAAATGATCCGTCATCCTCTCCAAACAACTTATCAACTATCCTCGTGTACATAAAACTGATTTTTAGGACATTTGGGAGGGGGTCTTAGGTTAGTAGTTTACCCCCCTCTCAACTACTAACCTAAGACCCTTGGATTTTTGGCGCCAAAATGGATTCAAATGATCCGTCATCCTCTCCAAACAACTTATCAACTATCCTCGTGTATATAAAACTGATTTTTAGGACATTTGGGAGGGGGTCTTAGGTTAGTAGTTTACCCCCCTCTCAACTACTAACCTAAGACCCTTGGATTTTTGGCGCCAAAATGGATTCAAATGATCCGTCATCCTCTCTAAACAACTTATCAACTATCCTCGTGTATATAAAACTGATTTTTAGGACATTTGGGAGGGGGTCTTAGGTTAGTAGTTTACCCCCCTCTCAACTACTAACCTAAGACCCTTGGATTTTTGGCGCCAAAATGGATTCAAATGATCCGTCATCCTCTCCAAACAACTTATCAACTATCCTCGTGTATATAAAACTGATTTTTAGGACATTTGGGAGGGGGTCTTAGGTTAGTAGTTTACCCCCCTCTCAACTACTAACCTAAGACCCTTGGATTTTTGGCGCCAAAATGGATTCAAATGATCCGTCATCCTCTCCAAACAACTTATCAACTATCCTCGTGTATATAAAACTGATTTTTAGGACATTTGGGAGGGGGTCTTAGGTTAGTAGTTTACCCCCTCTCAACTACTAACCTAAGACCCTTGGATTTTTGGCGCCAAAATGGATTCAAATGATCCGTCATCCTCTCTAAACAACTTATCAACTATCCTCGTGTATATAAAACTGATTTTTAGGACATTTGGGAGGGGGTTTTAGGTTAGTAGTTTACCCCCCTCTCAACTACTAACCTAAGACCCTTGGATTTTTGGCGCCAAAATGGATTCAAATGATCCGTCATCCTCTCCAAACAACTTATCAACTATCCTCGTGTATATAAAACTGATTTTTAGGACATTTGGGAGGGGGTCTTAGGTTAGTAGTTTACCCCCCTCTCAACTACTAACCTAAGACCCTTGGATTTTTGGCGCCAAAATGGATTCAAATTATCCGTCATCCTCTCCAAACAACTTATCAACTATCCTCGTGTATATAAAACTGATTTTTAGGACATTTGGGAGGGGGTCTTAGGTTAGTAGTTTACCCCCTCTCAACTACTAACCTAAGACCCTTGGATTTTTGGCGCCAAAATGGATTCAAATGATCCGTCATCCTCTCTAAACAACTTATCAACTATCCTCGTGTATTTAAAACTGATTTTTAGGACATTTATGAGGGGGTCTTAGGTTTTGGGTCTTAGTTTTTGGGTCTTAGGTTTTGGGTCTTAGGTTTTGGGTCTTAGGTCTTAGGTCTTAGGTCTTAGGTCTTAGGTTAGTAGACACCCATTTTTCTTCGGTTATATAGGACTACTTGCTGGGGGTCGGACGTGTTGAAACTCGTTCCACGACATGACGCCGTTGATTTAGAAATAACTAATTTGAGCGGAAACAAAGGTTAGGATCTAATTACCCATCAAATCGTAAATAACATTAGTAAACATACGGTAGAAGGTAAAGAGTGTGTTTGAACTCTCTCTAGAGTTGACCAAAAGAAAGATGAAACTGTATATTTACTATAATCATTTTATTGTACTTGAAATCTTTATGGGGTTTTTTGCCGACCCACTGCGCCGTCGCTCTATACAGATGGATTATGACATTTTGGAAACTAGCATACCCACTGTTTACGTCTCACGAATGCCACAATGCTAAAAAACAGTCCCTTTCTTTTTAGCGCATACAAACCAGCAAGTTAAAACCGCAGTTAAAACCGGTCTAAACAGCGTTAAACAGGTTTTGAACATGTTCTGCAGATTCTTGGCAAATAGTAATGAATAGAGACAAATAATAAAAGTTGCTGTAAATACCAATTGATAAAATGGTTGTAGTCTTATAATCTTATCATCATATTCTAAAGCATGATGTCCGTTATTCCACAGTAGGATGGTTTCCTTTCAAGCCTCTTTCAACCAATGATGTTTGTTTAAAATAAACCCTGATTGTATATATTAGAGCTGAACTTGCGGAAACGCTATCGGTCAAATAAATAAAATGAAAAGTATGGGAGGGTGTGTTAATTGAAGTATGCAGCAAGCGACTAGAATAGAAAATTGGAAGTTTTAGAAAATTGAAATAGATTGTGTTGCTATATTATTACTAAGTTTACCCTCAATAACTTTACATCGAATGTACTTTGTTTAGTTTAAGTTTTATTTGGCTCAGAGATTACAGAGATACAATACATCAGTATACAAATCTTAAAATGTTCACATCATATTTTTAAAAGAAGACAGTGCCAAGGATAGCCCAAGAAAGCCCTAAATAGGATTATTTCCATCGGAGTCCTTAAAATATTAAACAGCACAAGGTTTGCACACAAAATACATTGCACTTTTTTAGGAAACAACTGCATATATAAAAAGCGGATGAAAAATCAAGGTAGAAAGTGACTTTTAGCTTTAGGAACCAGAAAATGTAACGAGGATTCAGGTACCCCGATGTTATTTCATTATATATAGATTTTAAAACATGATTGAGTATAACTCGGTCTTCAACTTTCAACATTCCCGGCTTCTTTGAATCTTCATCATCAATGTGGTACCCGGGCTCCAAGAAACGAATCAACTTAATTGCGCAATTTGCAACTTATTTTCCAACTTTGTAGGAAGGGAAGAAAACCTTGACGAGCTACAATAAAGGACAAACAAAAATGTATATTTATTTTGAATTGTATTTTTCACGCGTTTTTAACTTCAATGATTATCTTAATATTTTGAAAATGGTATTATACGTCAATAATATAATGTAAACATGCTAAAAATACACGATTGCCCCCAACCCCGAATAACTTTATATCTTTATCCTGGTGGTATATTATTTATCAAGACCATAATTTGTATTTACAAATATAGTATGAAACATTAGTAAAAAGGATCTACCTTTTTGGGGTTCTGTTTGCTTTCGTTCTGTTAACATGGATTCAAGTAATCCACAAACCTGCAAATATAATAACAGGGTGCTGTACAGAAATATGAAAGACTCACGACACTAAAACAACTCTGACTTTAATTTAAGATATAATTATGTGAATTCAATGGGCATGCAGAATGGACTCACTGTTCTGGTACTTTCACGCACTTTCAAATGGTTTACTAAGGGGTCATTAATATTCTGTTTAGTGAAAGATTGAGGCGTTTTCCCAATAATCCTCACCCTACCCCAGAACCGGTTACTCCGACCATTGATCGTACTGTTTCTTTTAACCATGACCCATAGATTTTCATTATATAATGAAAAAACATTGATATATAGCAAATATATTCTAATAAGAATCATGTATGCTACTGACCATTATGTTTTATCTGTATGTCTTGCTTTGCTGTCCTTCCAAATAACGAATTGCCAGTGTTACATACTCCTACTTTTTGATTCGTATAGCCTACCAAACACTTCCCTTAGTCCAACACCCTTCCATTTCTTAATCAGTGCTCATCCGCTATAAAAAACACACCATCCAAATGATATACACCTTACAGGCTACTGTTATTATTATTCATTTGATCACCCTTTTCCTTTTTTTTAATTGATTTCTTATTTGATTGGATTCTTATGATCGACAGTCCATTTAGCTCATAGACACCACCACCGATTGAACCGATTAAGACCCACGGAGATATACCAACGCCTATGCCGCGTGACCTAAGAACATCGTAGTACAAAGCAACTTTCTCGATAGAGCAGCTTGATCAATCCCCTTCACCGTGTTCATACGCTTTGACACACTGACTATGATGACTCTGGCTACTGAACATGGGGTTCTCCGACGATAGAATTATTTAAAACATTTCTGTTCCCAAAATTGGCCAGATTTCTAGGATGAGTTGCCCTTTGCACGACTTACTTCTGAGGTTAATTTCGATGCTTGTCACGATTGGCTTCACCTATTTATAAACACATTCACTCGTAATAAATACAAACTCGTTATTCACTTTTCTTTTCTTTATTTTATTTTTTATCTGCTTTCTCATAAACTCAACATTGGAAACGTTTAAGCAAGATCCATGCCGTCGCAGCAAGGAATGACGCTGCTAGTAAACCAGAGAGTACAGATCCGAGCCGGCAGGGGTGAGAGATCACCGGGTCGATCCAATCATGTTCATTCAGATATTTAGTCGTACAGGCGATACAATCTTCCAATAATACACGCCGCGATCTTTTATCGTCCATATAGCGATACATATCGGTTACAAAAGTCAGTAATATACAGGCGCGGACCCGTCTTTGCTCGGAAGTGTTTGTATCCTTAAATAGCTTATAGGCCATTGGCTTTAGGGATACAGGACCGACGGATAATGCCAGTTCTGTCTCCTTTATCAGATCGTGATAATCCTCCATTCCTCTAACACTGGTAGCTACAGTTCTAGCGTATAAAATGGCGCCGGAAGCTTCACGGTCTTCAAAGCCAACATGTTGACGATCCTGAATCATGTCATTTAAAATAGCTTTTAAAGTGTGTCGATTATTCAATGTCGCTCGCCCTGAGCTTGGCGATGTTCTCTCATCGCTTTGCAATGCTTCAGCGTTTCCACTTCCCTTCTGGCACGCTCTACCGCTTTCTGTAGGTCCCGAGCCAACGTGAGATGTAGTTCTAGCGTCGTATACTCCTCCCGTTGCCATGATTCTAGTATATCACAAATATCATCAACATACGTACGGAGCGTCGTAGTCAAACGTTATATCCGCAAACGAGAGGCTAAGGTAAACGATGTTCAAAACCTCTTCTTTATCTAACAGGACTCCCGCGTGTGTGTAAAGAGCACCGATATGATAATTAGTACTAGGGTCGGTGAAGATACATATATGTTCTTTCCGCAAGGGTCCGGAATCCTGTAAAACCGGAGCGATGTATACGTATATATTCCGTAGCCTTTTCAACTAACATAGTGGCTAGTTTGTTACGGCTCTTTCTCGCCTTTTTTTCTCGGCATCAACTTCGTCCACGAGTACGTCTCTTGCCGATGCCATATGCTGTCAATACCGTAGACATCGCTCCCCGCGGTGTAGGTTACGTAATAACAACGGCGTTTTATGATTGGTTAATCCTACGATCGTAATAATGCCGTTATTTACACCGTTACATCATCGGCTTTAGCGTCATTGTACGGCCTTTTACCCGAGTCTTCCTTTATTCTCTTTTCCAGTCGTTCTACTTTGTCTCTGGCTGCCTGAATTTCCGCATAATCGTCGTCGGACACTGCGGATCTGAATTCCAAAACGTAGTCGCTTTTTTCTATCATATGGCGAGTGGCTACAAGCTCCATGGTTATGCAGTTTAGATAGCATCGACATCGAAGTTGAGAGATCGTCTGATAATATACAGCATACACGTGTCCACGGTCCTCATCAACCTTGTCCAAGGCCTCCTGATACCATTGCGTCGTCATGAGGTGATTTTCAGGATCCATACAAACATCGTGCTGGTCTTGGCTTGGGTGGTCCGTTCTGCAACCATTGCATTCTCTCTTTACGATCTCATCAAACTCTTTCCAAAACTTTTCCAAATAAATGCAACGAAATAGGTTTATTAGTCTCATATGTCTTTCCATCGGTGATTTGTTTTTCGCGGTTGTAATATCGAAAGTCTTTGCGTCGTATCGAAAGCCTTGACTGAGTCTTTCCGTTTGGTTAGGGTTTTGTCTGCGTGGTCGCTTCTTCACGTTCGTCAAAATGTATGCCGTTTTTCACTTTTCCAAGACGGGCACGAGGGTATCGATATCAACCGTATTATCGACTCGTCCTAACACGTCCGAGATAAAGGGTTATGACGTCATGGGACGGTTATGCAATTTCGCGCTGTACGTGGTAATATTATTTATTTATTATTATTTTATTAGTATAAAATAGGCAAACGTATTTATTTATTTATTTCGTGTTGATTATTTATTGACTAATTTATTTATTTACATTTTCTTTTAATGTATTTGATTTCGCTTTATTTATGTATTCATTTATTATTATTTTATTAGTATAAAATAGGCAAACGTATTTATTTATTGATTTCGTGTTAATTATTTACTGAATAATTTATTTATTTACATTTTCTTTTAAAGTATTGTTGATTTCGCTTTATTTATTTATTCATTTATATATTCATTTATTTATTTCGTGTTAATTATCTATTGACTAATTTATCTATTTATATATTCATTTATTTATTTATTCATCAATTGCTTGCTTGATTTAGTTGCATTTTCTTTTAATGTATTTATTCATTTATATATATTTATTTCTTAATTTATCGTCCGGTTTCTTGCTCGCTTGAGCTAGTTTTCTAAGACTTTTTACGATCGGAGGATAAGTATTTGTATAATTAATTGATCTTAAAGCGGGTCTTTGAAACAATTTTACACACATTGATCGTATAGTTGCGGTATATTACTCTCGGGTTCGGGTGAATGTACGATTTAGCGTATATTTTCCGTGGTTGATTAGTCCAGTAGTTTATCATTACGATTTGGCGCTCTCCAAAAAACACCTCACTCAACTAGCGAGGTAGCGATCCCCTCACTCGGCCGAAACGATACGACCATCTTCCAGATTTGGGTACTTTGCCTGACATCCGCGCAAACATGGACAAATCCGGTTTATCGCTATGACAAAGGCAAATTAAGATCGGGTTTGATATAATTAACTTTGATTCTTTCGTTAAAGATTCTCTGAAATCACCGGATAAGTACAAACATACCGGCTGTCCTATACTGGTGAAAATCAATACTATTAGGTTATTTTATCCCTTACACCCTACATTTCGATAGGTATGCAGTATGTGCATCGGCTTCTTTCTAGCTTGACAAAATGATTTAATACCGCCCAGATTGAATTCAAGAATCATTAATGATCCGAGCAGCCGTAGTAAAAAGGGACGAATAGCGGATGAGAGAAAGTATATTTCAAACAATGTTAGATGTTCCGATTGCCGGCCAGATTTGCACGCCTTTGACAGTAATTCACATCTTTAGCCTATTATTTCTAAATGGAACATTTCTCTGGCCCCTGAAATTTTACAAAACAATATTGAGATTCTCCCGATATCAACATATCTCGATGTGAAAAATATCGTACCTCAAACAATTGATCGGAACATATACCTTTATTGCATAATTCTTTGTTTAAACTTTGTCGTAAGGGCGTAACCTTTCGCGATGGGGCGTATCTTCGGTACTTTTTATATTCGGTTTACATTATATCGTGAATACGGACACAGTGTTTTCTGGTTTTCAATAAATTAGCGCTTCGTTAATGCCACCATTATTCATGTTTAGCCTGGAATTTGTGAAAAGGTAACCTCTCGTGTTTTCAATGGGAAATGACGCGTGCAAAGTTTTGTAAACTTGTAATACATAATGCAATCAAACATTGATCCAACGTGTGATTAAGCGCGTGTAATTAGGTATAGATTAAATACAATATACGATAACGGACAATGTAAATCACCTAAAGTAAATACACGTAAAACAAACGAACATATGTTGCTTTCTCTCTTTATTAAATGTTAAAGGATGCGCGGTATAATCACTTCTTATTAAATAATGGACATAACACCCAAAATGATTCACGGGGCATATCCAATAACCATCTACGGTCCTTTCACAAAGCGTTTTGTTCATCAAGCAAGAATACGAAAACACAACGCAGTTTCATGTTCATTGTATATTTTCTCTGTCAGATACGGTTTCCACAAGCTTTGTAACTTTTGGCCCATCGTCTTTATGTCACCGTATAGTTTTTTCCAAATTACAACCATTAGCCACTGCGAGTAATCTGAGCGTGGACATTAACCGTTCCGCGTACGTGTAACGCAGCAATTTCTCCATACTTTGGCCATACTCAATCATGTCAATGATACATTGTCTTCCATGTTTCGTTAGTTTTAATACATCTAAGTTAATCTATAGAACTTGTCGTAATAGTGTTTGATTATACGCTTGTAAATCTTCTCTCCAGTGAATCGATCTTGGAGGTTGCCGCAGCTGCCGCCCTTGCGTAGTATCTCTCAATATTGCAACTCCTTTCGATATCTTGAAAACTCGTCGCTTCCCAACACTCTAGATATTCTCGAAGGGTACTTTCAAACTCTATATGTCTATAATTCATCCACAAAACGTTGGCAGCCTCCGCAAATATGGCCTTTAGCCGGCCCTTATCCAACCGTGCCACAGCCAACTTGTAAAGCGCGAAAGTCAAATGATCGTTCGGATCTATGCAGGAGTGCTGGCGTTGCGATGGGTGATCTATTTTACATCCCTGACATGTAGCCGCGGCCAAAGATCGGCATGATAATATCAACTGCTCGGCGTAAATATACCGTAATAACTGACGTAAGTCTTCCTTGGTCATACTCATTTCTATTCGTTCAACTTCGTCGGTAAATATCCAGTAACTATACTCTGGAAGCATAGGAAAAATGTATGATTTCGTTCCTATATATATATCGAAAGGTTTATATACAACTAAACATCCATCATGATCACTTATTATCAAAAGGTTAACATACTCCTAGCTACAATCTCATTCTCGGACGTCATCCACACAAAATTGGCCCTGAACTACCAATATGGAAGTACCGATACTGTTTGTTAGCCCAAAAGGGCTTCTGTAGCCAAGGGTTCGATCAAAGTCCATTCGGCTTGAAATTCTCGCGCCGATCAAGTTAGACCAATTTCATCACGATGCGACAATCAATTCGTTCAGACTTTTGCCACAATAGTGTAGGCGACCGAGGCTGATGATTGCGATATTTCCACGATAGAGTCATCGAACGCCATTACATCATCTAATATCTGAACATCTTCTTCTTGATGCTGCGATCCATCTAATACCTGATCATCTTCTTCTTGACGTTGAATTTCATCTAATATCTGGACATCGTCTCCTTGACGTTGAATTTCATCTAATAGCTGAACATCCTCTCCCTCCGTGTCTACATCACCCGACGTCCCTGTCTCGATCCGATTGCCATTTACACATCCGATGACTATACAGTCCGATGAAGAACATTCATTCTTTCGACCTTCGGTTCTTTGTAGTCGTTCAAAAAAATCTTGAAACGGTCTCTTTTCGTTTAACCCCCAACACGGTGAAACGCCCCAAATACCGGCCTCATCCACGCCGTAGTTATTACTTCTTGCCATATCAACTAGCGATAGAGTAGCACACACTCATGAATCAGCCGGGTTCTAAAGCGTCAAGTGTGTCTAAGTGAAACTTCAAATTCATTGCATCAATCACAATTTACTAGATGCTAAACATCTATTTTGGTAAGACTTCCCCCGTACTATACCCCAATATAGATTTCAAACCCGGGATTTCAAAATTATCTAAGTCTATGACGTATTCTTTTAACAATTTCAATCAAATCTTCAATATATACAAAGTATTAATCTAAAGTAATAGTACTCATTTAATTTACATTTTAATATAATAAATGGGGCATCTACTTTTAACAATTTCAATCAAATCTACAAGTAGTATACTCATTTAATTTACATTTTCATAAAATAAAAGGGGCATCCATGTTACAATCTAATTCTCGGACGGTAGCCATATATCAAAGTCTGAAAAGCACACGCGGTATGTTCGGCGCTAACTGTATCGCACAACTTATCTCGTTACGTCACAACCGGTCAATTTCATAACCACCACCGGTATTTTTTCACCCATTGGATAACGCACGATACTTTGTTCCGCTTCATTACCCCCCACCTAACATACACCACCGCTCTAAAAGTGCCCCTCAGTACGCTAGTGACTAAAACCAACATCTCCGCATACTTTAAAAGGCCCCATAGGCTTTCAAACGCCTAAAAAAAGGGACGGGTGGATAGTGGCGGGTTCATACCCATAAAAAAACCGCCAGGTCTGTAGTGGTGTGTAAACAAACCACTAACTATTTTCCCATAGGATTAACAGGCACCGCCATAGGTCACCTCTATTCTGCTCCTACCTATACGCCATTGCTATTCAAGCTTAACAACATGGTTTCAGTAACGTTTTCTGGACCATTTTAGGGGAAAAAACTAGACATTTTGGCGCGCTTCGCGCGAGTTAGATTCAATGTTTCTTTATTCAAGTTATAAAAAGATGGCTTAAGGAACGTTTATCTGGACCATTTTAGTTTTAAAAAAGTGACAGTTTGTATGCTCAGGAACGTTTTTCTGGAGTTTTTTAGTGTTAAAATAGCATTTTTTTTGCGCACTTCGCGCGATTTGCTTTCAATGTTTATTCCAGCTTTATAACAACGTTGCAACATGTTTCAAGAACGTTTTCTGGACCATTTTAGCTAGTAAACTAGACATTATTGCTCGTTTCGAGCCAATTGGTTTCATTTTTTATTATTATTCAAGCTTAAACAAAATGGCTTTATGAACGTTTTTCAGGACCATTTTAGTGTTAAAATAACCAGTTTTTGCACAAATTAATTTCAATGTTTTATTATTCAATTTAAGCTTAACAAGATTGCTTCAGGAACGTTTTCAGGACCATTTCAGTGTAAAAATAACCAATTTTTGCGCGCTACGCGCGAATTAGATGGAATGTTTTATTACTCAAGCTTAACAAGATAGTTTCAGGAACGGTTTTTTTTTAACCTTTCTTTTTACAATAGCCATTTTTTTAAATATTTTATTATTCAATTTGAACAAGATGGCTTCAGAAACGTTTTCTGGACCTTTTTATTGTTAAAATAGACATTGATTATTTATTATTCAAGCTTACCAAGATAGCTTCAGAAAAGTTTTTCTAAACCTTTATTTTTACAGTAGCCAATTTTTTCGCGCTCCGCCGGAAATTATTTTTTATTTTGTGTTATTCAATTTCAACAAGATGGCTTCATAAACTTTTTAGTGTTAAAATAGACATTTTTTGAGCGCTACGCGCGTATTAGTTTCACTGATTATTTATTATTCAAGCTTAACAAGATAGCTTCAGAAAAGCTTTTCTAAACCTTTATTTTTACAGTAGCCAATTTTTTCGCGCTCCGCGGGAATTATTTTTTATTTGTTGTTATTCAATTTCAACAAGATGGCTTCATAAACGTTTTCTGAAACTTTTTAGTGTTAAAATAGACATTTTTTGAGCGCTACTCGCGTATTAGTTTCACTGATTATTTATTATTCAAGCTTAACAAGATAGCTTCAGAAAAGCTTTTCTAAACCTTTATTTTTACAGTAGCCAATTTTTTCGCGCTCCGCGGGAATTATTTTTTATTTTGTGTTATTCAATTTCAACAAGATGGCTTCATAAACGTTTTCTGAAACTTTTAGTGTTAAAATAGACATTTTTTGAGCGCTACGCGCGTATTAGTTTCACTGATTATTTATTATTCAAGCTTAACGAGATGGCTTCAAGAACGTTTTTCTAAACCTTTATTTTTACGTATAGCAATTTTTTCATACTACTTTGTTATTCAATTGGAACAAGATGGCTTCAGAAACGTTTTCTCGACCTTTTTAGTGTTAAAATAGACATTTTGGCGCGCTACGCGCAAATTAGTTTCATATTATAAGTAAAACTTAACAACATGGCTTCAGGAACGGTTTGTTAAACTCCCGGTTAAACCTTTCTTTTGACAATAGCCAATATTCCAAAAAATCCAATCCGAGCCAAAAAGGGGGCACATCCCCCTCAGACTCGTTACCGGGTGATAGCGTTGCGAACCAATGAAATTTATTTTTAAGCCCCCCGGGTAAAAAAATCCTGCGCACGCCTATGGTAATTAGTCTTTATCTAAACACAACACCAAAAGTAAGTCCCCCCTAAACAATTCGTCATAACATCGTAAGATAAAACATTTTACCAATAAAACTTAGTTAGAAATAATCATATGACTGTTTCCTAAGTGATGTTTGAAAATGAAAGATTTCCATTACTTCATGGCTGAATGAGCTCAAATGGAAGACAAAAACTGCCCTTCTCAATGTAAAACACAAAAATAAACGTGTTAAAGTGTTTATTAAGTGTTATCAGAAATATAAACGCTTCTTTTTACAGTGTATATAGTATATATGACGGTCAGCCACGTTTGATGCGTCAACAGCATCAGACACTTTTTAAAGTATCCGATGTTGTTGGTTGGAGGCTGGCCCGATGACGCAATAAAACTTGATATGTCGAATATTTGAATTTGTTTAAATGTAACAGATTTAAACAATGCTTTATTTGTACTAAAACACACTATGCTTGACATAGTGCAAAATGTGTTATGTAGATATTTTTTGTACATTGCGTTCTATCACCGTGTGCTGTATCGAAGTGCCCTTAGTTGAACACATCACTTCCTTAGTTGAACACATCACTTCCTTAGTTGAACACATCACTTCCTTGGTTGAACACATCACTTCCTTAGTTGAACACATCACTTCGCCTCAAGAAAACATCTGAAATAGCCGAAACATAATAAACTTAAAAGATGTGATGTACACGTCCAAGTGCCTTTTTAACATGTTTGGCAGACTTGAAAGATCTGCGTTGAATTAATTACACTTTCAACGCGGCAAGCGTCTGCAGACGACATTACAAAATTGCACAAAATGTTTCACAAATAACAAAATTATTGAATTTCATTACCATGAGAAATGCATTGGAATAAGTACAAACATGCATAATATTCGGACAACCTAACAAAATCAGTTTTTGATTAAAAAATCCAAAATTTCACCCAAATCATCTTAAAGTCAATTATCTAGGATCCGGGGTTTTTTTTTTTGGGGGGGGGGGGGGCTTAACATTTATTTGTTTTTCAATATTTTCAAAACTAAAAAAATTAAGCCAAAAAAACCTAACCGATCCTAGATAATTGACTTTAGATGATTTTGGTGAAATTTTGGAATTTTTAATCAAAAACTGATTTTGTTAGGTTGTCCGAAAAAGTGTTGGCGCCAAAAGTGATTTTTGGGCAAAAATGTAAAAATCACTATTTTTAGTGAAATTTGATACCAAAAACGGATTCTCTGACTCATTTCGTTAAAAAAAAAGTATACTTTTATGTACATCACATTTATAGTTTAAAAGTTACAGACTAACTTACAGTGCTTGATAAATCGGCGCCAAACAGGGTTGACACTGCCCTTAAAATGAATTTTCAATCAACTTTATTTGCTACTTTCTGACTTTAATCATATCAGCTATGATGATGTTCAAACATAGAACAGATTGCATTATTAATTGGGTATCAAATTAATCATACTTGGAAAATAATTAAATGCAGAGTCCTTGATATAAGGGGTTGAAAGTTGGTTGCGACCACAAAATAATTAGTTTCAAAATAAAGAAAATACAAGACAATTAATAATTAAAAGACACCTCGTCCCTGGGTTCAAATCCTGCATATCGACGTCATTGTCTGCATTAGTCAGCAAAGAAAAGACAACAGCATGGACACTTGTTGGGCGACCACCTCGTCTGCAGGATGCACATTATATCCGGTATGATGACCCATCGTCATATCCCATGTGTCGATGATGGTCACAAAATTGAACTTTGACATTTCTCTCCGCATGACTTTATCCAATTCCAAAGCGTACCAATTACTTAGGTCAAACTTCGGCTCCCTTGTATTGGCACTTTTAATGAAAAATCTTGTACTTGGATATCTCGTCCTGAATGTTAAAAGTGACTTTTTGATAGATTTCCATCTTTCTCGATAAAATTCCAGATTTGTGCTTGTAAAATGCGCCCAGACTGATAGAACTATGATGACGCCATCACCGTCACCATCAATCTGTATTTCAGATAGTAGATTAGGTATGTACTGCAAATCAGTCGCATTTACCCACACGGGAACTCGGACAGGCAACCCGTGGAAATTATACGCTATTTTGAAATCGAAAGTGTCGTCTGCTGCGAAATGTGGACCGATGTAATGATTTCCTCTAGATTCAGTGATTGTGTCATTGAAGAAGCCAGCCAGATGGAAATACCACTGCCGTAACGTGGAATCACCAAACAGGTAAAACTTGTGATGAGATAGGCATTTATGGATTTCTGAAGTTGTGAATTGGCGATTTTGGCAGATTAGAGAATGCCACGAACCGTGGAAGTAAAACCCGGCGGCAACCGTGTCACTCGGTTTTGAGGAAATTCCCATTTTACACGGTTGTGGCTGCTGAGAGTCCGT
This sequence comes from Ophiura sarsii, assembly GCA_035610835.1. NCBI lineage: Eukaryota > Metazoa > Echinodermata > Ophiuroidea > Amphilepidida > Ophiuridae > Ophiura > Ophiura sarsii. Next base: position 4,745,482 of record CM069449.1, on the reverse strand, counting down.
TTTTTGACACCTAGAGATTTGACGTGTAGCTGAAACAAAAGAAAAAAGAAAATAGGCAAATAATATTTGTTCGTTAAATTGTAAAGTGAGACCATAAAGTGTCTGGTTTGTTCATGTTTTCAGGTGTTAAGTCTGCTGTCATTTTGTTGACTCAGCAAGATCATATGTGGGATTAACATCTACACAGTGGTTTTAGCCGTTTAGGGCATGACCGGTTTAGGGCCTGCCTAATCTGGGAATTGGAGAATTTATGACCGGCCAATAGGTAAATCACCGGTAATGGTAAAAGTAATTTGGTAGTAGAACATTATTAATTTCAAATTGTGTAGGCTATTCTGAGAGTGTCGTCCAACCATTCTATTAGCGCTTAAGTTGTATATACTTACACGAAGATCGGACATTTACTACATCAACTGTATGACTTCTGATGAAGCCGGGTCTGCAAAAGAACAAACGATAATTATATCAGTTGTAGTCTGAATAGAGTTGAATAAACCCTCACAGTTGAGTGGAACATCGACGGCTCACAAAGAGCCATTCAAAATGTAACGTGGCAAATCGGATCTTGCAATATTAAAGAAATATACATGGAGGAAAATGTCAGTTGATCCCAAAGGAACAACAGTGTCCGAATAACAAAGATTGACCGGATCTTGTAAATCATATAGGAAAACATTGTCTGGCAATGTTAGAGGTTTATTATAATAGCACATGTTGGTGTGAATAGGCTTATAGCTTTAGGATTGATCAACAAATTATTGATGAGATGAAGAAAACTTTACACACTAAGATCCGATAAACAGTGATATAGGAGGTGAATCATATACCGTATACTAAGCTCATGGATTAAGGCAAAATTACTGATGGCTTCAGCGAGGATTGCTTGGTAGTCATGTATAGGGCCTATACTAATTTATGAAGAAAATCGAGTCCTAACCCCGGGTCCTAACAAAAGCTAACAAAGGGTTTTTTTGGATCACGCAAACAGATCGGATCTTGACAAAAATGCATCAACCAATCACGGACTTGCAACGAATTACGGCTCTTTAGTTATTAATTATAGAGTCGCTTTGTCTTATAGTAATTGGTGGGAAACTCAGATTCCGAAAAAGAAGAATGATGTATGAACAATCAATGCATACTATTGATTGGAGAATGATGTATGAACAATCAATGCACACTATTGATTGGGGAATGATGTATGAACAATCAATGCATACTATTGATTGGAGAAGTTTGCCTCTTAACATGTTGGTTCTAACACTGATTATAATCGCATCACAAAGAGTGACAAAGAAGTGAATGCACTGACCAATAGAGAGGAGAACATATTAGTGGTTTACGAAACACCAATCAGTGACTGAGAAGGAGTACAACTATTATAGTGACCCTCAAGTCTTAAACTCATGCCTAGTATAATATAGTCGGTTATGCCACCCCCTGATTATAGACCTGACCCCCACATGCCCCCACCTCACCCCAATTTAAGACCCTACATGTAGTTATACGCCACTGCTTTTATGAAATAGGGCCCTGATGAAATATAATAAATGTATAACCTACTTTCGTTTGTGTATCCGCCTCTCATTGGATGTCTTTATACCGTTGAAGTATTTTTTAGCTCGTTCAAGGGTTGAGCTATGACGATAGTACGAGTCACATGACACCATGTGTGGCTTCAAGCAATACCACGGGAAACCAGTTTTCTTCTCCGTAAAATTACAAAATTCATTCTGCGGATTTACCTCGTCCGGTAATAAAAACATATCTGGTGACACATTACAGGGGGAGACGAGGTCCCGAGTCCCATTCTTGAACATCCCTTTGTATGTGAATCTTACAGGGTAACGTTCCCGCTCTCGTTTCAACGCTGAAATGGTCTCGCTTGCGTGGATTAATAAGACAGATATTTTGGTCTTCCCGCTCCAGTATAACGTGAATCTTGCTGTGTATGTGCCGTTGTTATGGTCCAATATATCGTCTGCTCCCACGCTAGCTTTTCTCTCGACATCGTCCAACCATGCAAACATAAAGTCCCCGCCACATGTTTTGATCTGGTTTGAAGAATCGCGCGCTTCGATTTGTACTTTTAGACTGTCGCACAGTTGATACGACGGCCGTCTTTTGGTATTGATTATCCGGAATGACGAAAAGTTTGCGTTTGTGGCTGCTAGGATTTCATGGTTAGCATTTGCTATATTCGGTTGATGGAGTTTGTTTTCAACAGCGAAGTGACGTTGCTGATGGGCGCTTGCTATTTTTTGTGCTAGAGCACTCGTTAACCAGTTGCGATGTTCATGTCGCGGCACAGTCTGCAAAGCGATGTAATAAATAGAAACAAAGCATTAATAATATAATATAACAGAGTTAATCAATTATTGCTATGTATATGCAGCTATTTAAGAAACCGGTGTTAAGAAGTGTAACTTATTAAACTTATTCCCTGTCCAAACCATGTCCTTCAACACCAACTTCGTCAGATTACATCCAGTGTCCAGTGACCTGCATGGCTGTACAATGCTCAGCGGCATCAGCAGCATTCTCTAGAACATTCATAGCAATCACTCATTATAGTGCTCAGACAGACACTTGCTTGATAATGTAGGTAGGTAGCTCAATCAATGTACTAAATCAACCACTAGTTTGCACAAAAATAGTGATGATTTTGACACATTTCATATTGAGACCGTCCCATATTTTTAAGGCAAGTTTGTCACATTAGGGTGCAAAAGAAGCCTCATATCTTATGATACACAGTAAAATAATACGGGGAACCAACTTGTATTCAAATATATAGTTTAATTCAACCAGCACAACAGACATCAAGGGTTCAGACCAGACAACACCCTTGTGTTTTAACAGTCCATTGTAGGGATTGAGCCACAATCCAGGAAAAAGTCTTGGAACGCTTACTCGTTAACAACTGAAACTAAAAAAACCTTCCCCCGTGCAATGTTGAGGACTGTTAATGTCTTCAGCAGTTGTTGTTAACTGTTGTTCAAGGTGTCCCAACAGTGATCGATGGGGGTTCCAACTATTTTTCTCCAAGATTGCAGGTGTGCGCTACTTGCCGATTGGAAGCCACTTAGTGGTGAAGTGAGATTATGCTTCCATCACGTGTAGAAAAAGCAGAACTTTTGAGGGGGTTTATTAAAGGTAGATGTTCTGATTGCTGTCCCGATTTTCAACCTGATGGTTTCTATTTTACATGAAAGGTCATCCTTATAATTGTCGCATTCTAAAGTTTAAGTGACATAACTCCAATGGTTCTTATTTTAGAAGCACACGGTCACAACAAATTTGCCCATTGAGCATGTTGAGTAGTACACAAACTGGCTAGTGGTTTAAACCACCTTTGGCAGTAATTTACTACATTTTAGCCTATAATAATGGAACATTTCTGTCCCCTAAGATTTTACAGACATAATGAGAAAAATATGGGGATTCTTCTGATATGAAAATATCTTGATGTGAAAAAGAAATCATGAGCAAAAAGGGATCAGAACATACACCTTTAAAGGCATATTATGTGATTTTTTTTCAGAGAGCGCCCTCTATTCATGATTTTTTTTAGAAAGTAGATTTTCTTGCAGATTTACATTTCCGATCATAAATCATACATACATTCCAAGTTACAGAGCGATACGATTCCTAATTACCTCAAAATCATGGTTTTAGAGTGAATTTAGAGTGAAAAATATAAACTGTCGGAATTCCGACAGTTTATTTTCACTCTAAAACCATGATTTTGAAGTAATTAAGAATCGTATCGCCCTGTAACTTGGAATGTATGCATGATTTATGATCAGAAATGTAAATCTGCAAGAAAATCTGCTTTCAATTTTTTTTCGATGTTGAGGGCGTTCCCTGGAAAGATCACATAATATACCTTTAAGCAATATTTTACTTCACCTGTATTTTATAAATCCCGATATACAGCTGATACGTTGCAACCAATAATATTGCAGATATCATTAGAGTTGCGCAGTGACAGCGACGCAGAATACGAGATACTCCCATCGAGCGCCAGCTACGTCCATGTGCAGTACGATCCGCACTGTGATTGGTCATTGTACACCATGGTCACCTAAATGATACATGAAGAAACCAGGGAGGAAACAAGATCGTATGACTATTACACCATCATGCCGAATGCTTGGGCAAATCTGGTATTTTAAAAATAAAATCATAAGCAAAGTGACATCAAGGGTGCTTCTATGGGGACTCTTGGCTCTCCAACTCTAACATCATTCATCATGGTCAATTATTGGTGTATTGTCTAGGTATTCATGTCCTTTTTTGAGAAGGTGTGTGTGTAATCTTCAGAAGGAAGTTGGATCTTGATCTTTAGATTACCGTTTAGTCGAGCTAACTCAGAGGCGTAAACTAGAGGAGGAACTGCAGGGGCATCCCCATGTCAGATGGCTTAAAATTGTAATGTAATTCTATAATTTTGAAATTTTGTGAAAATGGCCCAAAATGAAATGACAAACTCTTACAAAAGATAGATGCCCCTCTTGATCACAGGCCTGTCCCCTCTCATCCCCCTAAAAATTGAAGACCCTAGTTACGCTAACTTCATCCTTCCATTGGTGGAGTGTCCAGCAAATATCAGACCTCATTTTATAGCTGCTCAGAAACTCCAGGCTTCTTGATTTCAAATCGTGGAAAATGTACAGGACGCTATGCCCCATCTGCCAGATTATTACAGGTTTTTCTTTGTTTGCTCTAATAATCATGATAATAGCCTTGGTGTGTTTGACATTTCCTCGTAAGGGCATCATCTATAAATGATGTGCTCTTCTGAATTAATCCTTTACGTCTGCTATATAGGCATATGGACCTACCTTAAATCCATTGCTGGTCAGAGCCTTCTTAATCTTAACAATATTGTAATACAAATTATACAATTACATTTTATATCTCCAAGAAAAATGTTGTTGTTTGTTACCAAAAGCGATTTAGTTGGGGTTTATCATTCCTTTATTTAAAATGCCAAATTTAAACAAAGAGACTACAAAAATGTGTACGGGCAGTTTCACCGTGTTTAGCATTATCATGATTTATCAAGTTTGTTTGTAGTATGGTAAAGTTGCCTATTTTCGGTCAGCGCCTATTTTCGGTCACTGGTCAAAATCGTGTAATTGCATCGGTCGTCGCCATTTTAAAAGCAATACCGGGCATCAACTATGCGGAGGTTTTTTAGTCATCAGTTTATAAGTCATTTTTATTACACGATTTGGGCCAAGTGACCGAAAATAGGCGCAGACCGAAAATAGGCGACTTTACCCTAATTATTGGCTTTGTATTACCATTCAAGGTTTATATGAGATCGGCCAGAGCAAGAATATGTTGCTGTTAATCATTTACTGTTTTAGAAATATTTTAAAAAATCTTTTGAAATGTAACATTGTCTACCCCTGAACATGGGAAACTCGTATACTATTACTATGTTCACTGTCATGACTGTGGGGATCCATTCATTCCAGTTTGCCATTGATTTTGTCAATGGGCCCAGTGGGTTTACGACTATTTTAGACTATTAGCTACAATCTCCGTCATTATATCACTGATTTGAACGAAATAAAAGTTTATTTTGTAGCGTAAGGAATTGTGTTTACAGTGGAAAGAAAACACGAAACAACAATTGAATGCAAATATGCTTCTAAGAAGGTTCTTAGAATTGTATGTGTTTTGCTACAGCTAGACTGTACCGGTCTGTTACATGCGATACGGCCCATCAGTCAGTGACAGTTACAGTGACAGTAACTGTCACTGGGTCCATACAATTTCAACACTAGTCTTACAAAATGATAAGCAAGAAATAAGCACTCTTACCGTAAATTCTGCAGTATTGAAGAAACTTCCATACTAGCCTAGTACTAGTAGTAGTACTATACTATAGTCACTACCAAGTCAATTTATAAAGTTCGTAAAGTAATTATTGCAGGAAGTGAAATATTTGCACTTAAAATATGATAGAATGGTAAGCGTATGGTTAGCTATCGCATTTGCTTTGATTCAATATTGATATATGTCATGATCAGCCCGGGATCTCAGCTGATCAATGTTTTAGTTAAATGGTCGTATCCTGGTAATGACTGTACCATGACAGGTAATAATTAGTCTGTAGACCGTATGAAGCGGGGTGTGGACGCCTAGATTTAGTACGTTAGAGCTAGTATACATGTACTGAAAAGTTGATTCATATTTTTGTATAACGCATGATTGTCAACATTTTATAAATTAGTCCCATTTAGTGACAATGTTCTGTCATTTTAGTGACCATTTCATGCCTATGTTGTGAAAAGCGCTATTGATGTATAATAGTTGGCACCTTTCTGTCGTTGATGGGGTAAATATCAATATCGCGTAACGCAGACTGGCGTAACGTCAGCGAGGTGAAGAATGATTACTTTTTCGCCTCCGGTTTCATCACCCTGTCCCGCGGTATCGATGTTTACCCCATCAACGACAGGGAGGTGCCAATAAAGGTCAATGTGGATGCTATCTGCAAGATTGAGGTAAAATAATTATCATGGACTTGAAAATCTTCTCTAGACATTCAAAACAAGGTAGCACATGAGTCAGCAAGCACAAAATAGTGTTGGTGATAGCCAGTCACCCGTATTTTCCAAACATCCGGTACTTTATGTGTAACTGTAAGGCATATGATTCATAGCAACTATTACAGAGTGTCTCTAAAAACGCACGTGAGTCAACGTCAATGCTCTCATTGAATTTTCAATAACATTTTGGCCTGATTATTCATTATTGATCATAATTGCTTGCCTAAAATCTAGTATATGCTTCAACTTTGAAAGTTGTATCGAAGCTATAGCTAGTCTTATTCGTAGACCTTTTTCGTTTTCCTTGTAACTTTATGAACACAGTCTGGCTTGCGATGCTGTGGTGTATAATAAAATGATAGAGGGCTCACTCACTGTGACCGCTCCACACAGACGGCGATGGCCACGCGCCTCGGACGACCCAATATGGCAACGGGAGTGCACCATTTTGAAATATTCATCGCCCGGTTAACGATAAAAATAATTTTAAAAATAGTATTTACAATGGAGTTGGTTAGCCAACTCCAACGGTTTTGGATAGGAAAAAAATTCTTCTTACCTATGATGAATTTTTCAAAAGGATAAGATTAACATTCGCGATTTATTCCAATACGAATTCAAAATTAAGGTTTCGCGTGGCCATCGTCGTCTGGCTCCACATCCTCTGATCTCACCCACCCCGGGATATTATCCGTCTCAGCAATACGGTTCCGTTCCCTGTATGTTATCCAACTATCTTGACCACGGCTTTGATGCTTTATCCAGGGTAATAAATCATCCCCTCCTACACTATTTATCTGATTTATTTCACACCAGCATGCTTGTTACCATTACCACCGCTTTCCTAAAGCATGGCTCAAGGCTCTTTAGTCTGGTTGCAACTAGAAGCTCTATATATTACTTTTGAAAAATGTAATTGTTGTGTTAAAAAATTCCAACTTTTAACTTCAATTTGTCATATAGAAACTAGTGCTGTATCATATTTTGTAAATACAAAAGTTCAAATTTCGAGAAAAAAAATCACATTATATTATCCGAAGAGCAGATTTTAGTTTTAAAACTAGCCCAACTCTGGCTGAAAGTCGCCACGTGTGCTATAAGTCATGTGGCAAGACTGCAGGGCCTGCTGCCACTGCTGCCACTTCCACTGCTACCACACTTAAGGTCCCCGAGCATGCGGTCAATGGTGTTGGATGGATGTAATTCTTGGGTGGAACTTACTAATACTAGCGTCAATTCAATTCAATTCAATTTATTCAGCAAAAGTAATACAAAGAAATTATAATACAATATGGAATAGAGGCTAGGAACCCCAGTGGAAACCCTGATAGACGGGCTTATATAACGGGGACCCTTGACACAAAAATAGAATGATAATAATTAGAGCATTTTTAATGACGGGAGAACAGAAAACACGAAACGAGATCAGACAGAACAGCACAAAAACAATGCACTTGACAAAGACACACAGAAACAAAAAGAGAACAATACAGAACACATGTACATGACAAGAGACAAAAGTTGCCAAGTTAAAAGTAAGTTAAGTCATTTGTTATGTTCTACAAGAGGAAGGCATGGAAGGAGAGGGGATAGAATGAAAATAGAGGTAGATGAGAAGAAGAGAAAAGAAGAGGAGCGAACAAAGTTTGTTTTACTTAGAAAGAATGGTATGTGTGGTGTATGTATCATATGTAGAAATGTAGCATTTTTTGAGCTACCTTTTAAATGTATGTTTGTTTGTGATATTTGTGAGAGTGTTGGAAAGAGCGTTCCAGAGCTTAGCACCATAGCAGAGTATCTGATGTTTTTCAGCTGTGGTCGTTGGGAGAGGAAGATGAAATTTGTGTGCTTGCCTTGTGTTGTGTGCGTGTATCTGACGCGTTTGTGGTGAAATAGTTTGCGAAATTTGGAGGAAGGTTGTTATAGAAGTGGTCGTGCATAAATAGTGCCGTTTGTAGCTGGTTGATCATGGCCAGTTCAACTTGTCAAACGTGGGCTCAAACATTACAGGCAACTGGCATGTAATGGGATATCATTCTGCTATATGCAGCAAACTCAAGGTAGACCTTTCTAATTACACTTGAGATCTGCACTGTGGGTTGACAACGGACAACAGGCACAGTAACTGTAGGTTGGCAACGGGCAACATGGAATTATGACGATCAAATATATAAAGATTTTTCGCGCGCACGTGCCCTCACGGTTATTTTACAAGCTTGTGTAAGCCATAATGTACCAGCAATCATGGCAAAATTAGTGTAAAATAGAAAACATTTCGCGCGCTACGCGTGCATTTCTTACGGTCGGTACATGTTCACTTCTTGCCCTTCCAATGTGAAAAACCTAGCTACGTCACTGAGGCACGTAGGCTTAATATCCGTGCGATTAAAACTATTCGAAATCGAGAAAACCGACCGTCTGTGACTAGCACCGCTTGGCTCTCCTGTCACACCAAGACGCTCTCCATAGACTTAACATATTTAGGAAAGACTTATAATTAATAAGCTATAATAGTTCCGATCATCCATGTCTCGGCCTCATATTCAACAGTGACTGCAGATGGTCCTGTCACATCAACAAAGTTACAACCAGTGTTACGTAGACCATCGGAGACATCCGGCGTAACTTCAAGTCATGTAGCAGAGAAGTGAAATCCCAACTCTACTCCCAATCATTAGTTCGCCCAATTAAGCTAGAAGTATGTGGTTGGGTACCATATACTGCAGCAGAGACAGCACAGCTAGAGAGCATCCAAAGATACGCCACCGGAATGTGTTGAAACAACTACACAAGACAAGAAAGCGTCAGTGCCATGCTAAACAAAGTTTGATTGGCAAGCACTAAGAAACCAGGAGAACCCTAAATACGTCTCAACATGATGTACAGAATAGTCCATGGCCTAGTCGACATCGATGCAAACAACAAGACAGCACCGCAAATCACACGACTACTCATTCCAACGCGTTCATGCAAAAATCAAGATGTTTTCAACAAGTTTTTCCCGGCCACGATCCCACACTGGAACAACCTACAGTCGGCAATACACTCAACCAGTTCAAAAACGCCACCACGGACTTCCTGAGCAACGAACCGGTAATCAAACGAATCTAGCTCCGCGCTTCGTCAACTCTAGCGGAATGCGGTTTTTACCGTTTTGTTGGAGTATAATGATTACACTGATTACAGCTATACAGATTCGTTGTACGCATGTTTTAGTTAATTTTTGATATAAACCGCCGCATAATAACTGAGTGATATTCCTATATAGTTAAATTCGGCCCCTGGGTAGCCCTACCGCGTGTGACTTCCCCCCTGTTCGCGCTATCGCGGAGTGCGGTACTTTGCACCGCTTTTTTACACTATTTACAATTTTCAAGATCCGCGCCTGCATAGGCAAACATAATATTTACTACATGTATTTCGGTCGCTTGAGACTCTCAACATTGGCTTTATAATACACATAATAGCACATACACAGCCAGTCCAGAGTTCCACAAATTTCACTTATCGTACAGCTTCAGAGTGCTGTAAATTTGACATCGTAAATAACCTGATTCATTATCCCAACTTGGTGTGTGTGTGTTTAGTAGATGATTGTCTATCTTGATCAGTGTTGCTTGAATCAAAACTTCTAAGTTCTATCAGTTTCCTACTGTGCAGGGGTTTGTACAGCAGAGTTCTGCCACATAAATCATCACTAATGCTAGTACTGTCGATGAGTGCTATTAATTCCTTATAGCTCTCGGCAGCTACGCTGCCTCGTGCTATAAGTCATACTTAGCGCTCGTTCATCTGTCATCCAAGTAAACACAGCCTCTGTGGTCCAGTGGCTTGTTCTTCGCTGTGATAGTGAGGTGTATCAATAACATTGTTGAATATGAATACATTTCAATGTGATAAAGCGATGATGTGTTTGTCCCTGCTCATCGGTTCAATAAGAAAACCATAGGAAGGGGCAGTCTGCGGCACTCATATGGCAAATTTGAGTGTGTGTTTTATTTATTTAACTATAGGCCTAATTTGCGAGCAATTTGATTAACCGCATGTTAGCGGAATATTTATTATTATTAATTGATGAAATTTTATCATATTTAATTAGTCAAAACAGATCAATGTTATCGGTATTGTATTATTCAAGGAGCTATACTGTTTGTCATTTGTTTATATTACGTTTTACAAATGTGGGCTATTCCATGAAAATGTGACGCAACAGACAAATTGCTCCCGGTGATTTATTTTTACCCTTATATTGTTCCAAGCACATTTAAGGGCTAGAAAAAACCCCATTACAACGTTTGGCTATTGTTTACTGTGAAAACATTTGACTTCTTTTACTTCGAGAATGGTAACACGCGTTACCAGAACGGCAATTTTTACTAATATTATTTCCTAAATAATTTGGTTTGAATTGATTAACTTATTATTGTAATCCTACTAGTAAGGCCCTATGTTAAAATAGTAATAAATCAGATAAATTCATTACCATTTCACAATGAGCCATCAAAATATCGTAACGCGTGTTACCGAAATCATAATCAGCAAAACGTGCTTAAACCTCATTGTTTAAGTGTTATTTATCACTATATATGGTTTATTTAATTGTCAAAGTCAAGATTTCTTTCAATTTAAAATTTAAGCAAAGTATCAAATGGAGTAGTTTATGGCTGGACAAAATGTAACGCGTGTTCCCCAAAATGTTGCAATTTTCAAAAAAATCATACCTTGAATTATTGTTTCTAGCGGCGTACCCTCGCTACGCTCTGGTCCCCGCTAGATGGTTATGCCTAGGCTCTGAAACCACATAAACATCCTCCAAGACCCCCCACACACAAACCAGGTTGATTTATAATCATAACCCTCTTAAACCATTTATCTTTCATGCAAATTAGGCGCCACTTTGATTAAAACTAACGGATAAATAAGGATAACAAACACACACACCCCCACCTCTTCCAGATGTAAGATTATTCTAGTATTATAAACATTAGTAGTAATTACTTACGATACATAGTGACCAATACATTGTGGGTTGGATAGTTTATACCAAGCGTGTGCAACCTGCAGCCCGCGGGTCCGGGTCCCATGCGGCCGGCCCGCCGACCTCTTTCGGCCCGCGAAGCAATCCTAAAATTCCCATTGATGCGGCCCGTTTTAACCGGAACTCCCTAGTTTTACACAAATGACGGATTGATTTAGTGGCGTGCTCCCTTATAATTAGTAGGCTGACGCGCTGCATTTAGTAAATATAACTCAAAGGGGGCACACCACTAAATACGTCTCCCATTGAAATACACGCGTTTCGGCCCTTTTTCAAGACCGTATTTTTACCCCACGTAACAATGATGGAAGTTTTTATTTCGCATGAATGTATTAGATATGTGTTGAATTTTATTTTAAACTTGATTTTTCTTGACCCATCTAGATGACATTTTTCGCTACGGTCACCTAAACAGCGCCCTCACCATTTTAAACCGATATTTTCGCTTCCTCACCGGTTCCGGTAACGATATCCTTCCGCAGCCTAGGCTCCCGTGCGTATTCGATTCCGACGATTTTTGACCACATTAGCAATGCTGAGGTTCCATTCTATCTTTTTCATTAAAAATAAGCAAGATTTACTTCTATTTGCTTCCCCTGGGACGATGATCAAATTGATATAGGTACTATTTCTCCGAACCCTACACCAAACGCGGAAGGATTTAGTGTAGTGCCCCCTTAGAAGCAAAACTTTTTTTGAGTTTTCATTCTTTTTTCTACATATTTCGAAAGAACAAGTATTTCTAAGATAAATTGCCAAAGCATACCTCTGTGCGATCTGTGGTTCTCAAATAAGAGCATTTTTCTGAAAAATGATGATGTCCCAAATATGTTCATAAATCGTGTATAAATGCAAGAAATCACCCAGTCCGGCACCATCTGGTCCGGCACCATCTGGGCTGACATCGATTTTGGCGAACTATAGTGTATGCATTATCAATTGTTTCGTGAATAATGTAATACGAACTAACTTAACATTTAATAAACATTTGATTATAATATTACATACAGACAAAGTCCGACACAAATTCACTATTCTCTAGTTTTCAGTAATGGTAGCTCTAGAAGAGCTGTTTGGGTTTAAAAGGGTCTGTTTGAGAGATATTTCATGTGATCTTTCAATTCATGTGGTGATACATGGAGGTGAACACCCGCTGTAATTCTTCAAACCGTGGCATGTGATTCTCCTCTTGTTATCTGTCGAAGATTCTAACACCAAGTGGTCGCCTTCTGCGCACGTCCGCTTGACACCCTCTATGGGACCACCCCCCCCCCCCCCCCCCCCCCGCATGGCGTTTCTCCGATGCATGTCAGGTCAGGTCTGCGGTTCTGTAAGATGTACACGGCTCTTGGAAGCGTGGTGATTACCTCCCTGTGTCCAGGATACCGCAGGTGACACCGGTGGTAACCATATCCTTGTTCCTACAATACACCCAATACGAACCAACTTCAATTTCTAAAACATTTCTGGTTAGGTATGCTGTAGTTTTGACAGTATCTACTGCTCATCCGTCAATCTATCACCGCTATTACCATAGAGTACAATGCCCCTTTTGATGATTCGTCAAAAGTTTAGTGGCCAAGGCTAGCATGATTGTGTTTAGATTTGATTTAAAATATTGTATTGTACTTTTATCCTAATGGTAGTAATCTTAAGAAACTTTATTGACAAATAAAACTGCGAAAATAGAGTGAAAATGAGAGTTTTTCAAGTAAAAGGTACCATAATAGGCCAAAAACAACACGTCTTCGAAGCAAAACTTTTTTTGAGTTTTCATTCTTTTTTCTACATATTTCGAAAGAACAAGTATTTCTAAGATAAATTGCCAAAGCATACCTCTGTGCGATCTGTGGTTCTCAAATAAGAGCATTTTTCTGAAAAATGATGATGTCCCAAATATGTTCATAAATCGTGTATAAATGCAAGAAATCACCCAGTCCGGCACCATCTGGTCCGGCACCATCTGGGCTGACATCGATTTTGGCGAACTATAGTGTATGCATTATCAATTGTTTCGTGAATAATGTAATACGAACTAACTTAACATTTAATAAACATTTGATTATAATATTACATACAGACAAAGTCCGACACAAATTCACTATTCTCTAGTTTTCAGTAATGGTAGCTCTAGAAGAGCTGTTTGGGTTTAAAAGGGTCTGTTTGAGAGATATTTCATGTGATCTTTCAATTCATGTGGTGATACATGGAGGTGAACACCCGCTGTAATTCTTCAAACCGTGGCATGTGATTCTCCTCTTGTTATCTGTCGAAGATTCTAACACCAAGTGGTCGCCTTCTGCGCACGTCCGCTTGACACCCTCTATGGGACCACCCCCCCCCCCGCATGGCGTTTCTCCGATGCATGTCAGGTCAGGTCTGCGGTTCTGTAAGATGTACACGGCTCTTGGAAGCGTGGTGATTACCTCCCTGTGTCCAGGATACCGCAGGTGACACCGGTGGTAACCATATCCTTGTTCCTACAATACACCCAATACGAACCAACTTCAATTTCTAAAACATTTCTGGTTAGGTATGCTGTAGTTTTGACAGTATCTACTGCTCATCCGTCAATCTATCACCGCTATTACCATAGAGTACAATGCCCCTTTTGATGATTCGTCAAAAGTTTAGTGGCCAAGGCTAGCATGATTGTGTTTAGATTTGATTTAAAATATTGTATTGTACTTTTATCCTAATGGTAGTAATCTTAAGAAACTTTATTGACAAATAAAACTGCGAAAATAGAGTGAAAATGAGAGTTTTTCAAGTAAAAGGTACCATAATAGGCCAAAAACAACACGTCTTCGAAGGGGGCACACCACTAAATACGTCTCCCATTGAAATACACGCGTTTCGGCCCTTTTTCAAGACCGTATTTTTACCCCACGTAACAATGATGGAAGTTTTTATTTCGCATGAATGTATTAGATATGTGTTGAATTTTATTTTAAACTTGATTTTTCTTGACCCATCTAGATGACATTTTTCGCTACGGTCACCTAAACAGCGCCCTCACCATTTTAAACCGATATTTTCGCTTCCTCACCGGTTCCGGTAACGATATCCTTCCGCAGCCTAGGCTCCCGTGCGTATTCGATTCCGACGATTTTTGACCACATTAGCAATGCTGAGGTTCCATTCTATCTTTTTCATTAAAAATAAGCAAGATTTACTTCTATTTGCTTCCCCTGGGACGATGATCAAATTGATATAGGTACTATTTCTCCGAACCCTACACCAAACGCGGAAGGATTTAGTGTAGTGCCCCCTTAGAAGCAAAACTTTTTTTGAGTTTTCATTCTTTTTTCTACATATTTCGAAAGAACAAGTATTTCTAAGATAAATTGCCAAAGCATACCTCTGTGCGATCTGTGGTTCTCAAATAAGAGCATTTTTCTGAAAAATGATGATGTCCCAAATATGTTCATAAATCGTGTATAAATGCAAGAAATCACCCAGTCCGGCACCATCTGGTCCGGCACCATCTGGGCTGACATCGATTTTGGCGAACTATAGTGTATGCATTATCAATTGTTTCGTGAATAATGTAATACGAACTAACTTAACATTTAATAAACATTTGATTATAATATTACATACAGACAAAGTCCGACACAAATTCACTATTCTCTAGTTTTCAGTAATGGTAGCTCTAGAAGAGCTGTTTGGGTTTAAAAGGGTCTGTTTGAGAGATATTTCATGTGATCTTTCAATTCATGTGGTGATACATGGAGGTGAACACCCGCTGTAATTCTTCAAACCGTGGCATGTGATTCTCCTCTTGTTATCTGTCGAAGATTCTAACACCAAGTGGTCGCCTTCTGCGCACGTCCGCTTGACACCCTCTATGGGACCACCCCCCCCCCCCCCCCCCCCGCATGGCGTTTCTCCGATGCATGTCAGGTCAGGTCTGCGGTTCTGTAAGATGTACACGGCTCTTGGAAGCGTGGTGATTACCTCCCTGTGTCCAGGATACCGCAGGTGACACCGGTGGTAACCATATCCTTGTTCCTACAATACACCCAATACGAACCAACTTCAATTTCTAAAACATTTCTGGTTAGGTATGCTGTAGTTTTGACAGTATCTACTGCTCATCCGTCAATCTATCACCGCTATTACCATAGAGTACAATGCCCCTTTTGATGATTCGTCAAAAGTTTAGTGGCCAAGGCTAGCATGATTGTGTTTAGATTTGATTTAAAATATTGTATTGTACTTTTATCCTAATGGTAGTAATCTTAAGAAACTTTATTGACAAATAAAACTGCGAAAATAGAGTGAAAATGAGAGTTTTTCAAGTAAAAGGTACCATAATAGGCCAAAAACAACACGTCTTAGAAGCAAAACTTTTTTTGAGTTTTCATTCTTTTTTCTACATATTTCGAAAGAACAAGTATTTCTAAGATAAATTGCCAAAGCATACCTCTGTGCGATCTGTGGTTCTCAAATAAGAGCATTTTCCTGAAAAATGATGATGTCCCAAATATGTTCATAAATCGTGTATAAATGCAAGAAATCACCCAGTCCGGCACCATCTGGTCCGGCACCATCTGGGCTGACATCGATTTTGGCGAACTATAGTGTATGCATTATCAATTGTTTCGTGAATAATGTAATACGAACTAACTTAACATTTAATAAACATTTGATTATAATATTACATACAGACAAAGTCCGACACAAATTCACTATTCTCTAGTTTTCAGTAATGGTAGCTCTAGAAGAGCTGTTTGGGTTTAAAAGGGTCTGTTTGAGAGATATTTCATGTGATCTTTCAATTCATGTGGTGATACATGGAGGTGAACACCCGCTGTAATTCTTCAAACCGTGGCATGTGATTCTCCTCTTGTTATCTGTCGAAGATTCTAACACCAAGTGGTCGCCTTCTGCGCACGTCCGCTTGACACCCTCTATGGGACCACCCCCCCCCCCCCCCCCCCGCATGGCGTTTCTCCGATGCATGTCAGGTCAGGTCTGCGGTTCTGTAAGATGTACACGGCTCTTGGAAGCGTGGTGATTACCTCCCTGTGTCCAGGATACCGCAGGTGACACCGGTGGTAACCATATCCTTGTTCCTACAATACACCCAATACGAACCAACTTCAATTTCTAAAACATTTCTGGTTAGGTATGCTGTAGTTTTGACAGTATCTACTGCTCATCCGTCAATCTATCACCGTATTACCATAGAGTACAATGCCCCTTTTGATGATTCGTCAAAAGTTTAGTGGCCAAGGCTAGCATGATTGTGTTTAGATTTGATTTAAAATATTGTATTGTACTTTTATCCTAATGGTAGTAATCTTAAGAAACTTTATTGACAAATAAAACTGCGAAAATAGAGTGAAAATGAGAGTTTTTCAAGTAAAAGGTACCATAATAGGCCAAAAACAACACGTCTTAGAAGCAAAACTTTTTTTGAGTTTTCATTCTTTTTTCTACATATTTCGAAAGAACAAGTATTTCTAAGATAAATTGCCAAAGCATACCTCTGTGCGATCTGTGGTTCTCAAATAAGAGCATTTTTCTGAAAAATGATGATGTCCCAAATATGTTCATAAATCGTGTATAAATGCAAGAAATCACCCAGTCCGGCACCATCTGGTCCGGCACCATCTGGGCTGACATCGATTTTGGCGAACTATAGTGTATGCATTATCAATTGTTTCGTGAATAATGTAATACGAACTAACTTAACATTTAATAAACATTTGATTATAATATTACATACAGACAAAGTCCGACACAAATTCACTATTCTCTAGTTTTCAGTAATGGTAGCTCTAGAAGAGCTGTTTGGGTTTAAAAGGGTCTGTTTGAGAGATATTTCATGTGATCTTTCAATTCATGTGGTGATACATGGAGGTGAACACCCGCTGTAATTCTTCAAACCGTGGCATGTGATTCTCCTCTTGTTATCTGTCGAAGATTCTAACACCAAGTGGTCGCCTTCTGCGCACGTCCGCTTGACACCCTCTATGGGACCACCCCCCCCCCCCCCCCCCGCATGGCGTTTCTCCGATGCATGTCAGGTCAGGTCTGCGGTTCTGTAAGATGTACACGGCTCTTGGAAGCGTGGTGATTACCTCCCTGTGTCCAGGATACCGCAGGTGACACCGGTGGTAACCATATCCTTGTTCCTACAATACACCCAATACGAACCAACTTCAATTTCTAAAACATTTCTGGTTAGGTATGCTGTAGTTTTGACAGTATCTACTGCTCATCCGTCAATCTATCACCGCTATTACCATAGAGTACAATGCCCCTTTTGATGATTCGTCAAAAGTTTAGTGGCCAAGGCTAGCATGATTGTGTTTAGATTTGATTTAAAATATTGTATTGTACTTTTATCCTAATGGTAGTAATCTTAAGAAACTTTATTGACAAATAAAACTGCGAAAATAGAGTGAAAATGAGAGTTTTTCAAGTAAAAGGTACCATAATAGGCCAAAAACAACACGTCTTCGAAGGGGGCACACCACTAAATACGTCTCCCATTGAAATACACGCGTTTCGGCCCTTTTTCAAGACCGTATTTTTACCCCACGTAACAATGATGGAAGTTTTTATTTCGCATGAATGTATTAGATATGTGTTGAATTTTATTTTAAACTTGATTTTTCTTGACCCATCTAGATGACATTTTTCGCTACGGTCACCTAAACAGCGCCCTCACCATTTTAAACCGATATTTTCGCTTCCTCACCGGTTCCGGTAACGATATCCTTCCGCAGCCTAGGCTCCCGTGCGTATTCGATTCCGACGATTTTTGACCACATTAGCAATGCTGAGGTTCCATTCTATCTTTTTCATTAAAAATAAGCAAGATTTACTTCTATTTGCTTCCCCTGGGACGATGATCAAATTGATATAGGTACTATTTCTCCAAAACTTTTTTTGAGTTTTCATTCTTTTTTCTACATATTTCGAAAGAACAAGTATTTCTAAGATAAATTGCCAAAGCATACCTCTGTGCGATCTGTGGTTCTCAAATAAGAGCATTTTTCTGAAAAATGATGATGTCCCAAATATGTTCATAAATCGTGTATAAATGCAAGAAATCACCCAGTCCGGCACCATCTGGTCCGGCACCATCTGGGCTGACATCGATTTTGGCGAACTATAGTGTATGCATTATCAATTGTTTCGTGAATAATGTAATACGAACTAACTTAACATTTAATAAACATTTGATTATAATATTACATACAGACAAAGTCCGACACAAATTCACTATTCTCTAGTTTTCAGTAATGGTAGCTCTAGAAGAGCTGTTTGGGTTTAAAAGGGTCTGTTTGAGAGATATTTCATGTGATCTTTCAATTCATGTGGTGATACATGGAGGTGAACACCCGCTGTAATTCTTCAAACCGTGGCATGTGATTCTCCTCTTGTTATCTGTCGAAGATTCTAACACCAAGTGGTCGCCTTCTGCGCACGTCCGCTTGACACCCTCTATGGGACCACCCCCCCCCCCCCCCGCATGGCGTTTCTCCGATGCATGTCAGGTCAGGTCTGCGGTTCTGTAAGATGTACACGGCTCTTGGAAGCGTGGTGATTACCTCCCTGTGTCCAGGATACCGCAGGTGACACCGGTGGTAACCATATCCTTGTTCCTACAATACACCCAATACGAACCAACTTCAATTTCTAAAACATTTCTGGTTAGGTATGCTGTAGTTTTGACAGTATCTACTGCTCATCCGTCAATCTATCACCGCTATTACCATAGAGTACAATGCCCCTTTTGATGATTCGTCAAAAGTTTAGTGGCCAAGGCTAGCATGATTGTGTTTAGATTTGATTTAAAATATTGTATTGTACTTTTATCCTAATGGTAGTAATCTTAAGAAACTTTATTGACAAATAAAACTGCGAAAATAGAGTGAAAATGAGAGTTTTTCAAGTAAAAGGTACCATAATAGGCCAAAAACAACACGTCTTCGAAGGGGGCACACCACTAAATACGTCTCCCATTGAAATACACGCGTTTCGGCCCTTTTTCAAGACCGTATTTTTACCCCACGTAACAATGATGGAAGTTTTTATTTCGCATGAATGTATTAGATATGTGTTGAATTTTATTTTAAACTTGATTTTTCTTGACCCATCTAGATGACATTTTTCGCTACGGTCACCTAAACAGCGCCCTCACCATTTTAAACCGATATTTTCGCTTCCTCACCGGTTCCGGTAACGATATCCTTCCGCAGCCTAGGCTCCCGTGCGTATTCGATTCCGACGATTTTTGACCACATTAGCAATGCTGAGGTTCCATTCTATCTTTTTCATTAAAAATAAGCAAGATTTACTTCTATTTGCTTCCCCTGGGACGATGATCAAATTGATATAGGTACTATTTCTCCAAAACTTTTTTTGAGTTTTCATTCTTTTTTCTACATATTTCGAAAGAACAAGTATTTCTAAGATAAATTGCCAAAGCATACCTCTGTGCGATCTGTGGTTCTCAAATAAGAGCATTTTTCTGAAAAATGATGATGTCCCAAATATGTTCATAAATCGTGTATAAATGCAAGAAATCACCCAGTCCGGCACCATCTGGTCCGGCACCATCTGGGCTGACATCGATTTTGGCGAACTATAGTGTATGCATTATCAATTGTTTCGTGAATAATGTAATACGAACTAACTTAACATTTAATAAACATTTGATTATAATATTACATACAGACAAAGTCCGACACAAATTCACTATTCTCTAGTTTTCAGTAATGGTAGCTCTAGAAGAGCTGTTTGGGTTTAAAAGGGTCTGTTTGAGAGATATTTCATGTGATCTTTCAATTCATGTGGTGATACATGGAGGTGAACACCCGCTGTAATTCTTCAAACCGTGGCATGTGATTCTCCTCTTGTTATCTGTCGAAGATTCTAACACCAAGTGGTCGCCTTCTGCGCACGTCCGCTTGACACCCTCTATGGGACCACCCCCCCCCCCCCGCATGGCGTTTCTCCGATGCATGTCAGGTCAGGTCTGCGGTTCTGTAAGATGTACACGGCTCTTGGAAGCGTGGTGATTACCTCCCTGTGTCCAGGATACCGCAGGTGACACCGGTGGTAACCATATCCTTGTTCCTACAATACACCCAATACGAACCAACTTCAATTTCTAAAACATTTCTGGTTAGGTATGCTGTAGTTTTGACAGTATCTACTGCTCATCCGTCAATCTATCACCGCTATTACCATAGAGTACAATGCCCCTTTTGATGATTCGTCAAAAGTTTAGTGGCCAAGGCTAGCATGATTGTGTTTAGATTTGATTTAAAATATTGTATTGTACTTTTATCCTAATGGTAGTAATCTTAAGAAACTTTATTGACAAATAAAACTGCGAAAATAGAGTGAAAATGAGAGTTTTTCAAGTAAAAGGTACCATAATAGGCCAAAAACAACACGTCTTCGAAGGGGGCACACCACTAAATACGTCTCCCATTGAAATACACGCGTTTCGGCCCTTTTTCAAGACCGTATTTTTACCCCACGTAACAATGATGGAAGTTTTTATTTCGCATGAATGTATTAGATATGTGTTGAATTTTATTTTAAACTTGATTTTTCTTGACCCATCTAGATGACATTTTTCGCTACGGTCACCTAAACAGCGCCCTCACCATTTTAAACCGATATTTTCGCTTCCTCACCGGTTCCGGTAACGATATCCTTCCGCAGCCTAGGCTCCCGTGCGTATTCGATTCCGACGATTTTTGACCACATTAGCAATGCTGAGGTTCCATTCTATCTTTTTCATTAAAAATAAGCAAGATTTACTTCTATTTGCTTCCCCTGGGACGATGATCAAATTGATATAGGTACTATTTCTCCAAAACTTTTTTTGAGTTTTCATTCTTTTTTCTACATATTTCGAAAGAACAAGTATTTCTAAGATAAATTGCCAAAGCATACCTCTGTGCGATCTGTGGTTCTCAAATAAGAGCATTTTTCTGAAAAATGATGATGTCCCAAATATGTTCATAAATCGTGTATAAATGCAAGAAATCACCCAGTCCGGCACCATCTGGTCCGGCACCATCTGGGCTGACATCGATTTTGGCGAACTATAGTGTATGCATTATCAATTGTTTCGTGAATAATGTAATACGAACTAACTTAACATTTAATAAACATTTGATTATAATATTACATACAGACAAAGTCCGACACAAATTCACTATTCTCTAGTTTTCAGTAATGGTAGCTCTAGAAGAGCTGTTTGGGTTTAAAAGGGTCTGTTTGAGAGATATTTCATGTGATCTTTCAATTCATGTGGTGATACATGGAGGTGAACACCCGCTGTAATTCTTCAAACCGTGGCATGTGATTCTCCTCTTGTTATCTGTCGAAGATTCTAACACCAAGTGGTCGCCTTCTGCGCACGTCCGCTTGACACCCTCTATGGGACCACCCCCCCCCCCCCCCGCATGGCGTTTCTCCGATGCATGTCAGGTCAGGTCTGCGGTTCTGTAAGATGTACACGGCTCTTGGAAGCGTGGTGATTACCTCCCTGTGTCCAGGATACCGCAGGTGACACCGGTGGTAACCATATCCTTGTTCCTACAATACACCCAATACGAACCAACTTCAATTTCTAAAACATTTCTGGTTAGGTATGCTGTAGTTTTGACAGTATCTACTGCTCATCCGTCAATCTATCACCGCTATTACCATAGAGTACAATGCCCCTTTTGATGATTCGTCAAAAGTTTAGTGGCCAAGGCTAGCATGATTGTGTTTAGATTTGATTTAAAATATTGTATTGTACTTTTATCCTAATGGTAGTAATCTTAAGAAACTTTATTGACAAATAAAACTGCGAAAATAGAGTGAAAATGAGAGTTTTTCAAGTAAAAGGTACCATAATAGGCCAAAAACAACACGTCTTCGAAGGGGGCACACCACTAAATACGTCTCCCATTGAAATACACGCGTTTCGGCCCTTTTTCAAGACCGTATTTTTACCCCACGTAACAATGATGGAAGTTTTTATTTCGCATGAATGTATTAGATATGTGTTGAATTTTATTTTAAACTTGATTTTTCTTGACCCATCTAGATGACATTTTTCGCTACGGTCACCTAAACAGCGCCCTCACCATTTTAAACCGATATTTTCGCTTCCTCACCGGTTCCGGTAACGATATCCTTCCGCAGCCTAGGCTCCCGTGCGTATTCGATTCCGACGATTTTTGACCACATTAGCAATGCTGAGGTTCCATTCTATCTTTTTCATTAAAAATAAGCAAGATTTACTTCTATTTGCTTCCCCTGGGACGATGATCAAATTGATATAGGTACTATTTCTCCGAACCCTACACCAAACGCGGAAGGATTTAGTGTAGTGCCCCCTCAAGGCGCGCGTGATTGCGTGGTAAAATCCCTGGTTAAAATGGCACTTGCAGCAGCAACAGCGAGTACAAAGAGGAAATTACACGAAGAGAAGCCTGGGTATTCCATGAGCAATGGACTTCTCCTTTCTGTGAACACCCTATTTGAAAGTCAGGTAGGGGGTCCTACTGACCAAGTTAGGTGATTGTAGCATGTAAACTGTAGAAAAAAATAGCATTTTTTAGATGGGTTGGGAAGAAGAAGAAAGAAACCGATGGAATACACCACCTCGATTTTTTGAAAAAAAATCAAGGTAAAAAGCTGGAAAAAAACTAAGAATGAAGTAAAAAGGTTGATGAATTTCAACACCGTTTTGCCCACAGTGCTTGTGGAAATAAACGATTTTTTTTTACTGATTTTGATGTCTAGAGGGAACGGACATCAAGCGATAGTAGTTTGGCGCTCTGTACTATGGGAGTGTTCAGAAATACTTTGGTGGAGTCTCAAAAAGGGGGGGGGACTAACAAAGTTTTACCTACTCAAGAGGGGGGGTCAAAAAAGTTAGGCCAAATAGGGTAGTCGTTAACGGGAAAAATACCAATTTTTTCTGCGCTACGCGCAAGAAAATACTGCAGTATTAACATTTCTATAACAAATTATACAGATTTCCGCACGCTCCGCGCAAATCTTTGTAAAAACATTGTGCCGACAGCAGAATTTGTTATACAAAATGTGACTAACCAGTGTCCACAATTTGTACTTGAGAACTGTTGATAAGGGTGATCGTCAACAGGGTTAAATACACATTTCCGCGCGCTACACGTGATTTTGAACGCAGTTGACCAAATTTCTGCGCGCTCCGCGCGCGTCTTTGTGAAAACAACGTACAGACAGCAGGATTTGTTATATAAAATGTGACTAATAACCAGTGTCCACAATTTTTACTTCAGAACTGTTGGTAAGGGTGATCAACAAGTTTTTGAAATGTTGTAAATTGATTACCAGCTATACACAGTTCTGACTGTAAGCGTCATAGAACTTGAGTCAAATGTCTATCTACATCTGACAGTAGGGGGGGGGGGGGGGGGGGGTCACACTGTTGAAGGGGTGGGGGGGGGGGGGGGTCAGAAAAGTTTGTCAATTTGTCAAGGGGGGGGGTCAAAAAGTTTAGACACCGACACTTTTTTTTTGGCCACCCCCCCCACCCCCCACCAGATTTAGTACCTGGTCTCTCACTGTGCTTAGGGATGCAGAACATGACTACTGCACTATTACACCGTAAGCATTGTAAGTAATGATCAATCAAGTGTGAATTAAAGCACATTCCCTATAGGTGCGCACGCAAACTGCCGGGCACTACGTCACACCGGTCACACCATTCTATTTCTGAACACTCCCTATTTGTGACACAATTGGCTTGCCATACCAAACGGTTGTTGTTTATGAGTACTGGATGTTGCCCATCACTAGGCACACGGGCTGATTATAAAATACCGCCGCATTCGCGAAAACATTGGAGCTTAATCGGTTTTAGAGGCCAGAATTCCTGTTTTATGACGAGTTTTAGTGTGAGTTGACCTGTATTTGTGTGCTTATGACCACTATAGAACGCACTGGTAAATATGTCATGTCAATTAACAAGCTGATTCTGCCAATTTCGCTCTTTTAGTTCACGAGTTCAACAGAAACTATGTAAGCATATATGATAATGATGATGATGATGCTATGCTCAGACCTAGCAGGTGGCCAAATTGTCCCACCGATTAAGTTGGCAAATATGGCCACCTAGACAAAATGCGTAATAAATTCACTATTTTTCATGTTTGAAACCCAAATTAATTGTTCCAATGGAGTAAAAATCTGCTGGGGAAAAGTTTAAGTTTGATTTCCTGTTTGAATTAAGCAAATTCAATTCTGATACTTGTTAAGAGATGGAGAACATTTTGTGATTTTGGGTTTGAGACTGAGAGGCTTGATATCTCCCAGCACTATATCTGGGTGGAATAATGATCTGGCCAAGATTCTTGATGACCAAAGGCAGGCGGATGTTATAATTATGGACTTTAGCAAAGCCTTCGATCTTGTGCCTCACCAGAGACTGTTGTTAAAGCTTAAACAAGCTGGTATCACTGGACCACTCCTAAATTGGGCAGAAAACTTCCTAACCAAAAGATCACAACAAGTCGTATTAGAAGGAAGCTCATCTTCGTCGATTACTGTGACATCTGGAGTACCTCAAGCAGTGGTCGCATTCTGACGCGTCTGCGCATCCTAGACCTCTCACTTTCTAATAAAGACGCGTCAGGTTTCAAATTGGAAAGACTTGCGGGTCCTGATCAAAATTGAAGGGACCCCTTAAATTTGACGATGTATGGAAATGGAAACCTTAAGAAATTCTGTAAATTACATCAATCCTTTGCTCACAATATAAATTCATTAAAACTGCTTGTAAAAAAGTAAAATTTTCAAATACCCAAACTTCAGGACCCCTCAATTTCTTGGGGGACCCCTAAAATTTGTTTTGTGAAGTCCTACAGGGTCCTGAAAAATGTCATGTGACCTCTCACATTTTTGATCCAGTGCTATCCCTGACCTCAAGACACTGTGCTAGGCCCATTGTTCTTCATCCTATACCTCAACGACCTCCTGGAAGGCGTAATATCTCAAGTGAGACTGCTTGCTGATGACTGTATTTTATATCGTGATCGTGAAGTCAACTCTCCGGAAGACAGTCAACAATTACAAAATGATAGTGACATCCTCTGTAACTGGGAGTCTAGATGGCAAATGAGGTTTAATGTAGCCAAATGTAATGCAATGCACATCACACACACAAAAGGGAACCTTGTCAATCAACTTATATGATGAACGATAGTCCTCTCCAGAAGGTCAACAGCCACACCTTGAAATAAATAACAAACTAAACCGGGTTAAACATATCTGTAATACCAGCTCTAAAGCAAATAGAGTCCTTGGTTTACTACGCAGGAATCTGTACAGCTGCTCTGCAAAAGTAAAGGAAACGGCATACAAAACACTTGTCCGACCTA
This sequence comes from Ophiura sarsii, assembly GCA_035610835.1. NCBI lineage: Eukaryota > Metazoa > Echinodermata > Ophiuroidea > Amphilepidida > Ophiuridae > Ophiura > Ophiura sarsii. The sequence continues at coordinate 4,719,473 of CM069449.1, read as the reverse complement.
AGCTCGAATATTGCTGTAGTATATGGGATCCATACCAACAAGACTACAATAAAAAACCCTTTAAAAAGGGAAATGCTTGTAACAAGTGTGAAACATATTAGAGTTTTATGTGAGCAATTCCCATATCATGCATCCAGAAAATATCATATAATGTGCCCAGATTTGCTTTTTAGGATACGATATGGGTATTTCCACAGTAATGATACCTTTTCTTGTTTGTAGCTCTAAATCTTGTTTCAAATTGATTTTCTAGTTCATATTTGGCCAACACTACTGTAAAGTAGCAGGGAGATAGCGAGCAAAATATCAGAATCCTAGCTTAATTACTTAAACACCCATATCACATTTGTAGCTACGTATAATATCAGTGTCACTAATCGATCAATCCGCAACCAATTTGACGACATAAATGACGTTCACATTGAAATCGCAAAAATTGTGGTTTTTCTTCAACCAATTCCGGAAAAAATAGGCTAATTATCATATAATGTGCCCTGATTTGCATTTCAAGATATGATATCACATTTTGAGCTGCGTATGATATCTGTGTCACTAATCGGTCAATCCGCGACCAATTTGACGACATAAATGACGTTCACGTTGAAATCGCCGGGAAAAACAGGGTTTTTTCCTAGCAATTGCGGACAAAATAATCAACATTTCATATGATGTGCCCTGATTTGCTTTTTAGGATACGATATCACATTTGTAGCTACGTATGATATCAGTGTCACTAATTGGTCAATCCGCAACCAATTTGACGACATAAATGATGTTCACATTGAAATCGCAAAAATTGTGGTTTTTCTTCAACCAATTCCGGAAAAATAGGCTAAATATCATATTATGTGCCCTGATTTGCTTTTCAGGATATGATATCCCATTTTGAGCTGTGTATGATATCTGTGTCACTAATTGGTCAATCTGCGACCAATTTGACGACATAAATGACGTTCACGTTGAAATCGCCGGGGAAAACAGGTTTTTTTCCTAGCAATTGCGGACAAAATAAACAAAATTTCATATGATGTGCCTTGATTTGCTTTTTAGGATACGATATCACATTTTAGCCACATATGATATCGGTGTCACAAATCGGTCAATCCGCAACCAATTTGATGACAATGACGTTCACATTGAAATCGCAAATCCAAATCGTGATTTTTTTTTCTTCAACCAATTCCGGACAAAATAGACAAACTATCATATCATGTGCCCTGATTTGCTTTTTAGGATACGTATCACATTTTTTACGTATGATATCGGTGTAATACTGATCGGTCAATCCGCAACCAACTTGACAACATAAATGATGTTCGCGTTGAAATCGCAATGATTTTTTTTCTCCAACCAATTCCGGACAAAATAGGCTAAATATCATATAATGTGCCCTGATTTGCTTTTCAGGATATGATATCACATTTTGAGCTACGTATGATATCGGTGTCACTGATCGGTCAATCAGCAACCAATTTGACGACAAATAGCGTTGCCGTTGACATCACACAAGGAAAAACTGTTTTTCTTCTTCTACCAATTAGGGACTAAGTAGACAAACTATCATATAATGTGCCCTGATTTGCTTTTTAGGATACGATATCACATTTTGAGTTACGTATGATATCGGTGTTACTGATCGGTCAATCCGCAACCAATTTGACGACAATGACGTTCACATTGAAATTGCAAAACCTAATCGTGTTTTTTTCTTCTCCAACCAATTCCGGACAAAATAGGCTAAATATCATATAATGTGCCCTGAATTGCTTTTCAGGATATGATATCACATTTTGAGCTACGTATGATATCGGTGTCACTGATCGGTCAATCAGCAACCAATTTGACGACAAATAGCGTTGCCGTTGACATCACACAAGGAAACACTTTTTTCTTCTTCTACCAATTAGGGACTAAATAGACAAACTATCATATGTGCCCTGATTTGCTTTTTAGGATACGATATCACATTTTGAGTTACGTATAATATCTGTGTCACTGATCGGTCAATCCGCAACCAATTTGATGTCATAAATGACATTCCCTATGAAATCGCAAGGAAAAACAGTTTTTTTACCGACCAATTCAATTGTGGACAAACTAGCCATATATGCTAAAGTATCTTCATATAATGTGCCCTGATTTACTTTTTAAAGGACGATATCACAGTTTGAGCTACGTATCATATATCAGTATCACTGCACGGTCAATCCGCAACCAATTTGAGAACATAAATGACATTCGTGTAGAAATCTCAAGGAAAAATGTGGTTTTTTTTTCAACCAATTCCGAAAAAATAGGCAAATATCATATAATGTGCCTTTATTAAACCGGGCTTTATTTGCTTTTTATGATACGAATTTGAGCTACGTATAATCAGTAACAGATTTGTGATCAAAAGACATTTGTTGTACTAGATGCCCTAGCACCATAAACATGATTTTGGGTGGTTACATCTCGGAGTAGAAATATCAAAGTCAGAAGTTGTAAGCTTAAAATGGTAAGTAAGCTTACTACAAATTCATGCATTGGTTAAACTATAACTAGCCAAAAATCACTCAAAAATAATAATACAGACAAAAATCAGGTGCAGACCTGTTTTAGAGTTAACTCCGGACAGGATATGAGCCCATCAAATTTGTGGTCCTGATTGATCAATTTGGAAAACTATTTTTAAAAACATTTATTACATAATAATTTTCCAAACAAAGAGTAAAGACGAAAATCAACGTATTTTTCATATGGCGAAAAGCCAAAGCATACAATTACAAAATAAACCTTCCGTCTACAAAACTCAAAAATGCACCACGGCCGAGCTGTTACGTGGACCATGGACTTATCAGTCTGATAAATCCATGCGTGGACGTGTTATAAAAATTTACACGGCCCCTTTCCATAGTACTGAAGACAATCTACGAACTATCACTCACTCAACTGCTCAAATTCACTATACGATGACACACACATTCACTGGCGATGATATATCAATCTCTCGTCCAATCAAAGCCATCGACACGGATGTCACACTTCTCGTCCTTTCAATATGAGCCTATGAAAGTATCGTTTGGCTTATTATACCAATTAGGTTTCTGTGCAAAGTGACACTCGGAACGGAGCCATAAATAACGCGTACCAATTCCAAGCCTATTAATACATGTACTTGTTCGCCTTGGCGAACAAGCAAAAAACAGGCTAGATGCAGTACAACGAAGAGCTGCGCGGTTCGTCTGCAAAGATTTCAGACGCAGAAGTAGTGTTTCCTCCATGATCACCGACCTAGGCTGGATATCATTAGAAGAACGCAGGGCTATCTCCAGACTCACACTGTTATAGTACAAATCCATCCATCATAAGGTTGCCATAGATACATATCAATACCAAACCAATCCTCATGAGGGCAGAATCTCATAGGATAACATTTCACACATCTTTCACTAACACAGCAACAAGAAAAGACTGCTACAAATACTCTTTTCTCCCGCGAACCTCGGCTGAATGGAACCTACTACCATCAAGTATCCGGGACTCTCCTTCAGTTGATTCCTTCAAAGCCAGAATCAGCAAGGTGGATGTCATCCTTCCTGAGGGTGGCACATCATTAATTCTTTTCATATTATTTTCGTTTAATTTCATTTTTGGTATAATTTACTCTTCTCAGTTGTTTTTAGTTTGCTATTACTATTAGTCACAATGTGCCTGCGACACATATATCCCATTTGTGGAGATTTTCGCAGTAAACGACAGATACAGATACAGATCCACTAGCCTAAATGAGTACTTGTGGCCAATGAAATACAAGGGGTGTGTCAGAAACATCCATTCAGCAGCATCAAGCAAAAGTTTTGTCTAATGTAATAAAGTTTTTGTAGTGATGAGAATGAGAATGAGAATAAAATATCTATAGTTAAGTTCGTAGCTGTTTTGATATACGATGGTCTTATAATGTACAGGCTGTACCTGTGTACAATCTACATCTATGTTGATAATCGGCAAAGTCCAATTCCTGGATATATACCGCCGAGGTGAAAAACTTGTGTATGTGAAGCTGAGGGTTGACTGTGCGAAATATATACAGGTGCGAGTAAAAACCATCAGCCGGAGCTAGTTGGTGAATATGTGAGCCTTGAAGACGTTCACAGAAGGTGAAGTGATGACGTCTGCAGGCAGAGCATTCCATAGTCGAATTGCTGTTGGCATGAAGGAGTATTTATAGATTTCTTTGGTGGAGTATGTGGTGAGAGGTTGGAACTTTGCAGGATGATAGCTTCTGAGACTGGATTTGGTCATTGGAGTCAGGTAGTCGTCTTTGTTTGAGGCCATGTGAAACTTTGAAGAGGATGATTTTTATTGCTGCTTCCCTTCTGAATTGAAGTGTGGGCCACACAAGCATTGCTGTTACACTTTCAGTTTGTTGATAGTATTTTTCACAAATCTGGCGGCTCGCCTCTGTATGGCTTCAATCTAGTTGATTGTAGTCTGATGGTATGGGTTTAAACAGGGGAGCAATATTCCAGATGGGGGCGGACAAGGGACATATAAGCCTGCTCTTTCAGTCGCGGGTGACAATGTCTCAGGTTTTTCTTGATGAGTCCTAGCATCCTGTTAGCCTTTGATATCATCTTGGTGATGGGGTTTTCCAGGAGAGTTTAGATGTGAAGGTGAGCCCAAGGTATGGATGTTCACTGACAGTTGTAAGGTTGTCTTCACCCAGGTGGTAATGAAAACCGATGTTGTTGAGACGATGAGTGACTTGCATGACATGGCACTTGTCAGAATTAAATTTCATCTGCCATTTTAAAGTCCATGAGTGCAGCGTGTCAAGATCTTTTTGGAGCACTTTGCAGTCGTCTGTACTGTTGATTGGACGGTACATGAAACAGTCTTCGGCGAATAGGCAAATTGGTGACGAGATTGACTTTGTGATATCATTGATGAAGGTGAGAAAAAGTAAGGGGCCCTTAACTGTGCCGTGGGGAACTCCTGATAGGACGTTACACCATTCAGAGGCTTCACCGTCGACAACCACTCGCTGTGATCTTTTGGTAAGGTATATTTGTAGGCTGTACCTGTGTACCATATTTGTGTCGTCGTACAGCCTATACATTATAAGAACATCATATAGCAAAGTCAAAGTCATGAAGTACAGGATGCATCAAAAAGAATAGGACTCTGTTGTTTCATGACGGTGTAATACTTGTTATAATCATTGGACCTTGACCAATTTAGTCTCAATGTAATACCTAATTAATTATTATGATTTCCTGAAAATATGAGATTAATCCGATGAAACGTAAGAAATAACTAGCATACTTATTAGCGTATGTCATTTACTGGGTTGTACAATGGGATCTACATTACAGACCAGTGAATAACATGGTTAATGTTTAAAAGGTTACAATAATGATAAATATAGTAAATAATCTATCTGTCATTAGCAAAGATTAATTTGGTAATCCATTTAATCCTGGCACAAATCAATACTGGCTAAATAATCCACAAATAAGATGCATGCATATTTTGTGCAAAATAAAAATAAAATCTTGTTAAACTGTTCTCGAACCCACTGTGGATGGTTCATTGAGTTACAAATTAAGAAAGTTAAGATCAATGATCCATAATTGCATGTGTCAAACAATATTAGTAGTTCGATTGCACATCAATGTTCTTGCATACATAATTCATGTTTTTGACAACCTTAAAAAGTAGAGAAGTCTCTCTTTTGAAGACAAAACAGCTGCGACATTAATTAATGTGTCAGATAAAAAAATGTCTGTGTTAACTATTGCTCAGTGTTCTTTCTGAGGAGAAAGTTCCAGTAGGAAATCATATTTCAGGCAATCATAGCCGTCATTCGACATCCACCATTATGTTGAATGCAGATATTTGCTCTATCTAGCATTTGTGCCACTAGCAGTGACTGCTCTGCGAACCATTCCTAGGTTGTGACGTAGTGCCATCACCTATCTGCCCTGATGCGACTCTCTACTTCTTAAAGACTGGCAGGAGAGGTCTGATAGATTTAATATGTTTATAATGATTGTAACGTATTGAAACGTAAAAAACATGTTATTTACTGGTGTGTTTATGTAGATCCCATAGTACAAACCAGTAAGGGCTCTTGCCAAATACAAGTAGAGGAAAGTTTGAGGAAAGAGCGGGGAAAGCGCGATCCTTTTTTCTATATTGTTAAAAGGAGTGACAAAGGATCGGTGATGACACCTCACTGAATGGTTACTTTAATATTTGACCATGGGGGGATGGCCTATGTACTCATCCCCCAATGTTATGCATAATAAAATATTCCCCGTAATAGTAATGTCTAATTCAGAACAAATTAAGCTAATTTCAGGGATTTTTTTTCAATAAAAAACAAAATTTTCGCGCACATTTATTGCCAAAACATTTTTCGTGCGCTACAAACATATTTTCCCAACCAATTTGTTTTCTTTCCCCCCGTTTCCCCTTGAAAATATTAATGCTGGTTCTGCCAATGCCAACTGTTCAATCATCCCCCAATGCCGACAACAAATTTACGCCACTGGTGACCCCTATGTTCCCTATTCTTACTATTGATGGGTATCAATAAAGTCAATCTATTTTTCATACCTTGTAACAGTAAATACAGATGGAGGGTATACTAGAGTCGTCAGATGTATTCTTCCAAACAAGTGAAGATCATGGCCAGTTCAGTTATCTCAAGCAGTTAACAGGAGGTCTGCAAGCGCTGCGTCAACAGAACATATTGTGTGACATCACTGTGATCGTGGACGATGAAAGCTTTAATGCCCACAAGGCCATTCTGGCAGCTGCTAGTGACATGTTCCAGGCGATGTTTACGTCTGGGTTGAAAGAGTCCAATTCCAAAGAGATCACACTACAGGATGATGTAGATCTGTCATCAGAAGGTATCATTGAAGGCATATAATGCTATTTTTCTCTCCTATAATAAAGTTTAACTATCAGGAAAAATGTTCCTGGACTCATAAATGGAGCTTGACTGTATTTTCCATTCAAAAAAACATCACAGAACTTTAATAAATCACAATGGAAATCTGCTTCAAATAATTTGTCAACATATTTTTTGTCAATTTTCATCATAAAAAGCATTCCGTGTTATATTCACACAATGTACAGTTGGGATCGTAGCCGGAAACAACTGTTAATGGCGTTTACACAGTATCAAACCAGGGAATTCTATTTATGAAAGAAAAAACACTCAGGAAATAAGTTGTCAGAGTTTAACACCAACAGTTTATTTTAACCCATTCAAACCATTAGTTGTAGTTCATGTGCATTTAATATATTCCAGATCAAGTCTCTTCTTTCTAGACATGTTACAAATTGGGTAGATGAAAGAATTTGTGGCATTTATTTTTGCTCTGGATCAAGATTAAAAACCAAAAACAAACTATTAATTTCACAAGACCAATCAATCATTGTAAAAGTTTCGTGAAATATCAAATTATGGTCAGTTGACCAAATCAAGTTGTGTGATATACACATCATTATTTGAATTACTTTAAATATACCTTTATATAGACAATGTCACCTGTAACGTCACAGCAGCCAAGCAAACAAAAGATTGCCTGCCAAACAAAAGATTGCCTACCAAACAAAAGATTGCCTGCCAAACAAAAGATTGCCTGCCAAACAAAAGATTGCCTGCCAAAGAAAAGATTGCCTGCCAAACAAAAGATTGCCTGCCAAACAAAAGATTGCCTGCCAAACAAAAGATTGCCTACCAAACAAAAGATTGCCTGCCAAACAAAAGATTGCCTGCCAAACAAAAGATTGCCTGCCAAACAAAAGATTGCCTGCCAAACAAAAGATTGCCTGCCAAACAAAAGATTGCCTGCCAAACAAAAGATTGCCTGCCAAACAAAAGATTGCCTGCCGGTATGCACGTGTATTCGAAGGTGGGTGTCCACTATAAACCATATACTAAACCAAATCAGTCATCGGTAAACAACACTACAACAGCAGTCAATGCAACAGTTAATTCCATTTGCCCCCCCCCCCCCCCCATACATGGAATAGAACCTATTGGTACTTATTCAAACATTTTTGATCAACATGAGGTGGTGACATGGTCCATACTGTAAAACATAACCCATGTTTCCAACTACATTTTTGTTTCAGGTTTTTCTCTCTTCCTGGATTTTGCCTACACGGGCCACATGCAGTTGAACCCTGAGAGTGTCTTTGAAGCGTTAGCAACAGCCTGTCACCTGCATGTTACGGCAGCACTTGATCTCTGCATCGCCTACATAGACCAGTGTTTTCACAATGAACTGCTGGACTTTGAGGACTATCTGAAGATTTCATCCATGGCTGGCAACTATGGTTTACAAAGGTAAAGGGATGTAGACTGGGCGAGTGAATCCATGCTAACCATGCTGATGCATCAATTAGAGATGTTAATGAGTGCATATCATATGCTTCATCCTTCTGGGTCATTCCACGAGGTTGGGTCATAAAGTGTCATATTTTAAACAATATGGTTCCAATTGGAAAAATCTGTATCTTATTGATATGTGGTCGTAAAGTTTGCAACGATTCCATCCAAGGTTTGTTCAAGATATAATGAAAAACTTAAGCAACGGAATTACCACGGTATTTAATTACCCTTTTCAAATATTTCACCATGAAAAAAAGAAGAATTGCATTGATTTATTTTACATACTAATTGTAATTCGCTAAAACAATATACAAAACTGGGGTTACAATACTGTAAAAGTTGAAATATTCGCGGTGGTTTTATTTTTCGCGCTTTTCACACATAATGTTTTAGTTAACCAGCTAAACTTGTTGATCCTCTCGGGAATAGGATCAGGGAAACACCCTGTTCTACAGTAGGCTCAGACCTCTCAGGTATAGGCTCAGACCTCTCAGGTATAGGCTCAGACCTCTCAGGTATAGGCTCAGACCTCTCAGGTATAGGCTCAGACCTCTCAGGTATAGGCTCAGACCTCTCAGGTATAGGCTCAGACCTCTCAGGTATAGGCTCAGACCTCTCAGGTATAGGCTCAGACCTCTCAGGTATAGGCTCAGACCTCTCAGGTATAGGCTCAGACCTCTCAGGTATAGGCTCAGACCTCTCAGGTATAGGCTCAGACCTCTCAGGTGTAGGCTCAGACCTCTCAGGTGTAGGCTCAGACCTCTCAGGTATAGGCTCAGACCTCTCAGGTATAGGCTCAGACCTCTCAGGTATAGGCTCAGACCTCTCAGGTATAGGCTCAGACCTCTCAGGTGTAGACTCAGACCTCTCAGGTATAGGTTCAGACCTCTCAGGTATAGGCTCAGACCTCTCAGGTATAGGCTCAGACCTCTCAGGTATAGGCTCAGGGTTTTTTCCAAATCATATTGGTGAATTTTCTGCAATTTTCTAACACGAGGACCGGTCGCCATAGGTGTAGTGCGCTGTTTCACCAGTGCAACCAACCGAATCGTAGCCTTCCGTCATCCATTTCTGCGCATTTCCAATGCTAGCGGCAGTGTAATCGTCGTCCCTACCAGTGACGTCATTGTGTACTATAGTGAATTCATCGAAGAGCGATCTTTCGTGCTTGAATGGGCAGGGGTGATGAGCAAAAATAAGATGTACGGTCTTCTGGCGTATATTCGCTAGTTGTCGAAGGATCCCATTTTATTCCAACCTCTGGTCGAACCTCATCTATCGTGTGAATTGAAACAATTAAGCTGCCTTATGCAAAATATACACAATACTGCTCAAATGCATATTATTTTCATTACACACATGCACGTAGCAGCTATGTTTAGTGTACCATTCAAAGAGAGCCAAATATCAAACCATTTGCGCATTATATGAAATCAAAAGGCTTTGAAATCGTCACCTGTGATTTCGGAATATGAATAAAAGCACAAAGCTGAAAACGATCGAAACTGGTGAACTTAGAAGATTTATCACAACGCAGGAGGCCCCATTTTTTTTTATTTGCCATCTTGTAATTTTTATTAAGAGTAACAAGTAAAACCCTTTCCAAATATTCCTGTGAAACTCATCATGGTTATATTTTTCCTTGTAGCGTTGAGAGCGAAATACCAACATCAAGTTTAATTAAAGGCTGAAAGGCAGGAATGACTAACTAAAAATAACATTGAAGATTCCTCAACTTTATGATGTCATTAAGAAGTACTGACACAATTTCAAAACTGACGACTTGCAAAAGATAATGCATGGACATGAAATAATCAGACTACAACAATATCACTGTGATTTAAATCCGGATGAAATTATCTGTGCTAAGCAGCCAGAAATTACAAACATATTTCACAAACAGACCGGCAAAATGGTATAAGCATCGGTCAATATTATTAGAAATTGAGTAGGTACTCATCCGCAGTTAGGTATGTAAATTAAACATAATATCATGGTACAACCTGGATTTTAATGATGTGTTAAACATAATTATTTTCTATTATGGCTATTTTTCATTCAAACTGACTGATTCCATAGATTCCATCGATATTTTCGTCAGAAAATAGCCTCCTCTCCCAGTCAATTGAACAGCTGGGTCACATGGTTGGAAGATCGGTCTCAGATGGATAGACTATAATTAATGTTTAAACTGATTTTCTACTGTTACACGAGGCTTCAGCCTTTCTAAAATACCTTTAAAATGCAATAAAATATATTTCAATATTTAATTTTAAAAGCCGGATAGAATTTGAACGATTTATGACAAAGTTATGACAAATATAGTTATGGTTATTTGAACGGAAAAGTGAAAAAGTACCTTCATTTCAGGCCCAAAATACGCCATTTTACCATTCAGTTACCGAGAATATGTTACAACTAAACTGTAGTGTCAGACTCGTGCTAATATAATCTAGAAACATTTTAGAAATGTAAAAATGACATGAAATGAAAGTATGAATTTTCGTGGTACTGGCTGAGTCGATTCATGGTAATTTTGCTGATATTTTCGCCTCTCCGCAGCGAATTGGTTGCCGAATTCTGCTTACTTTTCACATTTGACACGAAATGAATATGGATATTTCCTCGTTTATTCAAGATAATCGTATTAAACTTAAAGGTAGATGTTCCGATTTTCAACTTGAAGTTTTCTATTCTACATGAAAGGTCATCCTTAAAAAAGTCGTGTTCCAAAGTTTGAGTTGCATAGCTCTAATGGTTCTTATTTTAGACGCACAAGATGCTGTGAACTGTACCCATTGAGTAGTAAACAAACTATATTCGGTGGTTACCACCATTCGCGGTAATTCGACGTTATTTCATCGATTTCTCCGTAATTATACCGATTTAGGCCGTCAAATTTCAGTATGATGATGAGAAAAATACGAGCTTTCATATGATATGAAAATCTCCGTATGTTTGAAATAATTCTGTGTTACGAAAATGTGATCGGGTCATCTACCTTTAAACATGACGTGTAATAAATATAGAATAAATGCAAATATAATTGAAATTTACACAATTTCAATGCAAATAAATATATTGTAAAATTTCATGGGCTAGACTTTTATTAGAGCGGAAAATTGTTGCAACATGGGCTACAGTAAGGTATACAGTCGCAGATCAAGTGGTATCGATTTGTTTTGAGTACAAAGGAAAGGCATGTTGAAGTTCGTTGAAGTGGTCGGTAGCAATCAATTAATTTATAGATAGTGTTAACAGCTAATACAAACGATCAACTTGCAAAATAGAGGGCAGTGCGAATAAATGTCCCGGTCCAGCCCTCGTGCTAAATTTGCACAAAAAAAGTAATACTGACATTTTCATTTTGGCGCCTTAAGTTGCTGGAATGTTGTTGTATATTGTGCTAGAACCACTGTGGAATCGGTATATCCTAAACAAGTATCAATTATCAGCTATTTAGTAATTCTTGCCATAATAATATTTTCAGATTGAAGGACATCGCTGATGCACACATAGCCAGGAATTTTGCCGAGGTGTCGCAGACGGCAGACTTTCTGGAGCACATGACCGCTCGCAATCTTCTAGAATTCTTACAGAGGAATGATCTTTCTGTGTGCACAGAACAACAGGTACGGTCGGTCGGTAGGATCAACTTTTGTAACTTGGAAGTTGAACTATAGTCAGTGTTGTCACCTGATATTTATCCTTAACACTTTCCACACGGCTATTAGTTTTACCATGTGACCAGTCATATCAAAAAGGACATGTTGTCGGCAAATATCGGCAAATGTAGTTTTGAGATAGACGCCAATATATTTGGTGAAATATAAAGAGTAATTGAAAAAAATATACTTCTTCAAATCACATCTTATGATTACAAAGTCTGAATACCTTCAACATGGTATTATTTCAAATTTAAAGCTTAAAACGTGCTCTTCCAAGTCATACAAATAACTCAGATTTGACTCGGGCCTCCAACATGTCTATAAACAGATTTTTCAGAAACTTTTCCCAATTTTCAAAGTATATCTCAAGAATTACTGAACCAATAATTGGCATGTTTGTACTTATTTCAATGCCTTTCTTATAGTGTTTCCAAATATGTAATTCAATAATTTTGATATTATTGAACATTTTGTGAAACAGATGCCTGCCGTGTGGAAAGTGTTAACATACATTGGTATCTCAACTTTGTGCAGGTCATGGAACCTGTTTTAGGCAATGGTCCAGGAATGTAAATCTTCCGGAAATTCCTGGAATGAGGCCATAAAACTAATCCAGAAATGATTTTAGGCAGTGATGCAATGGTCCAGGGATATAAATCTACCGAAATGAGGCCATAAAAAAAGTAATCCGGAAATGATTTTTCTTTTTTGCATTTCTAGAATTGGATGATGATATTTCAGTATAAAATACTATTTTTTTAAAGGGGGTGATGCCATGTAGCCTAATGAATAATGATCAATCACCCATTTACATACCTGATGGCCTAAATTAAAGTAGACCAATTCCGCAGCCAACACTGACTGAAGTGTGTTTGCACCTGGGATAGACTAAATCTTTCATGTCTACACATATAGAGCAACGCGGTTTACACCTGGGATAGACTAAATCTTTCATGTCTACACATATAGAGCAACACGGTTTACACCTGGGATAGACTAAATCTTTCATGTCTACACATATAGAGCAACGCGGTTTACACCTGGGATAGACTAAATCTTTCATGTCTACACATATAGAGCAACGCGGTTTACACCTGGGATAGACTAAATCTTTCATGTCTACACATATAGAGCAACGCGGTTTACACCTGGGATAGACTAAATCTTTCATGTCTACACATATAGAGCAACGCGGTTTACACCTGGGATAGACTAAATCTTTCATGTCTACACATATAGAGCAACGCGGTTTACACCTGGGATAGACTAAATCTTTCATGTCTACACATATAGAGCAACGCGGTTTACACCTGGGATAGACTAAATCTTTCATGTCTACACATATAGAGCAACGCGGTTTACACCTGGGATAGACTAAATCTTTCATGTGTACACATATAGAGCAACGCGGTTTACACCTGGGATAGACTAAATCTTTCATGTCTACACATATAGAGCAACGCGGTTTACACCTGGGATAGACTAAATCTTTCATGTCGACACATATAGAGCAACGCGGTTTACACCTGGGATAGACTAAATCTTTCATGTCTACACATATAGAGCAACGCGGTTTACACCTGGGATAGACTAAATCTTTCATGTCTACACATATAGAGCAACGCGGTTTACACCTGGGATAGACTAAATCTTTCATGTCGACACATATAGAGCAACGCGGTTTACACCTGGGATAGACTAAATCTTTCATGTCTACACATATAGAGCAACGCGGTTTACACCTGGGATAGACTAAATCTTTCATGTCTACACATATAGAGCAACGCGGTTTACACCTGGGATAGACTAAATCTTTCATGTCGACACATATAGAGCAACGCGGTTTACACCTGGGATAGACTAAATCTTTCATGTCTACACATATAGAGCAACACGGTTTACACCTGGGATAGACTAAATCTTTCATGTCTACACATATAGAGCAACGCGGTTTACACCTGGGATAGACTAAATCTTTCATGTCTACACATATAGAGCAACGCGGTTTACACCTGGGATAGACTAAATCTTTCATGTCGACACATATAGAGCAACGCGGTTTACACCTGGGATAGACTAAATCTTTCATGTGTACACATATAGAGCAACGCGGTTTACACCTGGGATAGACTAAATCTTTCATGTCTACACATATAGAGCAACGCGGTTTACACCTGGGATAGACTAAATCTTTCATGTCTACACATATAGAGCAACGCGGTTTACACCTGGGATAGACTAAATCTTTCATGTGTACACATATAGAGCAACGCGGTTTACACCTGGGATAGACTAAATCTTTCATGTCTACACATATAGAGCAACGCGGTTTACACCTGGGATAGACTAAATCTTTCATGTCTACACATATAGAGCAACGCGGTTTACACCTGGGATAGACTAAATCTTTCATGTGTACACATATAGAGCAACGCGGTTTACACCTGGGATAGACTAAATCTTTCATGTCTACACATATAGAGCAACGCGGTTTACACCTGGGATAGACTAAATCTTTCATGTCGACACATATAGAGCAACGCGGTTTACACCTGGGATAGACTAAATCTTTCATGTCTACACATATAGAGCAACGCGGTTTACACCTGGGATAGACTAAATCTTTCATGTCGACACATATAGAGCAACGCGGTTTACACCTGGGATAGACTAAATCTTTCATGTGTACACATATAGAGCAACGCGGTTTACACCTGGGATAGACTAAATCTTTCATGTCTACACATATAGAGCAACGCGGTTTACACCTGGGATAGACTAAATCTTTCATGTCGACACATATAGAGCAACGCGGTTTACACCTGGGATAGACTAAATCTTTCATGTCTACACATATAGAGCAACGCGGTTTACACCTGGGATAGACTAAATCTTTCATGTCTACACATATAGAGCAACGCGGTTTACACCTGGGATAGACTAAATCTTTCATGTCGACACATATAGAGCAACGCGGTTTACACGTTAGGTGCACAGGGTAAGAGGTTTGTGAAAGGTTGCAAGAATCTATTTAGATTACAGAAAAGAAATTTGTGAGAATCTATACATTCTCCTCCATTTAAAAAGTTTGAATGTTACACATTTTTTTCTTAGAGAATCAATTTGGATTCTCGTATATCTGATGGCGAGGATGGATTCTTAGATTCTCCTCAATCTTTCATCCCCTGCTGCATATAATGGATCTGGTGGTCACATGATCAAACATGGACCCATGAATACTTCTACAGTGAATTGTCAACATCAACTAATTCCAATTAATCAATCAGTCAATATATCATTATCAATCAACCCATTGATCATATAATTCTGCAAAGCATTTTCACTTTCCACGCAGCAGGCGTTTGCAGACGACATTCCAAAATTTCACAAAATGTTTCAAAAATTTAAAAATTGGGAAAGATGTCTGAAAAATCTGATTTGTATATGGTAAAACTAATAGCTGCATGGAAAGTGTTAAAATATGAAATAAATAATGTGGTAGATTATACAATTTTTTCCCCTTAACAATAGGGGAACATGGGTCCTGTTTTCTCGAAAATCACAAAAAACACAGTTATATCGGCCATTTTTTAGTAGAAAGCCCTTCAATATGGGTCCCAAATCGCGACATTTTCTGATTGTAGGAAAAAACCACGTGAATGTGTGTCATGGTTTCAAACATCTAGCGGCACATACCACCATCATAATAAATAATAATAATACATTTGAGAGTACCCACAGGTCTTCACTTACCATCATTTCACATTGTCTAACATTTACAGGTTTTAAATGGTGTCAGTAAATGGGTGACTTACGACAAAGAAAAACGAATCCACCACACTGCGCCGCTGTTGAAGAAAATCCGCCTAGGTCTGATCTCAGCGCAGGCTTTGGTGACTCACATCAACAGTGATATGCAAGGTATACCACAATGCAAAGTATTGTTTGATCAGTTCATGCAACATCATGCATTGCGTAGTGGGACAGCTAGTGGTGCAGGACCGCTGATTACTACATACCCGGAGATGTTTACACCAAGAGTATCTACAAAGGTAAGACCATTGAATGGGAGTTTGGTACAGACTGATGAGGCATAAGTGGGAACACCTTAACCTTAACATTTTCCACACGGCAGGCGTCTGCAGACGACATTCCACAAATTTCACCAAATGTTTCAAAAATTTCACAAATAATGAATTTCATTACCATATGTGATGCGATCTGTGAAAACCCGTCGGATGTCGCAAAATGTAAAATGTAAAATGTAAAATAAAAATAATAAAAATTAAAAATTAAAAAAAACTGTTTTCTTTATTTTAGATTTTTTTTAAAGAAAATTAGTTTCCAATACTTTGTGTCATCATCTTTCATTAACCCTAACCCCCCTGAGTGCTAAAAAATGCTAATCCAAAGTCCCTCTCCAAACGCATGCGCCGTCGGTTTTCGATGACGTAGTCAACCGAGCCTATATAATGAGTGCAGTATACTGCACGAATGTGTAGCTGAGGGCCGTGGCTTAGTGTTAGGAAGGTGGGGCTCGAGAACGGAGGGTCCCCGGATCGAATCCCGGCAGGTTCCCGGAGATTTAGTTGGTGTTTTTTCCTCGAAAATTGTGATCCCGGTCAAAAATCCTAAACCGGGGTTAGGGTTATGGTAAAAAAAAAAAAGGTTTTTTTTCGTGTTCTATTAACCCTAACCCCCCTGAGTGCTAAAAAATGCTAATCCAAAGTCCCTCTCCAAACGCATGCGCCGTTGGTTTTCGATGACGTAGTCAACCGAGCCTATATAATGAGTGCAGTATACTGCACGAATGTGTAGCTGAGGGCCGTGGCTTAGTGTTAGGAAGGTGGGGCTCAAGAACGGAGGGTCCCCGGATCGAATCCCGGCAGGTTCCCGGAGATTTAGTTGGTGTTTTTTCCTCGAAAATTGTGATCCCGGTCAAAAATCCTAAACCGGGGTTAGGGTTATATTTCACCTACTTAAGTCACTTTTATTATTAACCTTATAATGTTATTTAGAGAATAAAGGTATTGTTTTTAGACCGTACCCGTGTTATATTGTCTGACATAAATGCGTTCGATAGTATTATTTTGTGCGTAGAACAACTCCGCCGAAACAATATCTTTATTCTCATTCTTAAACAATCATACTTTAGACATTTATCAAAGAAATAAGTACATTTTATTGTCCACATTTGACAACTTTTACCCCTGCTAGGATCGAATAGCCCACAAACATTCCATCCAATCACATGCGATGAGTAAACCATGCGTAAGCGTCGCAGCGCCGGCATAAACGCAGGAACAGCGCTAAAGACGCACTGCAGAAGTGCACGTTATGGAGCAAACCACGCATTGTGAAGGTCAGGCGCGCTGTTAAAACGTAAGCCCCACCTCCCCGTGTTCTATTGTCTCATCTAGATGTCGCCCATTTCTCTGAGAACCAATGAGATTGCTTAAACTTTCTTAGCTGTTTTAAGAATATATATTGAATTATATATCTTTTTTGGCCTGTTTTCATGATTTCTTGTTTTGTAGCTTTTGATGACATCACAATCATCATTCACTCATAACTTGTTTTGTAGTGGTCATAGAAAAATGATTGAAACAGTTCTGTAATCAGCACAGTTTTAGCTTTCTTATGATATAAATATCTCCAATATGAAAAATGCCACCATGTGGCGGATTTTCACAGATCGCATCACATATTTGGAATCGCCATGAGAAATGCATTAAACATTACTAGTAATGGTTCAGTAATTATAGGTCAATAAATGCATATGTGTTATTTCGAGAGAAATTAGACAAGTCAATGCAAGTGTGCTGATGTTGATGTATGAATAATGGCTCGACCCTGCAGGGGGAGTGCTATTGTGAGCATATCAACCTTTGCGCAAGTGCATTGATTTTTCTGATTTTTCGAGAAACAAAACATACGTCGCTGTTCTGACATAACGACACATCACTTTACTTAATTCTGTTGTGATGTGTCGTTATATCAGAACAGCGACGATATGTATTGACCTGATTCGTACACGACACTATACAAATCAAAATTCACAGTTTGATCATAATTTTGATCTATTTAATAACTAATAAAAATTCCGCATATTTTAGTTGCTTGTTTTTTGATTGATTGGTTCGATACTACTAAGAGTGTATGAATCAACCCTCACCATCCTTGGGAGATGGGGAGTGATTTTGTTTGTTTTGGTTGTCTGCCACCTAGTCAATGTTCGATTGCTTTTGGCTAGAGATTTGAAAATCTTGAATGGACTTCTGTGCATCAGTAGAAGATGTTCCATAATGTTGTGCATCATTAGATTTTTAATACAAATGATAGATACAGCTTTAAATGGGTTGGCCCCAGATACATGCCAATTATGCCTCAGTGTATCTGATATTTTGTTCTATATGTTAAAAAATTGACAAAAACAAGACAAATCAGGAGCTACAAAGGCAGCAACTTGATTCACAGAATTTGTCTTTCTAATACCAAGGCACAGACGTCTCCTTAAACTTAAACAAACAGAATCCTCTGTGAGTCTGTGATTTCCCTTGTAAAGGGAATTTGATCAAATTATGATATTTCTATAAAAGAAAGAACAGTAACAGACAACTCAAGACTTTTGATGGTACAGGTTCCAAATTATTATTCAAATATAATGTCGTAAGCATGTATGACCTCAGATTTTCTAGAAACCATGTATTTCTTATGCATGTTTTTCTCCCCAATTTGACCTGTAAACGACTATTGCACGGCCAAAATTGAACAAATCAGTCTCCTTTAATTTTCAACATTCAACACCCATCTTCATGAGAAGAGATTCAATCGGTATGGCTGCTACGGTATTTCAATCTAGCAAGAACTCGGGTATAGTAGAAATTTAACACACCAACACACTGGCTTCAACAATCTTGCCCCACATTAAAACAATCTTGTATTGAATTATTTAATTTCAAGTTTCATATGTCAGAGATATATATAATAGTAATAATTTGTGAAAATATTAACACTTCCACGCGGGAGGCAGCTGCAACCGACAAGTTTCACAAAATGTTTCAAAAATGTTTCAAAATTGTTGAATTTCATAACCATATTTGGAATCACCATGAGAAATGCATTAGAATAAGTACAAAAATGCCTAGTATTGGTTCAGTAATCCTTGAGATAGATCACAGACCTTGAAATTAGGGAAAGGTTTCTAAAGAAAAAAGGGTTGTATTTGTTTGATAAAACCAATGGCTGCGTGGAAAGTGTTAAGACAACATGGTTTGTTACAAATAACTCCAAATAAGGCTGGACGACTTATAACCTTAAATGTCAATGAGATACTTCACATGTTATTTGTGACCCATTACATTGAAACCGACCAGTTGTCAGCAAATCTTATTGCAGAACAGAACAAAAGAAGATGAGACAAATTAAATATAATAAAAGGAGTTTATCACCTGTACAATCTGTGTTTTATGTTTGATTTCAATAAGTTGGGGTGTCATTTGTGGCATGAAATTTAAAATATTATCAAAATGTTGGTCCTTTTTGGAGACAAAATTAATTTGTCACATTTGGTACTATAATTTAATCAGTTCCAAATTGGCGAGAAATATTCAGTTTTTAACTCTCCGTGAGCAAAAGTAATCCAAGTGTACGCACTATAATTATGGCCACACGTTCGCGGTTTCGGTCACACGCATGCTTCACGCATATGATACACAGTGCGTGTCATGTGTTACCTTCAGCACTCAAAGTTTTGGTCACACGCATATGATACACAGTGCGTGTGTTACCTTCAGCGCTCGAGGTTTTGGTCACACGCATATGATACACAGTGCGTGTGTTACCTTCAGCGCGCCCGGGTCCTTCTGTATTCATTCTTTGACTATTTGGAACTAATCAAACTATACCTGCAAATGTTTTCAAGTTTCATAACCATTTTTGTTTTACCCAGGCAATATTGGCCATCGGTGGGCAGACCTCGTTAGCCAGCATGAGATACTACAGTCAAGATCAACAGAGTTGGATTCCCTTGAAGAAGTTTGCACAGCTTCCATTTGCACGTTTCTCGCATCATAGCGCCCTCGTTGTCAGTGGACAGTTATTTGTTGCTGGCGGGGAATACACCGACGGAACCAATGTTAGAACTCACAACTTCTTCTTCCAGTACGACGCTGTGGCAAATCGCTGGTTGAGGTTACCCACCATGAAGGTAGCACGTAGCAGGTTTACCATGCTGCATATGGATGGTTTCATATACGTCATTGGCGGACAGAACCAGAGCGGTCAATGGATGTGCGCTGTAGAGAGGTTTCACATGGCGCAGTGTAAGTGGCAGATTGTGTCCTCACTGGACACCCCTATCAAGCAACCACTTGCCGTTGCATACAACGGCAAATTATTAGTACTAGGGCTAGATTTCAACAGTCTCTTACACATACTAGTGTTTCATCCCAAAGAAAATCAGTGGACTAGCCATGGCAGTGCCTATTACCCACAATGCCGTGCGGTGATACCTATGGTGTTTGATGATGCCTGCTATCAGGTGACATTCCGCAGCAAGCAGAGCCAGCGAGACCCGACGACGGAATGGAGCTTCAGTCCCGAAGTCCTTCAGTACGTGTGCAATTTTGACGCCGATACCAAAGCAAATGATACCACGGTTTCAATTTCGGACAGTGATGACATGGAACTGGTAGACCAAAAATTCATCTCGGAGAGTGAGCTGCCAACGTTTTGTATCGGAGACTGTGTGTTTGTAGTTGCCAATGGCCATATACAGAGGACAGGACTGGTGGTAGAGACTAATCAGGTGTATGATGTAGATGTGGATGCGTGGAACCCCCTGGGTCAAGGTATAGAGGGCGCTGCAATCACAAGTTTCATATTTGATAGGCATATCTTAGAATAGACTTCATATTTATCATAGTCCATAACGCTTTGTTTTTTCTGCTTATGAATATTATGTTTTAAGCATAAATTCAAGTCTGAAACAGATTTGTGACAAATGAGTTACAAGTCATTACGGTGACGAACAAATAATTCCTGTTCCATTTTATTTTGAATTTGGTGAACAAATGTGAACATGTAAATGAATAACGACCCACCATTTTTTGTTTAGCTTGTCAAAGAGCAGCAAAAAGTGTTCAGATTCTTTTATTGGTCATTTTGATGGGGGGAGGGGGTAAACCATAAAGACTGATCAACCTGAGAGGTCCATTGACCCATAGAACAGGGGGGGGGGGTTCATCTCCTCAGAGTGAAATTGTTAAAAATGATGATGAATTACTCGCTTGATAAATAGTTTTGAATCTAGTATAAATGTCGTTACCATGTAATATAATCTTTGAACTTTGATCAGTACTAACAGACAAACATTTGAAGGTATGTCTTTGAATAAATTCATCAGGTTTGCACGAATAAATGATTGAGATATTTATTTTTCAAAACCAAAAAATTGTACTAATTCTTGACAGTTTGTGTGTTATGGTCTACACACTTTCTCAGAATGACTTCTTCTGACCTGTGCTCTTTCCGAGTATAGCAAGTCAGCCATCGCTGACCACGCTGTACACAAGAACCATGTAATTGACTGGCCCAGCGCTAAAATCCTTTGCAAGGAGAACAAACCACAATTACGACACATCCAAGAAGCCATAAAGATTCGACGGAAGGCACCCGACACATGACCCACTGATAACCGTAACAGCGCCCTCAACCCGAAGCAGCACAGGTCAGAAGAGGTCATTCTGAGGAAGGGTGTAGACCATAACACATGAACGTGTCAAACGTGAGTAAAATCACTACTGGTTTTGACAAACAAAAAAATCTCAAATATTAATTGTATTAAACATTTGAAGACTTGTGTAACCACGATTATAGGTAAATGATTGCGTATGTGTTGTTTTGCGAATCAATGCATGCATGCTGATATTGATGTGTGAACAATGGCACAACCCAGCAGGGGGTAGTGCTATTGTGAGCATATCAACATTTGCGTAAGTGCATTGGTTTTTCTATACAAATCAAAATTCACAATTTGAGCATAATTTAGATCTATGTAAAAATAAGTAAAAACATATTAATAAGTATACTAACTCCCGCAGTGAAAATTTGTGATCCAGCGATTCCTGAACAACGATTCAAAACAAAGCGCGTGGTGCGTGCATTGAATGGCGCACACGCGGAGTGCGAGTGCATTAGACACTTTCAATGCACTCTGCATATTTTAGTTTCTTGCTTTGTGATTGGTTCGACACTGCTAAGAGCGTATGAATGCAAAACAAATCACATGCATAGTATCAATGGATAAAAGTGTGTGCGCTCCATATCCTTGTTCCACTGTCATACACTTGGTTTTACAGATACAGACCCTGAGGCTTTAATACAGTGTCTGTTTGTTAGGCTGTATAGTCTGCTGTCATTGTTGACTAAAATAAAACAAGGCCGTGGCTTGATTGTAAAATACAGTTTTATACTTCTATCCATTTTTGCATTGACGGCCGAAATTGTATAATTTCAAAACTTTGCTCAAAAAAGTGTGGGAAACTGAGACAAATGCTTTTTCAAAATCAATTAGAGGCCTATTATGCGATCTTTTCCAGGGGACGCCCTCTATCCTTGTTTGTTTTTTTAAAGCAGATTTTCTTGCAGATTTACATTTCTGATCATAAATCATGAATATATTCTGAGTCACAGAGCGATATGATTTCTAATTACTTCCAAATTATAGTTTTAGAGCAGAATTTACGATAACAATATACTGTCCTGCTAGCGGGCACAGTTTATTTTCGCTCTTTGCTCTTTAAACCATGATTTTGAAGTAATTAATCGTATCGCTCCGCAACTCGGTATATATTCATGATTTATATGATCAGAAATGTAAATCTGCAAGAAATTCTGCTTTAAAAAAAAATCAAGGATAGAGGGCGTCCCCTTGAAAAAAATGCATAATATGCCTTTAATTGAAACATACCAGGGACTTTTGTCCTCTGTAACGTTAAGCAAGTCATGCATTAAAACGAATGTTTTCCCGTATATACCGACCCGACACAAATCCTTTTTGATTCTCATGAATAACAGTATAGGCTTGATTAGATTATTTTATTAATTTGTTCGACGGACTATATTGGTATTTCGAGCTAGCTGCCTATTAGAGGACCTTTGAAATAAGATACAAAGATGACAATTAGTACTTAGGGTGACTGTAACCAAAATAACCCAAAAATTGCATCAAAACAAGTGTATCTTATCCCCTTTCTCTCTACAGGCAGCTCAAAACACCATTTTAGTCCGTCGAACAAATTAATTTCCATTTTAAGAACCCCAAATTCATGGTTGACAGTCACAAAAAAGCTTCATATTACATATGTGTACTGTAGTCACATGTTTTTACCCACAAGCAAGGATAGAGCCCTGACTCATTTAATCAATAGTTGGCAAGCGTCTAAAGTAGGCTCCAGACAGAAAATATTGAAAATGACCGACATTTTTTGCAGCATTTAATCTCCAACTGTTTCCCAAATTTTGGGGGCCCTTTCGGGGCGTCTGCCGGGCCCTTTGCAGCAGATGATTTGTCTGGCAGGGGCATTCTATACTCTGTGTGATGTACTTGTTCATTTGAAAATGGTTTGGAATGGTACCTCGTTCCATTGATCAAACACATTTTACAGGCCCTTTCTTGGGTCCCTAGGGGCCACATGCAGCAGGGGGCCGTGGCAGACATCCATATCTGCATAAAGTAGGTTACACCATAAATGATCCAGTGGTCAGATATTGGTACCTCGTTCCATTGATCAAAAGGGTGGTAGCTGCCGTACTATATAATGTATGGTTCATTTTGGTTAGCCTTTTTGGTTAGGTTCGGCCTGTTCAGTGCTGTCATATGAAAAGTCAAAGTTTAAATCTCAATCGTACTTGGTAACAATAATCTTTGGGTAAAGAGGACTTCAGATGCTCCTGGGGAGTACACCGATTGACCTCTAATGACCCCTACATGACATTTGACCTCATTTTGCAGACACATTAAACTGCACCTATTGCTGCTGTTTTGGGCTCTCATGAAAAGTCAGACTTCAATTTCAGCCAAACTTGTTGACAATATTATTTGGGTAAGGGGGCTTGAGGTGCTGTTTGGGTGAACTCAGATTGACCTCTAATGACCCCTACATGACCTTTGACCCAAATGTTGTCAACACTTTATCCTTTATGGTTTGGTTGGGCCTGTACAGGCCAGGGCTTTCTTATGAACAGTCAAATTTCAATCTCAACTATACTTGGTAACAACAATCTTTTGGTAAATGGGACTTCAGATCTTCATGGGGTTTAGACAGATTGACCTCTAATGACCCCTACATGACCTTTGACTCCATTTTGCAATTTTGCTGACACTTTCAACTGCACTTGTGTTGGACTCTCATGTAAAGTCAGACTTCAATCTCAGTCAAACTTGGGGAAAATATTCTTTGGGTAAGGGGCTTCAGTTTGAGACGCGAAGTTGAGACGCATTTGAAATTGTTGAGACGCGATAGGCTTCTAGTGTAATAACCCCTACATGACCTTTGACCCAAATATTGTCAACACTTTTATCGGCACTTATTCTTTTTATGGATCATGAGTACTTTTAAAAAAGTGGCACAACCGGTTGATGCTTGTAGAAAGAGTCATTTTTCTCATTTAATAACCAGTATTTTACTAATTGACATTATGAGCTTCAAGATCACTAAAAATAGCTTTCAAATGACATTGTTTTGTTTCATTTGCTTTATTCTGTTGAAAATATGCTTGATTTAAGTTGATCACAGAAAGTCAAATGTGTTGCATTTTTAAGAAGAAATGATTCCAAGATAACGCAATTTTACACATGGATGGTTTTATGAAGAAAAAAACCCAGTTTGGATATTGTTTGCTCAGAGGTTAAACAAGCATATCTCTGGCTAGACTCAAGCAAATCTGGCACAGTCAACTTACTTCAGAATAAAGAGGCAGATCACTATTTTTTTAATTTCTAGATGTTTTTTTCCCACTTTATTACATACATGTAGCCCAAAGGCCAAACTGCATCCTATGTATAATTGTATATAGGTTTTGTGTATGATACATAAATATACAAATAGCAAAACAAGCAAAGAATGAAACAAAAATGGGTCTGGGTGAACGAGTAATTTTAACTTCTCGTATGAACAAAAGATAATCGATACTTTGAATTTTCTGTTGTTAATGACTGCCTTCATCGGCACACACCACCACTCCCTCCCCACACACCCCCACTCCCTCCCACTCCCTCCCCTCCCCCACACACCTCAAATCATTATATGTGTATCCTGAAAATGAACCGATATAAAAATAAATCTCCTTTGTACAAAAATGTTGTTATATATTTAATTACATCAATGTGATTGATGTGCACTAATAATATTTAGAAAGTAAACAAAAGTCTCTTTGTAAAATGTTAAAGGAGGGGTCCCGCAAGCACAACATTGTGCATTACATGTTAGAAAAATAACTATCGAGCTCAACTTTTGTAATTATATACATGTAGAACAAAACACCACAATTATGACAAAAACGAATAAAAACCGCCATATCTCTCAACATGCGATTTTTATTTTTTTTTAAATTTGCGGCGATCAAAAGGGCCAGTGTCGATGAAGTCACAGTTATACAATGCACATGCGCAAATTTGAGCACTGATAACCATGACGTCATCAACACCGGGACTTTCGATCGCCGCAAATTTTACAAATTGCATGTTGAGAGGTGGCAGTTTTTATTCGTTTTTGTGACTATATTTTGTTCTATATACATGTAGTGTCGCAATTTCGCTCAATAATTATTTTCTAACAAATGATGCTCAATGTTGTGCTTGCAGGACCCCTCCTTTAAGTAACATATATTCAGCTGTAATGTCAAAAGAAATCACTGAAAATATTTGTAAAAACATGAAAGGTGCAAATTAGATCTTTCTTGATAGTTTCATTATTATAAGTACTATTTATGCGAAAGTCTGTATACTTCTTCTGTAAGATATAAAACACATTGTATTTAGAATGTTATTATGACCTATTTCTCTTTTGTTTAACACATAATTGTGTGGACATCAATCAATTGAATCATTCCAACTACAGACGGCAAAAAAGTAACTCTAACAGTGTTACTCCTACTTGAAAATATCAAACTATAAAGTTGTTGAGGAATTTCCCCTCTTTCATTTCGAAGTCCCAAAGTAAACTGTTTTGATTCTTCACAGTTACCGACAAAACAATTAAGTTTGACAGAGGGCACTCTCGATTAAACTCATTTACTCCATGGAACTGAAGTGGCGTGCTTTGGATGCTGTTTGCATGATGACTGGACAATGAGCCAATCAGAGACCGTTATCTAGGTCCCACATTGTTTTGTTCTACCACCAGTGCCCATTTATTTCAATCTGATCAAAAAATGTGCAAGCGAATCACTCACACGTCACGTAACCAGTGGCGGATCCAGGATTAAAATTTACGGGGGGCTGAAACCCAAAAAATCGTAAAAGGTCCCAATTTTTTTTTTTTTTTTTTTGCCGTCAGCTCGTGAAATTCTGCTAAGTGGGGGGGGGGGGGGGGGGGGGGGGGTAGCGATGTGGTTGTCCCAAAACCGGCAAAAAAAATCGCATGGTACAAGTGGCAAATGGTACACAAAAAAGGTATATTGTCAAATTTTCCGGGGGGCGCGTACACGTTAAAGGTATATTGAAATTTTTTACGGGGGGCGCCCATATAGCATATATATTCATGAGGTTTGAACTAAAATTAAAGAAGAGACATTTGTCAACAACTTTGATATTTTTAAGTAGGATTATACTTTTAGAGTTAAAAGCACATTTATTACCTGGTAAGTTACTCTTTTCGATGACTGTATATCACATGTACTGTTAGAACTAAATTATTCCATATAAAACTGTTGGCGTTAAGAAATCGACTCTAGTTTAAGTATTATCAATGTTTGTGTGTTAACCCTTGATACATGTATTTTCAAATACTATACATTTTGGGCTCGTACGCACATTGACAGATATCTCGCACCCTGATGCCTGACTGAAAAAGATGAGACCACCATCAGCTGCTGCACCCGGTCCAATTGAATCCCCATGCACATATTGACACTGACAGTTCACTCCAAAGACTCCAACTAATAAAGAAATATTAGTTTGAAATGTTTGTGCTTGCATGAACTACCTTACTTGCATCTCAATGTTCTGCCGAGCATTTCGTTTATCTTTTATTTTTACAAGCTGATCAGATATGTATCCAGAAAGTGTGTATAGAAATGGGTTGATAGAGGAATTGATGGGTAGAATAAGGCCTACTGTCCATACGTACATCTCTGGGGAAACTTGTAAAACGTTGCACTGAGCAAGAATACACACAACACATAACGGTACCCAACAACAGAAATCTGTAAAGACTATCGCAAACATCTTTCCAGCCATGCGCAATTCTTCACTTCGAGCTTGCGTTCTAGCTGATTTTTTTGCTGATTTGATGGCACTGATGAAAATTTGGATGTAACAAAATGCTACTATGATAAAACAGGAGAGATTCACCCCAATAAATATCACAATGGATAGATAAGTGGCCAGCTCGCTCCCAATATTTTTTGAAATTACATATGAGACATTTCCAGCATTGTTCGCAAAGACAACTTCCCCCAAATCTATCTCCAGCTCCTCCCCCCCAAAAATGGGATAATTAAACTGTAAATCTGTCAATTCAGCATCATAAGTGTGTATTTCTGATGATTTGTTTATGAGTGTTGATATGTATGGTCTTACCATTGGAATTCCTATGCAGACTTCAGAAATACTAAATACATCATTTTGGTAATCTGATAAGAGAATTGGTATGACACTTATCAATAAGGAAAATACCCAAGCTAGTGTGATACAAATGTAAGTAGATTTTGTGCCTAAGCGGCGGCTACTAAATGGATATTTTACTCCAAGAAAACGATCAATAGAGATCAACACAATAAGTAATACAGATCCCTCACTCGATAACATTGATAAAATTCCTGTAAATTTGCAGACAAATCCTTTCCTCCACCAATGGGAATATGATGGGAAATAGTCAGTATAATATGCATCACCCCATGCTAATAGTAACATGCTGATACCCATGAGTAAATCAGACAATGAAAGCTGTGATATGAGCAAAGTTTGAACTTTGTTTGTTTGTCTTGCAGATATACGGGCATAAATTGCAACTCCATTGAACAAAACGGCAGATAATCCAATAACCCATATGCATGTTCTAAGCCCAACATCTGACAGCATTCTTTTGCATGTCAGATATTCTGGTCGTGGTTCCACAGAAATACATTGTGGTTCGTTAATGAAACAACATGTTGAAAATCTGTCAACTAAAATGGTAAGATTTTGTGAACCTTTGAAAGAATCAGATGTTACTTGAAACAATTCATTCCCTCTCAGGTCAACTGTTTGAAGACTGGTTTTATCACTAAAAATGCCAGGGTCAATCAATTGGATGGAGTTATTGGATATATTTATAACTTTGATTTGGTATAAATCTTGTAAAATATACCCTGATAAAATCCTTAATTTATTATTGGAAATATCTAAATTTGACAAATTATCCAATCCTGTGAATGAATAATTTTCAGCATCTTTAATAAAATTATTATGTAATTTCAGACTTAGAAGATTTTTCTGATTCTGAAATAATCCACTTTGCAAGTTGGTTAATAAGTTTTGGCTTAGATCCAGTATTATCAATTCGTCCATTTGAAAAAAGATTTCAGAGGTTAGTTCTATCAATCTATTTTTTTGAATAAATAGAAATGCCAAGCTTTTTAATCCTGTAAAGGAGTCTGGTTCAATTCTGGTAAATTTGTTCTGACCGAGATCCAACATTTTAAGATTGACGTCTGTGCTGAAAAGGGGTGGTGAAGGCAACATATTTCCACTAATATTGAGGTACAGCAATTGAGTTAAATGTTTGAATGTATCAAAAGGAATGTCTTTCACATTATTTTCAGACAAATCTATAATTTCAAGTTTTGTTGTAGTCTGAAATACAGCGTGGCATAATCTAGAAATGTTATTATGGCTTACATCAATAATTTTTAATTCTGTGAGGGAAATGAAAATGGTGGATGTGATTGATTTATTATTACTGCAACTGTGGTCAAGTTCACGTAGGTCATTGTTACTCAGGTAAAGTAAAAGTAAATTCCTTAATGAAGCAAATGGGTCTGTTGGCAATAAAACCAATCTATTATTAGCCAGGTTGAGATAATACAATTCACCCAATGAGTCAAATACACCAGCTGGTAGTGTGGACAGTTCATTGTCATTCAGGGACAGATACAACAATTTACCCAATGAGTCAAATACACCAGCTGAGAGTGTGGACAGGTCATTGTCATTCAGGTAGAGGTAACCCAATCCACCCAATGAGTCAAATACACCAGCTGGGAGTGTGGACAGGTAATTGTCATTCAGGTAGAGCCTATACAATTCACCCAATGAGTCAAATACACCAGCTGAGAGTGTGGACAGGTCATTGTCATTCAGGTAGAGGTAACGCAATCCAACCAAAGAGTCAAATACACCATCTGGGAGTGTGGACAGGTAATTGTCATTCAGGTAGAGCCTATACAATTCACCCAATGAGTCAAATACACCAGCTGAGAGTGTGGACAGGTCATTGTCATTCAGGTAGAGCCCACCCAATCCACCCAATGAGTCAAATACACCAGCGGGTAGTGTGGACAAGTCATTGTCATTCAGGGAGAGGGAATACAAATCACCCAATGAGTCAAATACACCAGCTGGGAGTGTGGACAGGTCATTGTCATTCAGGTCGAGATACTGCAATTCACCCAATGAGTCAAATACACCAGCTGGGAGTGTGGACAGTTCATTGTCAATCAGGGACAGATACAACAATTCACCCAATGAGTCAAATACACCAGCTGAGAGTGTGGACAGGTCATTGTCATTCAGGTAGAGGTAACCCAATCCACCCAATGAGTCAAATACACCAGCTGATATCATTGGCAATCTGTCTGACCATTCACCATGTCTTAGATTAGTTAGGTAGTTGTCACTCAGGTGAAGTTCTTTTAACTGTTTCACGCATCCTCCTTCAAATGTGCCAAAAGTTATATTTCTTAATCGATTGTTGTTCAGTCTTAATAATTTCAAGTTTGGTAAGTCATCGCATATTGTACTGGATAGCACCTGTATATTGTTCTGTGTCAGTATTAAAACCTGTACTTTATCAAGTCCTTTGAATGCATTCTGTTGTACTGTGTCTAAACCAGTGTTTTCAAATGACAATGCTAGGATATTTTGTTGATATACTATTAAATATGCACTGGTACTGATCAATGTGTTATCATGGCATGTTGATTGCCATATTCTGTTGCCTAGGCTGCATGTACATAATGCAGGACATTTTGCTGAATATTGAGTAATTGTCAATTTTTTGTCAGAAATGAAATAGAAATATTGTGTATTCATTTTATATTTAACTTGACCAACATAACTAGTCAAACTACACTGTCCCATACTTGTAGCATTTTCCACCGGCTGTATTGGAATAGGGTGTGTTTGAGAACAATCTGAATTCTGAATATCGGTAGCATGGATATCCAGCATAAATTCGGTATTAAGAAAATGTAATCTGAATTTGTTTCCCTGGATTTTGGCTATACAAGGGGCATCATTGATTTCAACTAACACATTATCAGGATTTGGACAATTGATGTGTTGTCGTTCTAATATTTCGACATAGAAATATGTGGATAAATTACTCATCATGTCAGAATTAAACAGTTGGACTGATATTCCTGTGTGGTTGTGTACAGAAACATCAGTTTGGCAATGTGTGTTACTAGTAAATGCATCTAATTGAACTTGATCAGTTACATTTAGAACATCACCAGTGTTGTCTTGGTTACATGTATCAATCTTAATTGGTGAGAACATTGTCATAGGAGCATCAGTTGACTTTGAATTGGAATCATAATGGCCATTAGGTGGAATGGTTTCGATTGTTGTAGTACTCATTGATAGGAAATTGGATGTCTGGTTATCATATGTCGACTTTGTACTGAAATAAGTTGTTTCATTTTGTGATTCCTGTCTTGAATCTGTGTTGTTGGGGATCAAATCGCAGTTTGCAATCAATGCCATAACAATAGAACCAGGATAGTTGGTTTGATGGCCTGATGTACATGTAAGACAAGAATTGCAGGACTTGTACACTGCACTCTAATACAGATATGACCTGCCATCTTTTGACTAGGAATCACAGAATGACCCAAAAGAGCTGATCTAAAGATGCAACCCAGAGGCAATATCTCAGTGTTATGTGATCAATAGAAAACTTATATACGCTGGTTTATAATAATGTTATACCTTAGCTATACTGATCCCATCCAAGTGATAGTGTCCTGCAAATACAATGCTACTATTATAGGGCTATACTATTATCACACAGTGAAAGAGTTCATACACCTTAACCATACAAATGCTTGTTTGACAATGTTTGTGACCAGAAGTTGAAATAATTCTTTCTATAATCTGGAAAATCACAAATTTGCAAGTTGAAGATTTTTGTTCCCAGAGAATTTACCAATATTTGAACAAGGTCTGTCTATTTCATTAATTTGTGTGTTCATTCATTTGACTGATATATTTTTGAGATGGGTGGGTCACAGTATAATGGCAAACAAACACTTTTTCTGTAACAGCCTGCTGAGTAGATTATGACTAGAAATGCAAGAGAATCTTGGATCTCATCAGTTTCTATATCATCGGTTGATCTGCCAGTATGTCCAGTCGAATATGTCTGTTAGCGATGATCGAATCGGTTGATCTGCCGGTATGTCCAGTCGAATATGTCTGTTAGCGATGAAACTTGATCACTTCAGATTGGATGAGCTGTAAAAAGTAAAACAAAAAAGTGAACATTTTAATGAAATAAGCTGATAAGTTAACAACAAAATATCATTCTGAACGATCACTGTTATTGACAGATGACATGGCTGTGTATCACTGTAAAAAAATGGACGCCTCAAAAGGTGTTCTGGTTAATAACACCAGAAGGTGTTCTATGATTCTTATTTGTAACAGTTTGGGAACACCATGTGTTCTAGAACACGTCTGTGAACACCTGACGCGTTCTAGAACACATTGGTGTTCCCAAACTGTTACAGAAAAGGTGTTAAGAAAGGTGTTCCTTTGTTTAACACGGTGTTCAAAATAGAACACATTCAATTTTCAGCTGACTTAATCCTGTAATGATAATATATATTTGATGTTTTTCAAATATTTGTGGATATATGATAGATATTGAACGAGATGGCGCAGCCATCGAGGTCAATATCTCATATATGATACAATATAGAGAAGGACTGTACTATTGCTGTCATATAAGCAGTACAATATGTCTTGAATGAAAAAAATAATTGTTAGTATTATTTATTTTTTTCTATTTTTTTTTTTTTCTATTTTTTTTTTTTAAATTGTCAATTTTTTTTTTTCAAATTTTTTTTTGTAATTTTTTTTTTCAATTTTTTTTTTTTTTCCAATTTTTTTTTTTCAATTTTTTTTTTCATTTTTCATTTTTTTTTTGCACTCAATTTTCATTTTTTTGTTTCATTTTTCAATTTTTTTTCTTTGGCGGTCATGGTACACCGCAAAAAAGTGTTATACGCTCATACATTTACCCACACACAATCCAAAATATGAAAAATATATTAACCAAAAATATGAAGAAAAAATTATAATGACAACAAAAAATCAAACAACAATTCCAAAAAAAACTTAAAACAAAAAAAACAATTATATTTTCTAAAAAAAAAGAAATCTTCTTTTTTTCTTCCACATAATTAAAACAAAATATGAAAATATATTAACCAAAAAATGAAAAAATGAATGAGTCTGTCAGGCCCGCACAACAGGATGTTTTTTTCGGTGTCTACAAATGTCTAGACGGTGAACTAACCGATAGCTCCTCAGAATGAAAGAACAAGTAGAGTCTTGTTATACGAAAGCTGGCTATATTAATACCACATTGTATCATATAGGATACTGTTTAAATAAGAGAAAACTGATTATATGTGTAAATATTTCCAATATGAAAGTTTAAAATCATAGAACACCTTCTGGTGTTATTAACCAGAACACCTTTTGAGGCGTCCATTTTTTTTACAGTGAGAGTTGATCGCCTGGCTTGATCGATAAATACATATCTTTTCTCTGAACTTGCCCTGTACTATAAATGAGGTGACCTATGATGTCATGTATTTACAAATGGGACACCCTCTGTTGTTTCCCTCCAGGCAGAATATACAGTAAAGTTAATGAAGACAACATGAAATGTCTTTCTAATGAATTGTAAAACTCGTTTAGTTTTTTTTTGTTTTTGTGAAATGCGATAGCTTATAGCATTCCTAAGCAAGTTTAAAGACAGTTTTGAAAAACGAAGGGTATAGAAAGGAAAGAGGGGAAGGAAATGAATAGTGTAGATAGTTGATAAGGAAGGGAAAATAAATAAGTGGAAAGAAATGAAAATCGAAAAGAAACTTGGAGAAGAGATGAGATTTAACCATTACAGTTTTTGTGTAAGCGTGCAGCACGTAACGCGATCAGTGACTTTTATCAAGGTAATCATAGGACCGGATAAGGGATTCCCCCCCCCCCACCTGACTTTGGTAAATTGCGCCTATTTGAAGAATCTAGGGGATTTACTTAATTCCCATCTAAATCGGACTATTTTGCCCCTTGCCCGATTTGATGATGGGCAATTTAGTATAAAAAGGGCAAATTTTCCCGCGCAGTGCGCACATTTGTCCGGGAATATCAATATAGAAGCCTGTTATAAATAAAAGAAAAATGTACCGTATGGCCAGATTCGTATAAATATGTTGTTAAAACTTAGAGCACTATGCCGCATCAAGTTAGGATGCCACGTCATTCGGTGGGAAAAACAACCTACAATCAAGGAAAAAAGGTTGGCACACTTCGTCTTAATTACGGAAAAAAACCCGCCCCTCTCCCCGGAGGCAATGTTGATCCGATTCATATTATCAGAAGCCATGGTAGGTCCCCCAACATTGATTGATGGGGGATGGGGAAGGATATAAGAAAGGGGCCGGGAGACTTTTGCTTTCTATTAAACAGTGCTATGTCCCAAGTCTGATCTCAATTGCGAGCACAGAGATATTTGTAATAAGTTGCGTCAAGTGTGCCAACTATTATTTTCCTTGATTGTCTGAGCGAAATCCTAAATTCACCATGTGGGATTGGTTTTTTGGCTATAACTTTAGAACCAAATGCCCGATGCTAAACGAGGTTTTGCACGATTATTGTAGGGTATATTGTCAACATTCCAAAAAAGTTACAAGTATCAATTACGTCATTTAGGGATTGGTCAGTCAATACTTAGGCAACATATATGTCAAAACATGTTATTTTTACAATTTATTTTCATGGATGTGAAACAAAATGTTGAAGAACAATTAGAGTTCGTATATGTATTAATTGATTTCTAATCAACATTTGATAGACGGCATATAAAGTCAGACAAAAGTGTATTAGGGACTGGCCATTAATTACTAAGGCTGTCTCTGTATATTAAATGTGTGCGACGATAGGTCTATAATAGGCCTTGCAATTGTTATAGTTTATGCAAACATTACTATCTTCAGAAGATAGCAATTAATGACACGATGCCATGTTATGTTCCTAGCATTAAAATATATAATCATGGAAAATAATCATAATAACATTTATTTACAAAATAAATAAAGCCACATAAACAGAATGGCTAATACAAACAAAGATAGAAGAACGGAAAGTCACTTTGTGTATTAGGGACTGGTCATTATTACTAACGCTGTCTCTGTATGTTAATTGTGTGCGACTATAGGTGTATAATAGGCCTTGTCATTGTTATAGTTCATGCAAACATTACTATCTTCAGAAGATGACACGTTATGTTCTTATCATTTAAATATGAAATTATGGAAAATAAATAAAGTCACATATATCAAATAATGCGCCATGAAGACAAAACTCTAAGATAACGTGCCGATTATTTAAAAAATGGACTTTATGATCGTTTAGAAATAAGCTTAGAGGCACACACAAGAAGAAGAAAAATAGAAGATTGGGCAAGGATTCGAACCTGGGGCCGCGGCGTGGAAGTCTCATATGTTAACCACTACACCAACCGGGTGTGTGTGCATGTTGTAATTGAATTATACGCTATCAATACACGTGCATTGTTATTGCAGCGGTGAATCATTGCAACGGTACACCATTACAACTCATCAAATTTTTCATTATTATGAACTGCAAAACTTTTTTTTCTCAATGGATTAGTGTTTAGTGGACAATGTGAAACTCATAGGCTATCTTTTAGAAGAATGAATCGCATCTTCGGTATGTTTCAACGGTTCACCCCTGCTGAATTTAAACATATATGACTATAGATTTATATTATTTCACCAATGGTACACCGTTGAAAGGTAGGTATGCGGTGCTTTATCTTTGCTTAAAAAGGGTCTATATGAACGGTATTTGTCCTCTAATCCCTTATCCATTGAAAAATCAGTTCTGTATTTCGTAACAATGACACATTTGATGATTTCTTATGGTGAACCGATGATATTGATTCACCATTGCGATGACAATACACGAGCATTGATAGCGTATAATTCAGTTACAATATGCACACACGCCCGGTTGGTGTAGTGGTTAACATATGAGACTTGCACCCCACTGTCCCGGGTTCGAATCCTTGTCTAAGCTTCTATTCGATAATGATTTATTTGTTGCTTCTTTTTTCTAACAATCATGATTTGCATTATTTGTTTTTAATCAGCACTATCATTGTGTCTTCTATTTCTTGAATAATCATAATGTCCTAGATTTTGGTACCGAAAGAGTGCAGATGTACTCATTCTTATAAATGGGCGTAATGGCTTGACAACTTTGATTTATTGTCAAAACAAAACAGGCATATTTCATGTTGGGTCTATATTTTTAAGTTATATAGCCACTGGTATTAAGATATATAGATATAGATACTGGTCTTGAGATATATATAAACGACAGGAAGATGTTTTCTCAACGTTTAGCTGATGATATATGAGGTCGAGCATCCATCTGAATTTAAATAACTGGTCATGTCTATAGTTTCACTGCCATTTTAAGTGAAAAATATACCTCCGTATTTAAAAGTGACCGGTCCCTAAAAGTACGTTGACGCATATTATTTGAACACGTGACCAGTGTTATAACCTATCTGTCGTCCAAAGTCTGGTGAAGAAATCTTTGTTTAATCTCATGTTATAGCCAAAAGACTTAACCCAGATGATTTTTTTTAGCAAATGACTCAGACAATCAAGGAAAAAAAGGTTGGCACACTTTGTCTTAATTACGGAAAAAAACCGCCCCTCTCCCCGGAGGCAATGTTGATCCGATTCATATTATCAGAAGCCATGGTAGGTCCCCCAACATTGATTGATGGGGGATGGGGAAGGATATAAGAAAGGGGGAGACTTTTGCTTTCTATTAAACAGTGCTATGTCCCAAGTCTGATCTCAATTGCGAGCACAGAGATATTTGTAATAAGTTGCGTCAAGTGTGCAAACTATTATTTTCCTTGATTGTAGCTCCGCAATTTTTTATGTAATAGGGTCGTACTGGTGTTTACCGAGAAAAAAATTACACTTCCCCCTTCCCCCCCCCCCCCCACCCCCCCCCACTTAGTCCCCCCCCCCCCCCCCCCCCCCCCCCCCCCCCCCCCCCCCCCCCCCGGACAAAGACCACAGATACGCCACTGCTGGCATATCCACGATCCATATCCCAGCCAACATCGATCGTGGACCCTTAGTATTTGGGCCACTTTGGCCTGTATACGGGCAAAGTGGCCAAAATATTAGGGTCCCATGAGGGGCCCACGATCCATGTTGGCATGAACAAATATTGCCCGCTCCCGATCTCGATATTTAAATAATCTTTACTTGTTCACAACTTACCACAATGTTTTTCCTCTTGTCAAGTACTTGTCCTTCTTCGAAGACTCTGATGCACTATGGGTAATGATGAGACCTTATGAGTGAAAAGAAAGTTGTATACACTCTTTAAAATGGGCCACATTGAAATACCTTCAATATCCATGAGCGGTAATAATATACTAATGACATTACTGGACCATCGAGTGTTAATACTTCAGTAAACTGATATTATATACTCGCTGGTAAACTTAGTCATGTATAAAATGGTTATAAATGTTTTGTGTTTTATTAAAGCAGTGGTTCAAATTGAACATCACTGGGCAACAATCTAATATCTGAATTATTTTCGTTTATGAAATACGGCTGTTTAGAGATATTGTGTGCAAAATTGACTTGTCCACATATGTCCCAAATTTTCTCTCAAAGAAGTTTATACGTGGTCAAACTACTTGATTTTAGGCCATTGTAATCCGTCTTTACTAACTCATTATTGTCTGCTTATTAATTTCTAATAAAGAAAAAAATGTTGACTAAAAGTGCTATATTACACGTCTTTGATTCCTGTTGAGAATCTTTAGTCAAATGGACTAAGATGAGAAGGCTACTGTAGATGATAAACCAATTTTGCCATGGTTTTTAATGTTCCATATTTCATAAAACAAAATGAGCCAAGTCTTAGAATGTTAGCCCTGTAATGCTTGTATAGCCTCTGCTTTGATAAAATGTAAAGACATTTACAAAATGTCACTAGTAAATAGTTAAAAATGGCTGTCAGAAATGGGTTAACTTTTTTGAACCACCTGTACCAAAAAATAGTTGTTATGCCCCTGGTCACAGGCCTGTCCCCTCACCCCCCAAACAAAAATTAAAATAAATAAATTGAAGACC
>CM069449.1:4583709-4681393 GCA_035610835.1 Ophiura sarsii | reverse complement strand
CTATCTGTAGTAGACATATTCAATGTAACACAATTTTATTTGTTACTATTTATTAATTTACATCATGTACTACTATAATAAACTGATATAACTAAATTAAATATATAAGGAAGTTTGCAAAATTTAGACGGCATGTCAATGTTACACTCCTGACATTTTGGAGTTCTCCCAGTAAACCTTTGGCCATAAATGCTATGATGTGATTACCAATGCCACTTGACCATCTATGGCACGCCAAGTGTATACGTATACAAAATATGGAATGACAAATGCATAACCTTTCATCATTTTTATTATCAAGCTGGATTAATTTCAATATTTGAGTTTGACTCCTTTCTTCATTTTGACATACTGTAGTGTAACAATCAATAATTTATTGGACTTATGCAAGTTCAATTTCACAGTGACTCATTCTGAATAAGGTGGACCCTTCAATATTTCAAAATGTATATCTCTGAAATGAATATCAAAGATAGTTTTCTTGTACTTGCTTAATAAAAATGCATGTTCAATTTTTATGTAAAAAAAAAGTGTTACACTCCTGACCGTTTTAGCATCAAAAACGGGCAGAAGGTTTTTTTTGCAACAAGCAAGGGCCATCATATTCTGGCACAAAGAAATGACTTTCTTAGCACATATTTTGGAATAATTGGCTATTCTATAAAAGTTCTTTATATGATAAAAAAAAAGGGCAAAAAGTTGAATATGCCATTTTCAGCCATTTTTTTAAAAACTGCCCATAAGTTATCATTGAAGGCATATGCAATTTTTTTCTATTATTTTCTCTCAGGACTATAAAAAAGTTTAACTATCAGGAAAAATATTCCTGGACTCATAAATCGAGCTTGACTGTATTTTCTATTCAAAAAAACATCACAGAGCTTTAATAAATCA
This sequence comes from Ophiura sarsii, assembly GCA_035610835.1. Taxonomy (NCBI): domain Eukaryota; kingdom Metazoa; phylum Echinodermata; class Ophiuroidea; order Amphilepidida; family Ophiuridae; genus Ophiura; species Ophiura sarsii. The sequence continues at coordinate 4,680,499 of CM069449.1, read as the reverse complement.
CAATGGAAATCTGCTTCAAATAATTTGTCAACATATTTTTTGTCAATTTTCATCATAAAAAGCATCCATGTTATATTCACACGATGTACAGTTGCTATTGTAACCGGAAACAACTGTAAATTGCGTTTACACTGTATCAAACCATGGAATTATATTTACGAACGAAAAAACACTCAGGAAATAAGTTGTCAGAGTTTAAAGGGGCATTGAGAGATACGTATGGGAGTGCACCCTCAATTATCTTGGAAATCAGTTTTTTTGCATCAAAGTAATACTGAGGCATATACTAACTACCATCTGAAACAGTTTGCCAAAATTCGCCGTTTATCATATATAACATTTCATGATTTTCTTAGTTTCGATATGATCATATTGAAACTCAGGTGCTGAATTCGGAAGTTATGCATCGTTTTACTAACGTAATTTCGCGGCAAATCTCAACCCGGAAGTGCCGTTATTTGCTTATTTTGGCATGAAGGCGATGTCGGAATTGTATGACATTTTGGATTTGGGCTATGTTGATGATTATCATACGTTATTTGCTCATTAGTGTATCAATACATCTCTCAATGCCCTTTAACACCAACAGTTTATTTTAACCCATTCAAACCATTAGTCCTAGTTGATTTGCATTTAATAGATTCCAGATCAATTCTCTTCATGCTAGACATGTTACAAATTGGGTAGATGAAAGAATTTGTGGCAATTACTTTTGATCTGGATCAAGATTAAAAACAAAAAACAAACTATCAATTTCACAAGACCAATCAATCATTGTAAAAGTTCAAATATCAAATTATGGTCAGTTGACCAAATCAAGTTGTGTGATTTACACATCATTATTTGAATTACTTTAAATATACCTTTATATAGACAATATCACCTGTAACGTCACAGCAGCCAAGCAAACAAAAGATTGCCTGCCAAACAAAAAAAACCGGTATGCGCGTGCATTCGAAGGTGGCTGTCCACTATACCATACACTAAACCAAATCAGTCATCGGTAAACAACACTACAACAGCAGTCAATGCAACTGTTAATTCCATTTGTTCCCCCATACATGGAATAGAACCTATTGGTACCTATTCAAACATTGTTGATCAACATGAGGTGACATGGTCCATACTGTAACAACAACATGTTTCCAATCTACATTTTTGTTTCAGGTTTTTCTCTCTTCCTGGATTTTGCCTACACAGGCCACATGCAGTTGAACCCTGAGAGTGTCTTTGAAGCATTAGCGACAGCCTGTCACCTGCATGTTACGGCAGCACTTGATCTCTGCATCGCCTACATAGACCAGTGTTTTCACAATGAACTGCTAGACTTTGAGGACTATCTGAAGATTTCATCCATGGCTGGCAACTATGGTTTACAAAGGTAAAGGGATATAGACTGGGTCCCCGCGTCCCTCTGCCTCCCCCAGTCATCCATGGCTGGCAACTATGGTTTACAAAGGTAAAGGGATATAGACTGGGTACCCGCGTCCCTCTGCCTCCCCCAGTCATCCATGGCTGGCAACTATGGTTTACAAAGGTAAAGGGGTGTAGACTGGGTCCCCGCGTCCCTCTGCCTCCCCCAGTCATCCATGGATGGCAACTATGGTTTACAAAGGTAAAGGGGTGTAGACTGGGTCCCGCGTCCCTCTGCCTCCCCCAGTCATCCATGGATGGCAACTATGGTTTACAAAGGTAAAGGGATGTAGACTGGGTCCCCGCGTCCCTCTGCCTCCCCCAGTCATCCATGGATGGCAACTATGGTTTACAAAGGTAAAGGGATGTAGACTGGGTCCCCGCGTCCCTCTGCCTCCCCCAGTCATCCATGGCTGGCAACTATGGTTTACAAAGGTAAAGGGATGTAGACTGGGTCCCCGCGTCCCTCTGCCTCCCCCAGTCATCCATGGCTGGCAACTATGGTTTACAAAGGTAAAGGGATGTAGACTGGGCGAGTGAATCCATGCTAACCATGCTGATGCATCAATTAGAGATGTTATGAGTGCATATTTAATATATGCTTCATCCTTCTGGGTCATTCCACGAGGTTGGGTCATAAAGTGTCATATTTTAAACAATATGGTTCCAATTGGAAAAATCTGTATCTTATTGATATGTGGTGGAGTGTTTTACTATCTCGTAAAATTTGCAACGATTCCATCCAAGGTTTGTTCAAGATATAATGAAAAACTTAAGCAACGGAATAACCACGGTATTTAATTACCCTTTTCAAATATTTCACCATGAAAAAAAGAAGAATTGCATTGATTTATTTTACATACTAATTGTAACTCGCTAAAACAATATACAAAACACGATAATGAAATATTTGGGGATACAATACTATAAAAGTTGAAATATTTGCGGTGGTTTTATTTTCGCGCATAATCTTTTTCCGCGAAAATTATAACACAACAAATATTGTTTTCAGCATTCATGCAGTGCATCCAGAAGGTCGTTCTAAAAGGCCCGCCCCCCCCCTCATTTTTTTTAGAATAAATTAATATAGGGCCTTTGGATGTTTGAGGTATACCGTATAGGCTAAGGGATTTGTAGGTTACATCCGAGGGAGGAGGGGGGGGGGAGGTTGGATTTGAAAGGCGGTAAAAACCGGTCTTGTTTAGTATTTTAGTTAACCAGCTAAACTTGTTGATCCTCTCGGGAATAGGATCAGGGAAACACCCTGTTCTACAGTAGGCTCAGACCTCTCAGGTATAGATAGGCTCAGGGGTCTTCCAAATCATATTGGTGAATTTTCTGCAATTTTCTAAATTTGCAAAAAAAATAATAATGACATTTTCATTTTGGCACCTTATAAGTTGCTGGAATGTTGTTGTATATTGTGCTAAAACCACTGTGGAATCGGTATACTTTAGATCCTAAACAAGTATCAATTATCAGCTATTTAGTCATTCTTGCCATAATAATATTTTCAGATTGAAGGACATCGCTGATGCACACATAGCCAGGAATTTTGCCGAGGTGTCTCAGACGGCAGACTTTCTGGAGCACATGACCGCTCGAAATCTTCTAGAATTCTTACAGAGGAATGATCTCTCCGTGTGCACAGAACAACAGGTACGGTCGGTCGGTAGGATCAACTTTTGTAACTTGGAAGTTGAACTATAATCAGTGTTGTCACCTGATATTTATCCTTAACACTTTCCACACGGCTATTAGTTTTACCATGTGACCAGTCATATCAAAAAGGACATGTTGTCGGCAAATATCGGCAAATGTAGTTTTGAGATAGACGCCAATATATTTGGTGAAATATAAAGAGTAATCGAAAAAAATATACTTCTTCAAATCACATCTTATGATTACAAAGTCTGAATACCTTCAACATGGTATTATTTCAAATTTAAAGCTTAAAACGTGCTCTTCCAAGTCATACAAATAACTCAGATTTGACTCGGGCCTCCAACATGTCTATAAACACATTTTTCAGAAACTTTTCCCAATTTTCAAAGTATATCTCAAGAATTACTGAACCAATAATTGGCATGTTTGTACTTATTTCAATGCCTTTCTTATAGTGTTTCCAAATATGTAATTCAATAATTTTGATATTATTGAACATTTTGTGAAACTATGTCTGCAGATGCCTGCCGTGTGGAAAGTGTTAACATACATGGGTATCTCAACTTTGTGCAGGTCATGGAACCTGTTTTAGGCAATGGTCCAGGAATGTAAATCTTCCAAAAATTCCTGGAATGAGGCCATAAAACTAATCCAGAAATGATTTTATGCAGTGATGCAATGGTCCAGGGATATAAATCTATCGAAATGAGGCCATAAAAAAAAGTAATCCAGAAATGATTTTTCTTCTTTGCATTTCTAGAATTGGATGATGATATTTCAGCATAAAAGAGGGAAACTATTTTTTAAGGGGGTGATGCCATGTAGCCTAATGAATAATGATCAATCAATCACCCATTAACATCCCTGATGGTCTAAATTAAAGTAGACTAATTCCGCAGCCAACACTGACTGAAGTGTGGTTTGCACTTGGGATAGACTAAAGCTGTCATGTCTACACATATAGAGCAACGCAGGGACCCAGTTTACACCTGGGAGTTAGGTGCACAGGGTAAGAGGTTTGAGAAAGGTTGCAAGAATCTATTTAGATTGCAGAAAAGAAATTTGTGAGAATTTTTTTCTTAGAGAATCAACTTGGATTCGCGCATATCTGATGGCGAGATATTTTGTGAGGATGGATTTTTAGATTCTCCTTGATCTTCCTTCCCCTGGTGCATATAATGGATCTGGTGGTCACAAGATCAAACATGGACCCATGAATACTTCTACAGTGAATTGTCAACTAATTCCAATTAATCAATCAGTCAATATATCATTATCAATCAACCAATTGATCATATAATTCTGCAAAGCATTTTCACTTTCCACGCAGCAGGCGTTTGCAGACGACATTCCAAAATTTCACTAAATGTTTCAAAAATGTCAAAATTATGGAATTTCATTACCATATTTAGAATCACTATGAGAAATGTATTGAAATAAACACAAACATGCCTAGTATTGGTTCAGTAATCCTTGAGATACACTTTAAAAATGGGAAAGATGTATGAAAAATCTGATTTGTATATGGTAAAACTAATAGCTGCATGGAAAGTGTTAAAATATGAAACAAATAATGCGGTAGATTATACAATTTTTTTCCCTTCAACAATAGGGGAACATGGGTCCCGTTTTCTTGAAAATCACAAAAAAACCCAGTTATATCGGCCATTTTTTAGTAGAGAGCCCTTCAATATGGGTCCCAAATCGCGACATTTTGATTTCTGATTGTAGGAAAAAACGCCTGAATATGTGTCATGGTTACAAACATATAGCGGCACATACCACCATCATAATAAATAATAATAATACATTACCCACAGGTCTTCACTTACCATCATTTCACATTGTCTAACATTTACAGGTTTTAAATGGTGTCAGTAAATGGGTGACTTACGACAAAGAAAAACGAATCCACCACACCGCGCCGCTGTTGAAGAAAATCCGCCTAGGTCTGATCTCAGCGCAGGCTTTGGTGACTCACATCAACAGTGATATGCAAGGTATACCACAATGCAAAGCATTGTTTGATCAGTTCATGCAACATCATGCATTGCGTAGTGGGACAGCTAGTGGTGCAGGACCGCTGATGACTACATACCCGGAGATGTTTACACCAAGAGTATCTACAAAGGTAAGACCATTGAATGGGAGTTTGGTACAGACTGATGAGGCATAAGAGGGAACACCTTAACACTTTCCACACGGCAGGCGTCTGCAGACGACATTCCACAAATTTCACCAAATGTTTCAAAAATTTCACAAATAATGAATTTCATTACCATATGTGATGCGATCTGTGAAAACCCGTCGGATGTCGCAAAATGTGAACTAGGGATTATGAGTAAAATAAAAAAACTAAAAACTAAAAAAAAACTGTTTTCTTTATTTTAGATTTTTTTAAAGAAAATTAGTTTCCAATACTTTGTGTCATCATCTTTCATTAAATTTCACCTTCAAAAACTTACTTAAGTGACTTTTATTATTAACCTTATAATGTTATTATATATTGAATTATGTATCTTTTTGGCCTGTTTTCATGATTTCTTGTTTTGTAGCTTTTGATCACATCACAATCATCATTTACTCATAACTTTTTTTTGTAGTGATCGTAGAAAAATGATCGAAACAGTTCTGTAATCAGCACAGTTTTAGCTTTCTTATGATATAAATATCTCCAATATGAAAAATGCCACCATGTGGCGGATTTTCACAGATCGCATCACATATTTGGAATCGCCATGAGAAATGCATTAAACATTACTAGTATTGGTTCAGTAATTATAGGTCAATAAATGCATGTGTTATTTCAAGAGAAATTAGACAAGTCAATGCAAGTGTGCTGATGTTGATGTATGAATGATGGCTTGACCCTGCAGGGGGAGTGCTATTGTGAGCATATCAACATTTGCGCAAGTGCATTGATTTTTCTGATTTTTCGAGAAACAAAACATACGTCGCTGTTCTGACATAACGACACATCACTTTACTTAATTCTGTTGTGATGTGTCGTTATGTCAGAACAGCGACGATATGTATTGACCTGATTCGTACACGACACTATACAAATCAAAATTCACAGTTTGATCATAATTTTGATCTATTTAATAACTAATAAAAATGTGTTAACAAGTTTGCTAATACCCGCAGTGAAAATTGGCGAACTCACGATGTCTGAACAACAAATCAAAATAAAGCGTGTAGTGCACGCATTGAACAGCACACACACAGAATGTATTAGACACTTTCAATGCACTCCGCATATTTTAGTTGCTTGCTTTTTGATTGATTGGTTCGACACTACTAAGAGTGTATGAATAGTTATCAACCCTCCCCATCCTTGGGAGTATCAGTTATCAACCCTCCCCATCCTTGGGAGATGGGGAGTGATTTTGGTTGTTTTGGTTGTTCGCCACCTAGTCAATGTTCGATTGCTTTGGCTAGAGATTTAGATTTAAACAATCTCGAAGGGACTCTGTGCATCAGTAGAAGAGTATAAATGTTGTGCAAAATTAATGTCATGTGGATCATAAGATTTGTTAAATTTCATAACTATATTTGGAATCACCATGAGAAATGCCCAAAATAAGTACAACATGCCTAGTATTGGTTCAGTAATCCTTGAGATAGACCTTGAAATTAGAGAAAGGTTTCTGAGAAAAAAAGTGTTGTATTTGTTTGGTAAAACCAATAGCCGCGTGGAAAAGGCTGGACAACTTGTAAACTTAAATGTCAATAAGATACTTCACATGTTATTTGTGACCCATTACATCGAAACCAACCAGTTGTCAGCAAATCTTATTGCAGAACAGAACAAAAGAAGATGAGAAAAAGTTAATATAATAAAAGGAATTTATCACCTCTCAGCTATATAAAATCTGTGTTTTATTTTCGATTTCAATAAGTTGGGGTGTCATTTCTAGCATGAAATTAAGGAATTATCAAAATGTTGGTCCTTTTTTAAGACAAAATTGATTTGTCACATTTGATACTATAATTTAATCAGTTCCAAATTGGCGAGAAATATTCGGTTTCTCTCCGCGAGCAAAAGTAATCCTAATCCAAGCGTACACACAAACAGTGGCGTAGCTAGGATTTTTTTCAGAGAGGGCAAGATTTCTAAAATTTTCATAAAAGGTTGCCCCAATTTTTTTCCAAGTCAGTAACCTCGTGAATTTCACGTAAGGTGGGGGGGGGGGGGGGGGGGTTTAGGTAAAAAAAATTGCATGGTCACAAAATTTAGCATGGTCAAAAAAAACAGCACAGTCAACAAATAATGCCCAATCATCCAGGTTTTAATCAGTTTTTTCTATACAATTTTCCTTTATTTATACAAACCTGGCGAAAATTTGTCATTTTTAAATGGTTATAACGCATATAAGCACTACATCCGGAGAGTGGGGCGGGGGCACAAAGGGGGGCGAGGGCACAAACAAATCTGTCAGGGGGGAAACTGCCCCCCCCCCCCCCCCCCCCCCCCCCCCCCCGAGCTACGCCACTGCACACAAAATTATGGCCACACGCTCGCGGTTTTGGTCACATGCATGCTGCACGCATATGAAACACAGTGTGTGTGTTACCTTCAGCGCTCAAAGTTTTGGTCACACGCATATGATACACAGTGCGTATGTTACCTTCAGCGCGCAGGTTTTCATTGTATTCATTCTTTGACTATTTGGAACTGATCAAACTATACCTGCAAATATGAATATTGATGATGTTTTCAAGTTTCAAAACCATTTGTTGTTTTCCCTAGGCAATATTGGCCATCGGTGGGCAGACCTCGTTAGCCAGCATGAGATACTACAGTCAAGACCAACAGAGTTGGATTCCATTGAAGAAGTTTGCACAGCTTCCATTTGCACGTTTCTCGCATCATAGCGCCCTCGTTGTCAGTGGACAGTTATTTGTTGCTGGCGGGGAATACACCGACGGAACCAATGTTAGAACTCACAACTTCTTCTTCCAGTACGACGCTGTGGCAAATCGCTGGTTGAGGTTACCCACCATGAAGGTAGCACGTAGCAGGTTTACCATGCTGCATATGGATGGTTTCATATACGTCATTGGCGGACAGAACCAGAGCGGTCAATGGATGTGCGCTGTAGAGAGGTTTCACATGGCGCAGTGTAAGTGGCAGATTGTGTCCTCACTGGACACCCCTATCAAGCAACCACTTGCCGTTGCATACAACGGCAAATTATTAGTACTAGGGCTAGATTTCAACAGTCTCTTACACATACTAGTGTTTCATCCCAAAGAAAATCAGTGGACTAGCCATGGCAGTGCCTATTACCCACAATGCCGTGCGGTGATACCTATGGTGTTTGATGACGCCTGCTATCAGGTGACATTCCGCAGCAAGCAGAGCCAGCGAGACCCGACGACGGAATGGAGCTTCAGTCCCGAAGTCCTTCAGTACGTGTGCAATTTTGACGCCGATACCAAAGCAAATGATACCACGGTTTCAATTTCGGACAGTGATGACATGGAACTGGTAGACCAAAAATTCATCTCGGAGAGTGAGCTGCCAACGTTTCGTATCGGAGACTGTGTGTTTGTAGTTGCCAATGGCCATATACAGAGGACAGGACTGGTGGTAGAGACTAATCAGGTGTATGATGTAGATGTGGATGCGTGGAATCCCCTGGGTCAAGGTATAGAGGGCGCTGCAATCACAAGTTTCATATTTGATAGGCATATCTTAGAATAGACTTCATATTTATCATAGTCCATAACGCTTTGTTTTTTTCGCTTATGAATATTATGTTTTAAGCATAAATTCAAGTCTGAAACAGATTTGTGACAAATGAGTTACAAGTCATTACGGTGACGAACAAATAATTCCTGTTCCATTTTATTTTGAATTTGGTGAACAAATGTGAACATGTAAATGAATAACGACCCACCATTTTTTGTTTAGCTTGTCAAAGAGCAGCAAAAAGTGTTCAGATTCTTTTATTGGTCATTTTGATGGGGAGGGGGGAGGGGGTAAACCATAAAGACTGATCAACCTGAGAGGTCCATTGACCCATAGAACAGGGGGGGGTTCATCTCCTCAGAGTGAAATTGTTAAAAATGATGATGAATTACTCGCTTGATAAATAGTTTTGAATCTAGTATAAATGTCGTTACCATGTAATATAATCTTTGAACTTTGATCAGTACTAACAGACAAACATTTGAAGGTATGTCTTTGAATAAATTCATCAGGTTTGCACGAATAAATGATTGAGATATTTATTTTTCAAAACCAAAAAATTGTACTCATTCTTGACAGTTTGTGTGTTATGGTCTACACACTTTCTCAGAATGACTTCTTCTGACCTGTGCTCTTTCCGGTTGAGTATAGCAAGTCAGCCATCGCTGACCACGCTGTACACAAGAACCATGTAATTGACTGGCCCAGCGCTAAAATCCTTTGCAAGGAGAACAAACCACAATTACGACACATCCAAGAAGCCATAAAGATTCGACGGAAGGCACCCGACACATGACCCACTGATAACCGTAACAGCGCCCTCAACCCGAAGCAGCACAGGTCAGAAGAGGTTATTCTGAGGAAGGGTGTAGACCATAACACATGAATGTGTCAAACGTGAGTAAAATCACTACTGGTTTTGACAAACAAAAAAATCTCAAATATTAATTGTATTAAACATTTGAAGACTTGTGTAACCACGATTATAGGTCAATGATTGCGTATGTGTTGTTTTGCGAATCAATGCATGCATGCTGATATTGATGTGTGAACAATGGCACAACCCAGCAGGGGGTAGTGCTATTGTGAGCATATCAACATTTGCGTAAGTGCATTGGTTTTTCTATACAAATCAAAATTCACAATTTGAGCATAATTTAGATCTATGTAAAAATAAGTAAAAACATATTAATAAGTATACTAACTCCCGCAGTGAAAATTTGTGATCCAGCGATTCCTGAACAACGATTCAAAACAAAGCGCGTGGTGCGTGCATTGAATGGCGCACACGCGGAGTGCGAGTGCATTAGACACTTTCAATGCACTCTGCATATTTTAGTTTCTTGCTTTGTGATTGGTTCGACACTGCTAAGAGCGTATGAATGCAAAACAAATTACATGCATAGTATCAATGGATAAAAGTGTGTGCGCTCCATATCCTTGTTCCACTGTCATACACTTGGTTTTACAGATACAGACCCTGAGGCTTTAATACAGTGTCTGTTTGTTAGGCTGTATAGTCTGCTGTCATTGTTGACTAAAATAAAACAAGGCCGTGGCTTGATTGTAAAATACAGTTTTATACTTCTATCCATTTTTGCATTGACAGGATGAAATTGTATAATTTCAAAACTTTGCTAAAAAAAGTGTGGGAAACTGAGACAAATGCTTTTTCAAAATCGATTAAAGGCATATTATGCGATCTTTTCCAGGGGAGGCCCTCTATCCTTGATTTTTTTTGAAAGCGGATTTTCTTGCAGATTTACATTTCTGATCATAAATCATGGATATATTTTGAGTCACAGAGCAATACGATTTCTAATTACTTCCAAATTATAGTTTTAGAGCAGAATTTACGATAAAAATATACTGTCCTGCTAGCGGGACAGTTCATTTTCGCTCTTTGCTCTTTAAACCATGATTTTGAAGTAATTAATCGTATCGCTCTGTAACTCGGTATATATTCATGATTTATATGATCAGAAATGTAAATCTGCAAGAAATTCTGCTTTAAAAAAAAATCAAGGATAGAGGGCATCCCCTTGAAAAAAATGCATGCCTTTAATTGAAACATACCAGGGACTTTTTCCATCTGTAACGTTAAGCAAGTCATGCATTAAAACGAATGTTTTCCCGAATATACCGACCCGACAAAAATCCTTTTTGATTCTCATGAATAACAGTATAGGCTTGATTAGATAATTTTATTAATTTGTTCGACGGACTATATTGGTATTTCGAGCTAGCTGCCTATTAGAGGACCTTTTTTTATTTATTTTTTATTTTTTTATTTTTTATTTATACATAATATTAATCATCCATGTTGACCTTACATCACATCACAAAAATGTTACATAAAAGAAGTTACAATAAATGGTATAGTAAACAAATGAATCATCATAATTATATATCATATATTATCCTCCATACAAATATTCCATTATTGACACATCATGTCAGCTTTTAAAGCTTTACGTAATAACTTACATAGATTACAAATCATTGAATATTTCTATTTATGATATTAAATAAAGTAGTATAACATACAATATCATTACATCACAATTAAATAACCTTGCGTATTTTTAATTCAGATTCGAAGAGAAATAGCAGATTTGGGTGGTTACCATATCTGAATTTACTTATACAAAGTTTAGCAATAGCACCAACATAGTTGATGAAATTGTTATCAAAAATCTTGTAGTTATGGACCCCAAATATAGCCTTTTCAACATCGAATTTAAAAACAAAGCTTACTTTTGCAGATACGATATTTTCTGCGTAATCCCAAATAACTTTAACTTTTTTACAGAAGTAAAAGAAATGTTCTGTGTAGTCTATTACATTACATGTATTACACATATTGGATGGTTCTTTACTCATTTTGTGAAGCAAAATTTTTGTTGGGTAGATGTTATGAAGAATTTTCCAATTGAGTGTTATCAACCTTGCTTCATGGGTGCAGTTTGGAATTGCTTTCCAGATAGATTTCCAATTGAATATGAAATTCGGAAAACGTCTTATCCACAGGTTTTGGCATATTGGGGGAGTAGCAATGAATTTAAGAATTTCCTGTCTGAAAATCTTTGTAGAACAAATATCAATCAGTATGCCATTGAAAGAAATATCTGTGTTGACATGAACGTTTGTGTTGCGCATCGATTTCCAGACTGAAGGTAGAGCATTACGGATGATATAATAGTCAAATAGGATATTACTGTTGTTCGGCATACGATCCTTGAAACTGTCAAGTGAAAGAAAATTACCCTGATTATCGAATAGCTGATGTAGTCTTATAATGTCAGCTTTGATCCACTTCTTTATGAATAGTGTTTTATTATTAAGTTGAATTGCGTTGTTATTCCAGATAATCTCATTGCCCATTACATTAACCTCTGACTTATGATACACTCTTTTAGCCGTGAACCAAGTCTTAAGAACGTTGGCATAGAAATCTGACATTTTGTTTATAATAGTCATACAATCAACATTAATATTTTTACTTGAACAATTACAGTTAAAAATGGTTGTGCCAATGCCAATTTTATTGATATTGTATAGCGCAATATTTTTCCATGTTGCAACATCATTATCAACAATTTTCTTGACCCAAGATAATTTTAAGGAGTCCAGGAAACTTGAAACATGAAACATTTTTATACCACCAATATCATAATCTGATATTGCCGTTTTCCTCTTAACAGCTTCGTTCCTATTCCAAATAAATTTAATAAACATTGTGTTGATTTTCTGGACAACATTATCTGGAATATGAATAGCAGTTGCTATGAAGGTGAGTTGGGATGCCAAAAGGGTTTTAACAATTAAGTTCCTACCAATCATTGAAAATCCTCTCATCTTCCATGCACGTATCGAGCATTCAATTTTTTGCATTTTGTTATCCCAATGACAAGGGATTTTTCCAAGCGGAGTGTCGGGGCTAAATGTGATACCGAGAACTTTGATTTTATTGTCCGGAGAAATTTTCCACTTGACATTACCATGTTTATAGGCATTATTTTTTAGAGACCCTATCCAAATGACATCACTTTTACCACGGTTAATGTGAAGACCAGAGATTTTGGCAAACTCTTCTAATATGAATAAAGCATGGTCTAAAGAATCTGTAGATTTTACAAAAATGGTAGTATCATCAGCAAAAGTTGAAATTTTAACTTCATTCCGGGTGTAACCTGCGAGCGGGAGTTTAATACCTTGAATTAGGTTGGATTGACGAATTTTACAAGATAGAAGTTCAACGCTTACTACAAAGAGTAGGGGAGCCAAAGGGCAGCCTTGTCTCACACCACACTCTACGTCAAAGAACTTGGAAATATGACCATTGTTTATGATACAGTTTGATGTGTTTTTGAGAACAGCAGTAACCCATTGGATAAAGGAACTTCCAAAGTTGAACTTCTTAAGAGCATAAATTATAAAATCACGTTCAATACTGTCAAATGCTTTTTTGAAATCCACACAAAGCATTATACCTGGGATATCATTATCATCAACATATCTTAGTATATCTTCAATTAAACGAATATTGTTATGAATACTACGACCCTTAATAAAGCCATTTTGATCATTATTGACAAGTTTTGTGAGAACTTGTTGAAGTCTAGTAGCTAGAGACTTGGTAACAATTTTATAATCAATATTCAGTAAAGTAATCGGACGCCAATTGTCTAAGCCAAAGAAGATTTCTTGATGTACCCCATAATGCTTAGCGCCCCTACAGTACCCGCAGGGTTTATCACCAAAAACAAACAGTACCACACATGTGTTAAAGTAATTAACAGCTGGAGGTCGTCTGACCTCTACCATAGTAATGCATGGTGCATATAGGGTAAACTTGGCCACAAATATGAAAGAATTTGAATACCAACTAAAACTTGTATTTATATAAATATAGGTTCTTTAAGAAAATCAAGAGAGGACTGTATTAAAGATACATCAATCATATCACTTGCAACAGGATTTTCTTAAAGACCCTCGTTTAACAACTTTATAAGCATTTCCTTGCACTGTAATGTCAATGGGAACCAGTAGACACTGGTGACAGAAATCAGTGGTCATGTGATGAAAGTGAAGCATCCTGGGGTGCATCAAGAAATCTTCTTTGTGTCTAAGCAGTCTCTAGTAAGCTCTTTCCCTTTATGGAGCAAAGAGATAATCCCCTTATTCTGAACTCTGGTTAACGCGCTTTTATTATACGATTCATTAAAGGCGTCAATAACAAGTGGACCAACTTTGTCCCAAAACTTATAGTAAAATTCAGCTGTTATACCATCATATCCAGGACTTTTGTTGTTAGCCATACCTTTCAATGCATTAAGGCATTCATCATTTGTTATAATACCATTACATAATTCTTGATCGGCGACACTTAATTGTGGAGTGTTTACATTCATAAAAAAATCACTGAAACTGTTATTTGCTGTTGTACCCTGAGAAGTGTATATCTCAGAAAAGAAGTCAATTTCTTCCTCCAAGATTTGATTTTGATCAGTGATAATAATGCCCCGAGAGTTACATAATTTGGATACCGATTTTCGGTATACATTACTCTTCTCGAGATTAAGGAAGTATTTTGTTGACTTTTCACCTTCTTCAATCCACCTCTCTTTTGATCTTATTTGTAAACCCTTCATATAATGCTCATTTAATATCTCGTACTGAAGTTTCAGATTGTTGTACGTAACCTTACCCTCATCATCCTCAGGATGTTTAGCAACATAGACGTAAGCATCTTGAAGTTTCTGTTCAATGTCAACCAGTTTACACTTATCACTAACATTGGAGCCCCGTGCAAAAGCCATACTAAAACTACGAATGTTATTTTTACAAAGTATCCATAATTCGGCACGAGAAAGGGATTGACCATAAGTATTGATACACTCATCAATCATTAATAATATATCCTCAACAAATTTCTCATTACTTAACCATTTGTTGTTGAATTTCCAGTAGTTACTACCCTTATTTATCTTATCAAATGAAATACGCATGAGAACCGCTAAATGATCTGTTCTGGGAACTGTAAGAATTTTGACCGAGTCTGTAGCTGCATCAAACATGGATGGTATGAACCAGTAGTCAAGTGTACACATAATGTGTGGTTTGCTTTGTTTCCATGTGTACCTTTTGTCTTGACCGTGCTTGACTCTCCAAATATCCACAAGTTCATGATCTTGAATAAAATCATTAATAATATTTGCACAGGCTGGGTTAGGTTTAGAGCCACCAATTTTGTCTAGGTCGGGGTTTAGCACGGTGTTAAAGTCCCCTCCTATAATCGTGTGACCATCTGTACTTTTGTCATTAATAATCTTGATCATGTTGCCCAAAAACTGTTTACGATCGTTAATATCATTTGGAGCATAAATATTCCACAGATAGTAAGTACAGAGTATCATTAATATTAATTTGTACACCCAACAATCTACCATCTGTGTCTCCATGTACTTTAACACTCTTAATATCGATCGTGTTTTTAATCCCAATCATAACACCACGACTATGGTTAGACCCATGGTTGGCAAAAAACGTACCACCCCATTCTTTCCCCCAAGCATCAATATCTTTATCAGTACAGTATACTTCTTGAAGGAAAACAATCTGGGAATTATGTCGATTGAACCAATTAAACATGGATTTGCGTTTCTTGGGGTTCCGTAATCCCCGAACATTCAGTGTAATAAAATTATAACACATTTGAAGTACTCCTGAGACATGTTAGCCTCATGGAATCTATATACAGTAATACTAATAATAGTAACTTATAAATACCATCAACTATCCAAGACGAAGCAGCAGATAATACATTACAATGACTAGCCAAGGCAATTGAATTATCTTGCACAATATACTTAATAAGAATCAATCGTGTATGGCCTGCTTGAAATGGTAGGTGGAACAGCTGATCGAATGATCTGTTATTCATGGAATTCGAGTGTAAGCCTTTTGTCTGAAACATATGTTTTGTATATGGATCATAAACAAATAAATAATAATAATAGTAATAATACAATGTTACCAGGGTTTTGAACCGATAACGGATATTGATATATTTACGATATAAGGTGTCAACATAGTTATTGATAAAATTGAGAACATGGTTATAGATCATAATATCAAAGCGCTTGCATACATGACAATCATAAAGGCTGTTATTTATCCTACTAAATACATGTATAAGATATATGCTATGCATACAATGTGGGAAATCATTTATGAATTTCTTACTATCATTTACGTTAATGGTATTGAAAGGATGATTGAGAAACATACGTAAGTTTGTACACATATTCAATCCACGTAAATTGACAGTTTGAGAGACTGTCTTTGTTCAAGCAGTTAATAGCATTGGTCTTCACTTTTATAGTGATGTATACATTCATGATGTTTAGCATAAGATGGAATGCATCAGGTATAGTAAATAGACACACACATAAAAATGTCACTTGCTTAAGAGTTTGGAGAAGAGACAGTCTCCTCTGTGTAATTGTAATCATAAGTGTTTTTCTTGTCTCTTTTATCTGGTTGGGGATTTTTGTCAGGGGTTATTTCCTTTCTTTTTGTTGATTTTGATGGGGTGTTGGCAAAGTTAAGTTTTGCTTGTTTCTTTGCTGTTTTCTTTTTTGAAAGTTTTTCGCTAGATGACTGTTGTTGTACTGGTGGCTGAAATTCTGAAGACTCGGGCGCGGGGTTCTTACTCAAGATTGATTGTACTTTTTTAAGGAGTTCTGGAGAATTTGCACTATCAGGATTTAAACAATGCTCTATTAATTCTTGGGCGAGAGCTGACGCTTCCGCGGCACGGTCATTTATTATCTCGTTACTTGGCCCAATGTCACTTGTTGCATTCTCTATGGTAGGTTCGGGCGTCGGGGGCACTTGTTCATTAGGGCATTCATAACTGCGATGACCAAACATGGCACATTTAAAACACTTTGGACCTTTGTCTCCTAGAGGACCTTTGAAATAAGATACAAAGATGACAATTAGTACTTAGGGTGACTGTAACCAAAATAACCCAAAAATTGCATCAAAACAAGTGTATCTTATCCCCTTTCTCTCTACAGGCAGCTCAAAACACCATTTTAGTCCGTCGAAGAAATTAATTTCCATTTTAAGAACCCCAAATTCATGGTTGACAGTCACAAAAAAGCTTCATAGTACATATGTGTACTGTACAGTCACATGTTGTTACCCACAAGCAAGGATAGAGCCCTGACTCATTTAATCAATAGTTGGCAAGCGTCTAAAGTAGGCTCCAGCCTCCAGACAGAAAATATTGAAAATGACCGACATTTTTCGCAACATTTAATCTCCAACTGTTTTCCAAATTTTGGGGGCCCTTTGCAGCAGATAATTTGTCTGGCAGGGGCATTCTATACTGTGTGTGATGTACTTGTTCATTTGAAAGTGGTTTGGAATGGTACCTCGTTCCATTGATCAAACACATTTTACAGGCCCTTTCTTGGGCAGTCAATAGTTAGGTCACCCAAGCCCTATATAAAAGCTATGAAGATTGTTAAACGGGGTCAGTAGTCACAAACATGCACAAACACAATAGTCGAACGACCTTGCTATTGTCAAAACTCCCTACACAGAGGACTGCAGTGCAAATCTGTACGATGTTCGCCATGTAATGTCTATGGCGCCTAATGGCGGATTTCATTCCGTGGTATGAAGCTATGAAGTTTCCGTGGTCTTCGCTATCTCCAAGCAGATAGAGCAATACGTACACGGAATTTTTTGTAGACGAGGGTTCATTTCATGATTTGGTGAGGTTTAGAATGAGTTAGGATTCCTGTAATTTCGAAGACCACAGAATTTCAAAACGTGAATTTTCCAACATTTTACGACATAAATTTGGTCACAAAACGTGTTTAATACTATACATTTTACCGATCTGTAGATGTTATTGACCCTCCTCTAAAATTCTACCTGATTTTTAGCACGTTTCTCAGTTTTTGAGATGCCCAAATAGACCATTTTCCGAAGCTATATCTAGCAAATATTGCAGTCACTGATACTCCATTGTTTTCTTGCGTATAACAAAATATGACATGCAGCGTGACCTCCCTACTGACTGGGTCCCTAGTGGCCCACATGCAGCAGGGGGTTGCGGCAGACATCCATATCTGCATAAAGTAGGTTACACCATAAATGATCCAGTGGTCAGATGTTGGTACCTCGTTCCATTGATCAAAAGGGTGGTAGCTGCCGTACTATATAATCTATGGTTCATTTTGGTTAGCCTTTTTGGTTAGGTTCGGCCTGTTCAGTGCTCTCATATAAAAGGCCAAGTTTAAATCTCAATCGTACTTGGTAACAATAATCTTTGGGTAAAGGGGAATTCAGATGCTCCTGGGGAGTACACCGATTTACCTCTAATGACCCCTACATGACCTTTGACCTCATTTTGCAGACACATTAAACTGCACTTATTGCTGCTGTTTTGGGGCTCTCATGTAAAGTCAGACTTCAATTTCAGCCAAACTTGTTGACAATATTATTTGGGTAAGGGGGCTTGAGGTGCTGTTTGGGTGTACTCAGATTGACCATGACCCCTACATGACCTTTGACCCAAATGTTGTCAACCTTTTATCCATTTTGGTTTGGTTGGGCCTGTACAGGCCAGGGCTCTCATATGAACAGTCAAATTTCAATCTCAACTATACTTGGTAACAACAATCTTTTGGTAAAGGGGACTTCAGATCTTCATGGAGTTTAGACAAATTGTCCTCTAATGACCCCTACATGACCTCTGACCCCATTTTGCTGACACTTTAAACTGCACTTATTTTGGACTCTCATGTAAAGTCAGACTTCAATCTCAGTCAAACTTGGGGACAATATTCTTCGGGTAAGGGGGCTTGAGGTGCTCATCGGGTGTACATATACACAAATTGACCTCTAATAACCCCTACATGACCTTTGACCCAAATGTTGTAAACACTTTAAACTGCACTTATTACTTTTTATTGCTATTATGTAAAGTCAGACTTCTTGGCCAAACATAGACACATTGGTGTCTTTGGGTAAGGGGACTTGAGATAATACATGGATATACCCAGATTGACCTGTAATGACCTCTACATGACCGACCCATTTTGTCAACACTTCAGGGCCCTCTCATATGAAAGGTCAGACTTCAATCTCAACTAAACTTGGTGACAATAATATTTGGGTAAGGGGATTTGAGATGATACATGTGGTATACCCATATTGACCTGTAATGACCCCAACATGGCCCTTGACCCATTATGTCAAAACTTTAGGGCCCTCTCTCTCTCATACGAACAGTCAGACTTCAATCTCAACTAAACTTGGTGACAATAATAGTTGGGAAAGGGGATTTTAGATGACTCATGGGGTGTACCCAGATTGACCTCTAATGACCCCTTTGTGACTTTTAACCCCATTTACGTGAATCGCCCAGCCAGGGTGATTCGTAAGTCGAGATATGAGTAAATCACCTATGGACTCATATCGTTGATATTTATATGGAGTCACAGTGAGTTAACTCACATTTTAGAATTAGACTGTATATAATCATAACTACTAATGGTCCACCTCACACCTCATCTACAGGGTGTCCTTGAATCAAGGGTGCATGTGTTCCACGTCATTGCCATCATAGATTACTCAGTATTTGGCTGGAATATTTATATTTTGGCTGTAATATTTATATAATCTAAAAGATAAATTAGTTGGCTTTCGAATGCTGTTAGTTTGTTTGTAATTGCTCTTCTTAATCCAATGATATGCTTGATCAACAATGACTACTTAAAAACGGGTTGTGCCACTTTTTTAAGGAACAAAGATGCTTGTGGGAAGATTCATTTTTCTCATTTAATAATCAGTATTTACTAGTTGATGTTTATATGAGCTTCAATTCAAGATTACTAAAATAGCTTTCAAATGCCATTTGTTTTGTCTCATTTGCTTTATTCTATTGAAAATATGCTTGATTAAAGTTGATCACAGAAAGTAAAATGTGTGCTAATTTAAAGAAAAAATGCTTCCAAGGGTTATTTATTAAACTTAACAGTAATTTTACACATGAATGATTTCTTGAGAAGAAAAAAACCAGTTTAGATATTGTTTGCTCATGCATCAAGCATATCTCTGGCCAGACTCAAGCAAATTCGACAAAACAAACTGCCTACGAAAGCTTATTTAGTTATCGTGAAAGTTGAAACTCGTACAAACACCAAATCCATACGAAATGTTTTAAGATGAAAATGACACATTCCCTAAAAAGCATCTTTTTCTAAAAGGGGCACAAGCCTGATCTTTAGTGCTCGTTGTTGATCAAACATATTTTTAGATTGAGAAAAGTAAACACAAGCAAATAACAGCATTTGGAAGCCAACTGAATTATCTTTTGCATTATATAAAGACAGCCAAATACTGGGTAGTCAGAACATGTGCATCCTTTTTTAGGGACACCCTGTAATAGTCTATTTGGCCATCACGAGACAGTAACTGCGTATACTACTAATTGCAGGACATAACACGCGAGCATATACACACAAGCGTTGAATTGAAAGATGGAAGATATATACGTGTGCGTAAAAGCTGCGCCTGTTAATTTACGTCACTGTCCAGAGAAAGGCAAATAGAGTATAGAAAAGAAAACATTATGTGAACAAATTTGTTCCAAATTGGGTCATCCATCTCTAATGCCTTTTTGAATAACTAAATAAAATATGTATCATCAGAATGTTTTGCCCAAATCTTAAGCAGGGATGCAATCATTCTTTACAATGTACCTGATTGGTCTACTGAATAATACATCCTTCTTTATGACCAATCAACACTTAGTTTTCAAGGGTTAGAATTATTCAAATGGTGTATACATGTATAGATAAAGCTTTAGGGGTCTGCTTTTACCGCTCAGAAAATTGACATACTTGAAATTATGGTCAAAGTTGAGAACTATTTGAGAACTAATGAACCTTTTTGCTAAGTTATAATGTGATTTCCTGGCATAGTCAACTTACTTCTGAATAAAGAGGCAGATCACTATTTTCTTGTTTCTAGATGTTTTTTCCCATTTTATTACATACATGTAGCCCAAAGGCCAAACTGTATTCTATTTATAATTGTACATAGGTTTTGTGTATAATACATTAAATATACAACTATGAAAACAAGCAAAGAAACAAACTAAAATGGGTTTGGGTGAACGAGTAATTTTAACTTCTCGTATGAACAAAAGATAATCGATACTGGGAATTTTCTGTTGTTAATGACTGCCTTTATCGACAGACATGTGTCTGAACTCAACACACACCTCACACCTCAAAGCATTACATGTACCATGAAAATGAACCGATTTAAAAAATATCCTTCGTACAAAAATGTTGTTATATTTAATTACATCTGTGTGCACTAATGATATTTTGGTCTAACATTTTTTGTATGCCTACAATGTATAAAAATGGTTAAAATGCAGCTTTTCAATGAATAAATAAATAAATAAGTAGAAAGTAAAAAAAGTCTCATTGTAAAATGTTAAGTAACATATATTCAGCTGTAATATCAAAAGAAATCACTGACAATATTTGTAAAAACATAAAAAGTGCAAATTAGATTTGTTCTTAAAAACTATCAGTTCCTGGTAGTTTTTAAGAACAAATCTAATTCAGCCTACTACAGTAGGATGAGGCTCTTGTTATCACGTTCGAAAGGTCAGTGATAGCATGGTGAATGGCAATAGTTTCTAAACGCTAGGAAGTAAAAATGGCCCGGAAAAATGGCAATTAAGACAAAACAGATAAAACATTTAAAAAAGTGACTCGGAACATCTTCTAGATATGTTACGATACAACATATGAGATGCATTTCCTGACGTTTTTTACTTGCGTTAAAATGTTATTAAAGGTTTAACCAAAAAACTAGGGTGTCTTGAAACTTGTCCAGGTCAAGCAAGCACCTGCAAGGCAAATCATTTATCACTCTCATTATTCAAAGAAGATTTCTTGATGTACCCCATAATGCTTAGCGCCCCTACAGTATTAGCAGGGCTTAATATCACCAGAACAGTGTCACACATGTGTTAAAGTAATTAACAACTGAAGGTCATCTGGTCATGTGATGAAAGTGAAGCATCCTGGGGTGCATCAAGAAATTGTTGATCATTATTTGAGCTTGTGTCAAATTCAAAACAAACAGGAGTTCCTTTAGGCCAAGAATACTTTTTTGTTTGTTTGTCCACATCCGACCGACTGTGTACCTTTGGTGCCGACCATATTATTTTTTATTTTCTATTATTTTTTTAAAATAACTTTTTTTTGAGCTATTTAAATGGCCAAAAGGACCGTCTTATTCCTAATTTCATACGCTGTAAGCTGATTTCAACATAATATAAAACTTTTTTTTTGGGTACCTACCTAGTTAGTTCGGGAAAAAATAGGTTTAGTAATACTTTCACGTATATATCTAACAGAACATCACCACTAGGTTATTTCACTTTTTGCAAATTTTCTATCATAATAAATGGCGGCGACCGACAACATGTTCACGGTATCTGCGCATTGCAAATTTGCTACAAAAAATACCCTTTGACCGAGTGTTGCAACCAGTACTACAATATTGCAACTTTATACAGACAATCTGTCCGAGCAGGATTTCAATTCTAACAAACTCATGAAAAAAAGTTCAATACTATCAAAGTGATGTGTTTTGTGTTTGGATGACTATCATTCACAGTATTCATGCCAAATTTATATTCCCAAATACAATATCCGTATTTAAAAAATAAAAATAATTTTTTTTATCCAACCTACAGACCCTACCTTTTTCGGACCTCTATGGACAAACAAACATTTTTTCTTTGTTGCCTTATACCACTGCCTGTCTTCAAAAGCTTGCCCAAACAAACAATTATTGTTACTGTCACACTCCTGAATCAACATATCAATGGACAATATAATGACTGTTTATCAGTCAATCCACCAGCAGACAATGTGTGCTACTGTAAAAGCCAATATTTTCGTGTACAGATATTTTCGCACATTTTGATATCATAGACATTTCGCGAATTGTTTTTTTCGTGGGTGACCTTCTGGATGCACTGCATGAATGTTGAAAACATTATTTTGGCGTGTCATAATTTTCGCCAAAATAAAACCGCTGCCAAAATGTCAGCTTTTACAGTATATCAATAGCTACACTGTATTATAAAATTTCGGCCATGACCTTGTTGTGAAGTGTTGGTATAGATAAAATTACAACTGTTTAATATAATAATTAAATAATATTGAATGGAATCATGGAATTATGATGGTCAAAAGTACACAGATGAAAAAATCCTGGTGTTCTCTCTTCGTATTCAGAGGGGTAACACATGATTGTTCCAGGATCTTGAAATACCCCCTATTTGAAGGTGTTTCGCGGACAATTTTGCCAATTTGACCCCCTTTTTCGTATTAAAAGGCGGACATTTTGCCTGAAAATAACCCCCCTTTTTCACCATTCCAAGGACACTTTATATATAGTCCCTCTATTTGCGTAAAAACGAGGACATTCTATTTTATTTTCTTCTTCGCGTACATAAACCTCTACAAAAAACACCCCTAATTTTGTTAAATCGCGGACATAGGTTTCAAAATGACCCCTTATTTTTGGAAAACATGGACAAAGCTTCAAAAAACACCCCTAATTTAGGGAAATCGCGGACCAGGGCAGGAAAAAGAGGGCAAATCGGCAAGCTCCTTGTGCCGGGAAATGTTGCCATATCGTAGGAAATCCCTACCCCCCTAAAAATGTTTTTATTTAAAAAAAAAAAATTTAAGAGGTTTTTTTTAGAGTATTAGGCATTATACAGCCGATATTCCATAATATGATGCACCATGGCATCAATTGGACCTTAATTTTCCAAAAAGCTTAAAGGGCACAGGAAAAGGGATGATAATCCTGCTACAAGTCTTTGTGGGACATTCCATTACAATAAACAGGGCCAGAAAATGAACACGCCACAAATGACATCATTTGTGGTATATTGATTATCAGTGAGTATCATGAATAGATTCAAACCAGTCACCTGGAATTTTCTTTTCATAGTACTCACAGAGCTATCAATAGTTCCACAATTGATGTCATAATCAACTAGCACATATATTGAATGCTTTCTGGTCCCTCCTCGTAGACTTGACTCAAATCACACCACTTGTATTTGCATTTCATGTGCCCTTTAAGGTTCTATGGGGGGGCCGCCCCCTCCGCCGCTAAACCAGCGGTAAATCCAACTTTGTCGAATTTCTCTTGCAGGGAAACCTTGCATCTTTTCCAGCCCTGTCGCGGACATAGCTTCAAAAAGCACCTCTAATTTAGGAAAATCGCGGACATAAAATGTTCGCGGAATGTCCGCGGACATGGTATGTTCGCGGAATGTCCGCGGACATGATACAGAAAACCGCCCTTTTCCGCGAGTTTTGGAACGATCATGCGTACCCAAAGTCAATGTTGACTGAAACCACCAGGGCAAAAATGTACCTCAATCGTTCCAAAAGTAGGTGTAAAGTCAAAAAAAATTTGCACAGTTCTTGACTCACAAAAGTCTTGTTGGTTCTTTCTCATTTCTCGCCCCCAATATGAATAACCTAGCTACGTCAAAAAAGTTCAGAAACCCAAAACTGCAAGTTGGCCACCCACCAGGCCCCAAGTATTTCTGAACACTCCCTAAACGGCTATATCTTGCCTCACGTCCCGTACTATTAGTTATCCCCTGCATGTTCACACAATACGGACAAATACCTATGGTTTGGCATGTCATATCACATGAGGCCGCATGCCGAATGTGATATGGCACAAAACATGTCTGGTTAGGTTATATGCAGATCATTTATTTTATGGCGTGGGTTAGACCTTTTTGCGGTATATTTCGGCCTCAGAATGTAACAGAAATCGACTCGGTTGCATTTAAATCATCCGCCATTTTATTCGTATTTTAAGCAACTCTTCCACAGACGCAAAGCAATCGCTTTACACGTAATATCATTTAGCACCATCTGGTAACGCAGTTAATCGACGATATGGGAATATATCGTGTGGTTTGACTTGTTGTTTACACGATATGGATCAGATTTCATACGTGTTAACCAATGAGATTGAAGTATGTACACTTACTAAACAATAAAGAATAAATCGTGTATAGCTACAACATATTTTAATTGGTTTGAGCATGCACACTTGAGTTACGGGACGTGTAGCAAGACATTGCCCCCTAAACTATCCTTGGGGATCGGCAGAATTAAAAAGTGCACATTAAGTTGAAATATCCATTGAAAGTTCTGAGTAAAATGCTGAAAAGTTGCAGAATTCGCCAGTGTAGGTAGGCATAATTTAATTCACTAAGCCATTCATGCCAGTGGGTACTGGATATAACAGACTATAAAATCTAGAGGCAATGTAAAAGCTCATCAGAGTCCTAAAATGATGTATTTGAGGTTTATTTATATTGTTTTTTTGTGTCTAATTATTTATTTAAACATTCATATGTCAAAGGTCACCTTTTATGGTCAAATGTCATCTGAGGTCAAGTTGTAAAATAAGCGGTAAACATATAAAAAATAATAATTTTTGTGCATACATTATTATGTTTTGAGCTGTTCAAGTGTGAATGACATTGGATCCAAAACTTAATAATGATAAAATTGGGTGATTTACTGAGTTTTAAAAATATTTTTAAAGAAAACACCTCATAGCTCAACCAATACATTATGGACCTAATCTATCTAATACATGAAATTGACAGCTTGTCACTAATGGACAGGGATAGCGCTGGATCAAAAATGTAATAGGTCTCATGACTTTTTCAGGACCCTGTAGGACTTCAAAAAACAAATTTAAGGGGTCCCCAACAAAATTGAGGGGTCCTGAAGTTTGGGTATTTGAAAATTTTACATTTTTACGGACAGTTTTAATGAATTTATATTGTGAGCAAAGGATGGATATGTAATTTACAGAATTTCTTAAGGTTTCCATTTCCATACATCGTCAAATTTAAGGGGTCCCATCCCGCAGTCTTTCCAATAAGAGATCTGACGCGTCACTACAAGAAAGTGAGAGGTCTAGGACGCGCAGACGTGTCAGAATGCGGCCCCTGCTAATGGATACATGAAATTTATAGCTTGTCGCTAGCTGAGCTTCTGCATCATTGATGCTCTCGTTTAAAACATAATTGTGTTGACATCAATTGAATCATTCCAACTACAGTCAGCAAAAAAAAGTAACTCTAACAGTATTACTCCTACTTGAAAAGTTGTTGAGAGGAATTTTCCCTCTTTCTATTCCGAAGTCCCAAAGTAAAATGTCTTGATTTCACAGTTACCAACAAAACAATTAAGTTTGACAGAGGGCACTCTCGATCAAACTCATTTACTCCATGGGAACTGAAGTGTCGGGCTTTGGATGCTGTTTTGCATCCCTCTGTCATGACGACTGGATGATAAGCCAATCAGAGGCCGTCATCTAGGTCCCACATTTTGTTTGTTCTACCACAAGTGCTCATTTATTTCAATCTGATCAAAAATCGTGCAAGTGAATCACGTCGCGCAATTATACAGCGTTGTGAAAATATGCCATGCGTCTGTGGCATTACAGGAATTGCTTTGGTGATCAGATTGATACGCATTACACACGGGTGACTAATGTTAAGCCGAGGGACTTGGTTGTCCGTTAGTAACTGCGCTTATTTGTGTCTAGCAGTATAGAACGGCATTTGATTGGGTCACACGTATCACATATATATTCATGAGGTTTGAACTCAAATTAGAGAAGAGACATTTGTCAACAACTTTGATATTTTAAGTAGGATACTTTTAGAGTTATAATAAGCACATTTATTACCTGCTAAGTTACTCTTTTTGATGACTGTATATCACATATAGAACTAAATTATTCCTATAAAACTGTTGGAGTTAGAAAATAACTCCAGTCTAAGTATTATCAATGTATGTGTGTTAACATGTATTTTGAAATACTATACATTTTGGGCTCATATGCACATTGACAGATATCTCGCACCCAGTGGCGTAGCTAGGATTTTTTTCAGGGGGGGCAAGATTTCTAAAATTTTCGTAAAAGGTTGCCCCAATTTTTTTCAAGTCACTAACCTCGTGAATTTCACGTAAGAGGGGTGGGGGGGGGGGGGGGGGGGGGGGGTTAAGGTCAACAAATTTCGCACAGTCCAAAAACCAAAAAAAATCGCTTTAGGGGGTGGGGGCCCAAATTGAGTTTTTTCGTCAGGGGGGCATTTGCCCCCCCCACCGAGCTACGCCACTGCTCGCACCCTGATGCCAGACTGATAATAATGTGACCGCCATCATCTGCACATGTCCAATTGAATCCCAATGCACATAATATTGACACTAACAGTTTACTCCTAAGACTCTCCAACTAATAAGAAATATTTGTTTGAAATGTTTGCGCTTGCATGAACTACCTCACTTGCATCTCAATGTTCTGCCGAGCATTTTGTTTATCTTTTATTTTTACAAGCTGATCAGATATGTATCCAGAAAGTGTGTATAGAAATGGGTTGATAGAGGAATTTATGGGTAGAATAAGACCTACTGTCCATACATACATCTCAGGGGAAACTTGTAAAACGTTGCACTGAGCAAGAATGCATACAACACATAACGGTACCCAACAACAGAAATCTGTAAAGACTATCGCAAACATCTTTCCAGCCATGCGCAATTCTTCGCTTCGAGCTTGCGTTCTATTCGATTTTTTTGCTGATTTGATGGCACTGATGAAAATTTGGATGTAACAAAATGCTACTATGATAAAACAGGAGAGATTCACTCCAATAAATATCACAATGGATAGATAAGTAGCCAGCTTGCTCCCGATATTTGTTGAAATTATATATGAGACACTTCTAGCATTGTTCGCAAAGCCAACTTCCCCCAAATCTATCTCCAGCTTCTGCCAAAGAGAATAACTGTTATAATCAAGCTGTAAATCTGTCAATTCAGCATCATAAGTGTGTATTTCTGATGATTTGTTTATGAGTAATGATATGTATCGTCTTATCATTGGAATTCCTATACAGACTTCAGAAATACTGAACACATCATTTTGGTAATCTGATAAGAGAATCGGTGTGACACTTATCAATAAGGAAAATAGCCAAGCTAGTGTAATACAAATGTAAGTAGATTTTGTGCCTAAGCGGCGGCTACTAAATGGATATTTTACTCCAAGAAAACGATCAATAGAGATCAACACAATAAATAATACAGATCCCTCACTCGATAACATTGATAAAATTCCTGTAAATTTGCATACAAATCCTTTCCTCCACCAATGGGAATATGATGGGAAATATTCAGTGTAATATGCATCACCACTTGCTAATAGTAACATGCTGATACCCATGAGTAAATCAGACAATGAAAGCTGTGATATGAGCAAAGTTTGAACTTTGTTTGTTTGTCTTGCAGATATACGGGCATAAATTGCAACTCCATTGAACAAAACAGCAGATAATCCAATAACCCATATGCATGTTCTAAGCACAACATCTGATAGCATTCTTTTGCATGTCAGATATTCTGGTCGTGGTTCCACAGAAATACATTGTGGTTCGTTAATGTTAATGAAACAACATGATGAAAATCTGTCAACTAAAATGGTAAGATTGTGTGAACCTTTGAAAGAATCAGATGTTACTTGAAACATTTCATTCCCTCTCAGGTCAACTGTTTGAAGACTGGTTTTATCACTAAAAACGCCAGGGTCAATCAATTGGATGGAGTTATTGGAGATATTTATAACTTTGATTTGGTATAAATCTTGTAAAACATACCCCGATAAAATCCTTAGTTTATTATTGGAAATATCTAAATGTTTCAAATTATCCAATTCTGCTAATGAATAATTTTCAGCATCTTTAATAAAATTATTATGTAATTTCAGACTGAGAAGATTTTTCTGATTCTGAAATAATCCACTTTGCAAGTTGGTTAATAAGTTTTGGCTTAGATCCAGTATTATCAATTCGTCCATATGAAAAAAGATTTCAGAGGGTAGTTCTATCAATCTATTTTTTTGAATGAATAGAAATTCCAAGCTTTTTAATCCTGTAAAGGAGTCTGGTTCAATTCTGGTAAATTTGTTCTGACCGAGATCCAACATTTTAAGTTTGACTTCTGTGCTGAAAAGGGGTGGTGAAGGCAACATATTTCCACTAATATTGAGGTAAAGCAATTGAGTTACATATTTGAATGTATCAAAAGGAATGTCCTTCACATTATTTCCAGACAAATCTATAATTTCAAGTTTTGTTGTAGTCTGAAATACAGCGTGGCATAATCTAGAAATGTTATTATGGCTTACATCAATCATTTTTAATTCTGTGAGGGAAATGAAAATGGTGGATGTGATTGATTTATTATTACTGCAACTGTGGCCAAGTTCACGTAGGTCATTGTTACTCAGGTCAAGTAAAAGTAAATTCCTTAATAAAGCAAATGGGTCTGTTGGCAATAAAACCAATCTATTATTAGCCAGGTTGAGATATGTCAATTCACCCAATGAGTCAAATACACCAGCTGGTAGTGTGGACAGTTCATTGTCATTCAGGGACAGATACAACAATTCACCCAATGAGTCAAATACACCAGCTGAGAGTGTGGACAGGTCATTGTCATTCAGGTAGAGGTAATACAATCCACCCAATGAGTCAAATACACCAGCTGGGAGTGTGGACAGGTCATTGTCATTCAGGTCGAGGTAAGCCAATCCACCCAATGAGTCAAATACACCAGCTGGGAGTGTGGACAGGTCATTGTCATACAGGTAGAGCCTACCCAATCCACCCAATGAGTCAAATACACCAGCTGGGAGTGTGGACAGGTCATTGTCATACAGGTAGAGCCTACCCAATCCACCCAATGAGTCAAATACACCAGCTGGGAGTGTGGACAGGTCATTGTCATTCAGGTAGAGCCTACCCAATCCACCTAATGAGTCAAATACACCAGCTGGGAGTGTGGACAGGTCATTGTCATACAGGACGAGAGACTCCAATTCACCCAATGAGTCAAATACACCAGCTGGGAGTGTGGACAGGTCATTGTCATTCAGGTCGAGCCTACCCAATCCACCCAATGAGTCAAATACATCAGCTGGGAGTGTGGACAGGTCATTGTCATTCAGGGTGAGATAAACAATATACCCAATGAGTCAAATACACCAGCTGGTAGTGTGGACAGGTCATTGTCATCCAGGAAGAGATACTGCAATTCATCCAATGAGACAAATACACCAGCTGGGAGTGTGGACAGGTCATTGTCATTCAGGGTGAGATACATCAATCTACCCAGTGAGTCAAATACACCAGCTGGTAATGTGGACAGGTCATTGTCATTCAGGGTGAGATGCGTCAATCTACCCAGCGAGTCAAATACACCAGCTGATATCATTGGCAATATGTCTGTCCTTTCATCATGTCTTAGCTTAGTCAGGTAGTTGTCACTCAGGTCAAGTGTTTTTAACTGTTTCATGCATCCTCCTTCAAATGTGCCAAAAGTTATATTTCTTAATCGATTCTTGTTCAGTCTTAATATTTCCAAGTTTGGTAAGTCATCGCATATTGTGCTGGATAGCACCTGTATATTGTTCTGTGTCAGTATTAAAACCTGTACTATATCAAGTCCTTTGAATGCATTATGGTGTACTGTGTCTAATCTAGTGTTTTCAAATGACAATGCCGGGATATTTTGTTGATATACTATTAAATATGCACGGATACTTATCAATTTGTTATCATGGCATTTTGATTGCCATATTCTGTAGCCTAGGCTGCATGAACATAATGCAGGACATTTTGCTAAATATTGAGTAATTATCAATGTTTTGTCATAAGGATAATAGAAAGATTTTTGATTAATTTTATATTTAACTTGACCAGCATAACTAGTCAAACTACACTGTGCTATACTTGAAGCATTGTCCACCTGCTGTACTGGACTAGGGTGTGTTTGAGAACAATCTGAATTCTGAATATCGGTAGCATGGATATCCAGCATGAATTCAGTATTAAGAAAATGTAATCTGAAATTGTGTCCCAGGATTTGGGCCATACAAGGGGCATCATTGCTTTCAACTAATACATTATTAGGATTTGGACAATTGCTGTGTTGTCGTTCTAATATTTCTACATAGAAATATGTGGATACACTCATTATGCCAGAATCAAACAGCTGGACTGATATTCCAGTGTGGTTGTGTACAGCAATATCTGTTTGGCAATGTGTGCTACTAGTAAATGCATCTAATTGAACATGATCAGTTACATTTACATCACCATGGTTGTCTTGGTTACATGCATTGATCCTAATTGGCGAGAACAATGTCATAGGAGCATCAGTTGACTTTGAATTGGAATCATAATGGCCATTTGGTGGAATGGTTTCGGTTGTTGTAGTACTCATTGATAGGAGATTGGATGTCTGGTTATCATATGTCGATTTTGTACTGAAATAAGTTGTTTCATTTTGTGATTCCTGTCTTGAATTTGTGTTGTTGGGGATCAAATTGCAGTTTGCAATCAATGCCATAACCAATAGAATCAGGATAGTTGGTTTGATGGCCTGATGTAAGACAAGAATTGCAGGACTTGTACACTGCATCCTCATACAGATATGACCTGCCATCTTTTGACAAGGAATCACAGAATGACCCAAAAGAGCTGATCTATAGATGCAACCCAGAGGAAATATCTCAGTGTTGTGTGATCAATAGAAAACTTATATACGCTGGTTTATAATAATGTTATACCTTAGCTATACTGATCCCATCCAAGTGATAGTGTCCTGCAAATACAATGCTACTATTATAGGTCTATACTATATCACACGAGAGAAAGAGTACATAAAACTTAACCATAAAATGCTTGTTTGACAATGTTTGTGACCAGAAGTTGAGATAATTCTTTCTATAATCTGGAAAATCACAAATTTGCAAGTTGAAGAATTTTTGTTCCCAGAGAATTTACCAATATTTGAACAAGGTCAGTCTATTTCATTAATTTGTGTGTTCATTCATTTGACTGATGTATTTTTGAGATGGGTGGGTCACAGTTTAATGGCAAACAAACACTTTTCTGTAACAGCCTGCTGAGTAGATTATAACTAGGAATGCAAGAGAATCTTGGATCTCATCAGTTTCTATATCATCGGTTGATCTGCCGGTATGTCCTGTCACATATGTCTGTTAGCGATGATCGAAACTTAATCACTTCAGATTGGATGAGCTGTAAAAAGTAAACAAAAAAGTGAACACTTTAATGAAATAAGCTGATAAGTTAACAACAAAATATCATCTGAACGATCACTGTTATTGACAGATGACATGGCTGTGTATCACTGTAAAAAAATGGACGCCTCAAAAGGTGTTGTGGTTAATAACACCAGAAGGTGTTCTATGATTCTTATTTGTAACAGTTTGGGAACACCATGTGTTCTAGAACACGTCTGTGAACACCTGACGCGTTCTAGAACACATTGGTGTTCCCAAACTGTTACAGAAAAGGTGTTAAGAAAGGTGTTCCTTTGTTTAACACGGTGTTCAAAATAGAACACATTCAATTTTCAGCTGACTTAATCCTGTAATGATAATATATATTTTGATGTTTTTCAAATATTTGTGGATATAGGATACTGTTTAAATAAGAGAAAACTGATTATATGTGTAAATATTTCCAATATGAAAGTTTAAAATCATATAGAACACCTTCTGGTGTTATTAACCAGAACACCTTTTGAGGCGTCCATTTTTTTTACAGTGAGAGTTGATCGCCTGGCTTGATCGATAAATACATATCTTTTCTCTGAACTTGCCCTGTACTATAAATGAGGTGACCTATGATGTCATGTATTTACAAATGGGACACCCTCTGTTGTTTCCCTCCAGGCAGAATATACAGTAAAGTTAATGAAGACAACATGAAATGTCTTTCTAATGAATTGTAAAACTCATTTAGTTTTTTGTTTGTTTTGTGAAATGCGATAGCTTATAGCATTCCTAAGCAAGTTTAAAGACAGTTTTGAAAAACGAAGGGTATAGAAAGGAAAGAGGGGAAGGAAATGAATAGTGTAGATAGTTGATAAGGAAGGGAAAATAAATAAGTGGAAAGAAATGAAAATCGAAAAGAAACTTGGAGAAGAGATGAGATTTAACCATTACAGTTTTTGTGTAAGCGTGCAGCACGTAACGCGATCAGTGACTTTTATCAAGGTAATCATAGGACCGGATAAGGGATTCCCCCCCCCCCCCCCCACCTGACTTTGGGTAAATTGCGCCTATTTGAAGAATCTAGGGGATTTACTTAATTCCCATCTAAATCGGACTATTTGCCCCTTGCCCGATTTGATGATGGGCAATTTAGTATAAAAAGGGCAAATTTTCCCGCGCAGTGCGCACATTTGTCCGGGAATATCAATATAGAAGCCTGTTATAAATAAAAGAAAAATGTACCGTATGGCCAGATTCGTATAAATATGTTGTTAAAACTTAGAGCACTATGCCGCATCAAGTTTAGGATGCCACGTCATTCGGTGGGATAAACAACCTACAATCAAGGACAAAAAGGTTGGCACACTTTGTCTTAATTACGGAAAAAAACCCGCCCCTCTCCCCGGAGGCAATGTTGATCCGATTCATATTATCAGAAGCCATGGTAGGTCCCCCAACATTGATTGATGGGGGATGGGGAAGGATATAAGAAAGGGGCCGGGAGACTTTTGCTTTCTATTAAACAGTGCTATGTCCCAAGTCCTGATCTCAATTGCGAGCACAGAGATATTTGTAATAAGTTGCGTCAAGTGTGCCAACTATTATTTTCCTTGATTGTAGCTCCGCAATTTTTTATGTAATAGGGTCGTACTGGTGTTTACCGAGAAAAAAATACACTTCCCCCTTCCCGCCCCCACCCACTTAGTCCCCCCCCCCCCCCCCCCCCCCGAACAAAGACCACAGATACGCCACTGCTGGCATATCCACGATCCATATCCCAGCCAACATCGATCGTGGGCCCTCATGGGACCCTTAGTATTTGGCCACTTTGGCCTGTATACGGGCCAAAGTGGCCAAAATATTAAGGGTCCCATGAGGGCCCACGATCCATGTTGGCATGAACAAATATTGCCCGCTCCCGATCTCGATATTTAAATAATCTTTACTGTTCACAACTTACCACAATGTTTTTCCTCTTGTCAAGTACTTGTCCTTCTTCGAAGACTCTGATGCACTATGGGTAATGATGAGACCTTATGAGTGAAAAGAAAGTTGTATACACTCTTTAAAATGGGCCACATTGAAATACCTTCAATATCCATGAGCGGTAATAATATACTAATGACATTACTGGACCATCGAGTGTTAATACTTCAGTAAACTGATATTATATACTCGCTGGTAAACTTAGTCATGTATAAAATGGTTATAAATGTTTTGTGTTTTATTAAAGCAGTGGTTCAAATTGAACATCACTGGGCAACAAATCTAATATCTGAATTATTTTCGTTTATGAAATACGGCAGTTTAGAGATATTGTGTGCAAAATTGACTTGTCCACATATGTCCCAAATTTTCTCTCAAAGAAGTTTATACGTGGTCAAACTACTTGATTTTAGGCCATTGTAATCCGTCTTTACTAACTCATTATTGTCTGCTTATTAATTTCTAATTAAAGACAAAAATGTTGACTAAAAGTGCTATATTACACGTCTTTGATTCCTGTTGAGAATCTTTTAGTCAAATGGACTAAGATGAGAAGGCTACTGTAGATGATAAACCAATTTTGCCATGGTTTTAATGTTCCATATTTCATAAAACAAAATGAGCCAAGTCTTAGAATGTTAGCCCTGTAATGCTTGTATAGCCTCTGCTTTGATAAAATGTAAAGACATTTACAAAATGTTACTAGTAAATAGTTAAAAATGGCTGTCAGAAATGGGTTAACTTTTTTGAACCACCCTGTACAAAAAATAGTTGGTTATGCCCCTGGTCACATGCCTGTCCCCCTCACCCCCAAACAAAATTAAAATAAATAAATTGAAGACCCTATTCACGCTGCTGGTCTTTCCTTGCTGGTAGCAATCACAATGTCCCATAAAAAGATCGCAGTGAATGATTTCCCATTCTTTTAATCTAAATAGATTATCAAACAAAAATAGGCCCACAGAAACCCAAACAAACAAATAGATATTCAAAGAAACAAACGAAAGAACATCAAAAATGAACAAACAAGCATATAATAAATGAACATATTATTATGCAAATAAAAAAAACCCATATGTAGCTACACCTATGGATCTACATCAAACACAACAATAACAAAATAAACAAACAATAAGCAAAGAATTTAAAAAAAAATACACAGATAAATAAATAAAAACAGATAAATAAATCTGTCTGATGATCGCACAAGCGTGACACTCGGAGTAGCAACTACCGTTCCAAATGGTTTAACTTATAAATGTATAAATGATTACAATTAATTAAAAATATTTAAAAAAAAATAAAAAAATGCATAGATAGATAGATAAATAGATAGATAAATATATATATACCTATATATATATATCAAAAACAAGTGTTACTTAGTAGGCTATTCAGTATATAGGCCTACAC
Source organism: Ophiura sarsii (assembly GCA_035610835.1). Classification (NCBI taxonomy): domain Eukaryota; kingdom Metazoa; phylum Echinodermata; class Ophiuroidea; order Amphilepidida; family Ophiuridae; genus Ophiura; species Ophiura sarsii. Next base: position 4,645,053 of record CM069449.1, on the reverse strand, counting down.
CTGAATGTAACAGTACTGTAGTGTAAATGGAATAAACTTGATTTAATTTGGATTATATTACGCTCTACTTCTAGTATCGAGCACTCTGTACCAAATGATCTGGTTTTACCTTGTTTTATATACTAATAAATCAATAAGAAAATTAAATAAAAATTAAATCAATCAATCAATAAAAATAAATAAAGAAATAAAGATTTTTTAATTTTTTTTTTATTGATATTGATATATAGGGGGGGAGGGTTCGCACGGACACAAAATATCGCAGTCCAAAAAACACCATAGTTAACAAATATTGGCCAATCCTCAGGGTTTTAAGCAGTTATGGGGGGGGGGGGGGGGGGGGGGCAACTTCCCCCTGCCCCCCCCCCCCCCCCCGCCCCCCCCCCCCCCCCGAGCTACGCCACTGATTGTAATACTATTGCAGTTAAAAATGGCAAACTTAATTTCCATGAACAAAGTGGGAACCATTATTACGTGTTTAGTTTAATATTATGACTATAATCGTTTTCACGAAATGTCATAAAATTATTTTATTATATATAGACTCCAAAAGCTAATGCTTTGTCTATATTTGTTGTATTCTTCGTAGTGTTTTATAATAGGCCTATGTATTTTTGTTAACTTATTGTTGTATGTTATCAAATAAAAAAAGTCCCTATAAACTGGCTGGAAAGAGAAAAATATCAATTGTAATGTAATAATGATGGTCTAAACTCTAAACGATGTAAAAATGTTGAAATGTATATGACTCGCAGACCGACTATTTGTGGTTCATTATTTGAATTCACGCTTGACCCCGAGAATAAGACACATTGTTTTGATTTACGGAAAACCAGTGGCGGCACCACGGAGAAGGGGGATCATTCACGGGGGGGGGTGGGGGGGGTAATGTCCCCCAATTATGACCACCTTTACCCCCAGTTTTCCCCCTCCCCCACCACCAACAAAATATTGATGGTGGTGCCGCCACTGCCGAAAACCATTAATGTCATTATTTTTCCTCTGGTATATGTTTAACATTTGGTGCGTGCGACAAATATATATATTTTTAAGTGGGACGATGTTATAGTCTATCCATCTGAGACCGATCTTCCAACCACGTGACTCAGCCGTTCCATTGACTGGGAGAGGAGGCTATTTTCTGACAAAATATCGATGGAATCAGTAGAGTGAAAAACGGCCACAATAAAAAACAATTATGTTACCCACCTACTTTTATCATCATAACCCAAGTTGTGTCCATGAGAGTCAGTTTAATTGACGTTGCAAAGACAGGACGTAAGCTTTCCCTTCCCAATTTCTCCATTTCAAAAATACTTTCAATTTGGCAAGCACTGGCTGCATCTCATCTTTAATGGTTTTATTTGGTGCCATTTTAAGCTCTACTGTACTACAGGCCTCTATGAACAGGTAGGCATGTAGAGTGATAGACCCCCCGACTGAAGACAACTTTTCATTTATAAGTCAGAAATAAACTTTATTAGTTTGTCAACGTTCAAATTGTATAATATTTGTTTGAATATGAAAATCATACCTTTCAATATTGATACCATATCATTGTAAGCGTATTGTTTCTTTCTATACTTAACAAGGAAATCTGATTGATTCGGACATGCAGACAGAACATAGAGATACGGAGATTCATATCATTTTACAACCATTTTATCTTACTATATAGGCCCGGCCAATCCGAGTTAAAATATACATTATTTACTGTTGGAAACATTTCAAGATAGCAAAATAAAAATTAAATGTGGCCTCCTACAATATGCTAAATGTTAAAAAGTCCATCACTTTCGATCTTTTTCAGCTTTGTGACTCTATTCATATGCCGAAATCACAGGTGACGATTATGGTAAATGTTCAAAGTCCATGACTTTCGATCTTTTCCAGCTTTGTGATTATATTCATAGGCCGAAATCACAGGTGACGATTTCAAAGCCTTTTGATTTCAGATAATGCGCAAATGGTTCGATATTTGTCTCTCTTTGAATGGTACACTAGACGTAGCTGCTATGTGCATGTGTGTGATGAGAATAATATGCATTGGAACAGTGTTTGTGTGTGTTTGTATAAGGCAGCTTAGTTGTTTCAATTCGCATTATAGATGAGGTTTCGACCGGAGGTTGGAATAAAATGGGATCCTTCGACAACTAGCAAATATACGCCAGAAGACAGCACATCTTATTTTTACTCATCTCCCCTGCCCATCCGAGCACCAAAGATCGCTCTCAGATGGATAGACTTTTTATAAGGCCATGTGTTTTGAACTCGCCATCCTTCCCGTTGCATGTCCAGATTTTTACATTTTACACCATCTGAGATTCGAATTAGCATATCGCAATAATTACTGGTTCTACCCCATAAAAAGTATATATTTTCTAAACGGTAATCTCACAAGGAATCCAAATATGAGATTGGAATTGCATAGGACTTAATGGTAACATCTTGTGATATAGAATGTTCAAAGAATATCGATCTTTTTTCATATTTTGATTAAAGCTCAATATTTCTTTTATTCCTATCCCAATCATCATTTTACTGTGCATATTAGTTCCTCATGCAATTTACCCATCAGAATATAATGGTTGTCAAGGGTTGGTTGGTTGGTTCGGTCCTGTCATGACTGACAGCTCGTGACCTTACAGATACTACGCCACAAATAACGATTTTCAGCAAAGGAGTAACAATCACGGAGAGGGTGTCCAGTAATCAATTTTATTTGGTCAATCCACCGGGAACGAGGTCTGCCTCTCTTACGCTTCCCTTCAATCATGCCTTGCATGATCATCTTCTCTAGGTTGTTACCCTTGCGACGTGAGATATGGCCGAAGTAGCTCAGCATTTGGGTGTTGATAGAATGAAGAAGTCGTTTAGACACCCCTATTTCTTCAATAATTAACTTGTTGAAATATACTAAATCGGGAAGTAAATGAGCGCAAACGTTTACATTTCATATTTATTCGAGTTTTCACATAATTTTTTGGCTATTCACCCTATCCTGATTTAAGCGGCATTTTTTAATTCCCCTATTTGAGAGCTTTCCAAAAATGTATAACTTTGCAATCATCGTTGAATAATTCTGTTGTTATAGTCATGTATGTAAAACCGATGAATTAGGACAAGTTCACTGTGTAGAGAATAGGGAAAAAGCCAAGGACAATGCAATCGATTCGTGATTACAATTGTTACGTAATAGTTGACACGTTTGTTGAAACAGAAACTTATAGAATATAAAACAATCTATAAAATGAGAGCAAAATCATGTTTGTACATACAGAGATTTTGAGTTATTGTAATTTGAACGTAGAATTGGGAACATTTTCTATATTCCCCATAGAGATTGTACACAACGCACCGCCACCGCCGCCACCGCCACCCTGACTTTCGAAATATAATCAATCATATCTCAGCCAAACAGTTATAGAAATACCTGATTTATTCACACAGTGTAGCTAGATAAATAAGCTTTTAAATGACACCTAAACTATAACTCTACACATTTAGTTGTTGAGTTAATAGAGAGAGATGGATGATTCGTCACCAAAAATGCAACGCCGCGCACCCTTTTTGGGTGGTCAGTTCAAAACACATGGCCATAACTGATATGGATATTTATTACTCAGTTTTTGCTGTTTTGCTCTCAAAATTACATCCCTTAGTAACTTACACTGCAGTTAGGGCATATACACTGTAAAAGAAGCGTTTATAATTTTAATAACACTTAATAAACACTTTAACACGTTTATTTTTGTGTTTACGTGTAAAGGTATAGGAGCATTGCATATGATAAACGTTTGCATAAACACTACAACTCGTTTATAGAGGTATTTGTTGTATAATTATTAACACCCCAACATGTTTCTTATTGCTGATATAAACATGTTGGTGTGTTAATAAATATTACACAATTACCTCTAGTATAAACGTGTTGTAGTGTTTATGCAAACGTTTATCGTATGCATGCCTCCTATACCTTTACACGTAAAACACAAAAATAAACGTGTATAAAGTGTTTATTAAGTGTTATCAGAATTATAAACTCTTCTTTTTTACAGTGTGAGTACTATTTTAGCGAAGTTTTTCTCTAGTAAGTTAAACACGCAAAACCACTCGGCCATGTCTTTTTCACCAGCAGAGCAGGGTAGTGCTTTTTGTCATCTAAGCATAATTAATTTGAAAAATGTTGACACATTGCAAGGGAAAACCCTAAATATTTCATTGGATACATTAAATAGTGTTATACTCACAGTTTGAGACTTCAGTTGAAAATGTCTTGCTCGATCTCCGTAAGAAAGGCCTCGCGCAGTAATGCCAGATCAAAACGTTGTTGGAATGGTTGGTACGTTGGAAGTCAAACAATTGTCAAATTGTGCGGGGCAACAACACAAGCCCGTACGCGTAGACAAAATCTGGAAATGTTTGGCGGTGCTAACAAAATGTAGACACTCGAGCGTCCTGGTGTGTTCCTGTCCTCTGCGATTTAAAATACGCCAATGTTTAGCCCAACTGTTCCGTGAAGTTTGGAAAAGTGCAGATTGAAGCGCAACTAGTGTTTATAGGATAGACAAGCGCTGTAAAGCTTGACAACACACTAACACAATACCTCTAAACGTCTTTTAGAGGGATTTTCCCACCTCGGGAAATATCGTTACAAATTGGTTAAAGTCTCTTGCAGGATTGAGCACTTCTTTATGGACCCGACGGAGAAGAAGTCTTTACGAATAATTTATTGTTTTAGCCCAACTGCTCCGTGAAGTTTGGCAAAGTGCAGATTTAAGCCCAACAAGTGTGATTAGTTTCGAATAGACAAGCGCTGGTAATCTTGACAAACGCAATACCCTTTAAATATCTTTTAAAAGTGATTTTTCCACCTCGGGAAATCAGTATCCTTACGAATTGGTAAAAGCCTCTTGAGGTATGAACACTACTTGATGACCCGACGAAGAAGAAGTCTTTAGGGTAAAAGTCTCTTGCAGTATGAGCACTACTTGATGACCCGACAGAGAAGAAGTCCTTACTACAACACGCTCACAGACAAACTCAGTAATATGTTTGCAGCGTGAATTGAAACGCGTTTGTAGACAAATTATGTAGAATTGAAGTTGCAGATTTTCACAAATTTTTAGTTGTAGACAAAAGGTATTCCTTACAATACGAATCACACATACAACTGTGAAACTGTCAGTGGCACCGATATAATACACGCATTGTTTTGTATCGACAATCTAATACTAGTAGGGTTATCTTGCAAAATGCATTTAAAAATAGATAGATAAACTATGCAAATGGCTTTTTGTCGCATATCACAGGAATCAATTTGAAACAGGTCCAGCCACAGTGAAAGATGAAAATCGACTGAACACCACGCCCTGGATAATTCAATGCTGGGGTTGAACGCTATGGTAGGGACATTGATACCGTTATACAATACGATGAAGGGCTTGACGCACTTGGTATGATTTATAGGTCTACATGGAAAAGGGTATACATCATCACGGACGGATGTGATTATTTCATTAAAAATGGATACATCTATCGTGTACTGCGAAACTAATTAGGCCTAATTGCTAATGGATTGAAATTTCCAAATGCTATGCAATATGATCACATCATACCAGTTCAATATCTTAAAAGAAAAGTGATAATGTAATCAATCTGGTCAACTGTGATTAGCAGTGGCGTACATTTGTTGTTGCCATTATGGGGGTGATTGACCAGTGATGGCACCAGCATCAATATTTTCTGGGGAAAGCAGGTGGAAGACACAAATAATGGTTGGCGCGAAAAATATTTATGGGAAAATGCGCGCGAAAATGTTGCCTTTTCATGTAAGAATTGCTTGAAATTAGCTTAATTTGTCTGAATTGGACATTTCTATAGTATTACGGTGAGTATTTTATCATGCATAACATAACATAGGCCATTCCCCCTGGTCAAATATTGGGGGGGGGGGGGGGGGGGGGGGGGAGGAGGGGGGTATATTCCCTAGTTTTGGCCTTCAAGGTTTTTTACATAAACTGAAAATGGTATATTCAACTTCCCATATAGATCTTAGTTGATTAGAGACTTGCGGATTTAGTGGCATTTCAGCTCTTTTTGCATAGAGCAAGTACACAAACATGCGGCATCAGGGAAGGCGTAAGTTTTGATCAATTTAGGCTAGTTTTAGAAGTGCAACAATCAATTTAGAATCAAAACTAATCAGAACGATTCCCTATTTGTCGCACTAAATGAGATTTCATCCGGGGGGAAGGGGAGGGGGGGGGGGGGGGCTGGTCTATAAAGAGATTGAACCATTTATCCAATACGTTTTAAAGCTTGTCTTTGCTACAATTAACATAGTTTTTTTGAGTAAATGATTTTGGGCACTCCAAATGAAATAATTGTAAATGTCTGCATAATATTTTCTAGCAATATGCTGCTATCTTCAGTAGATAGCAAAAGTTAAAAAAAATACTACCAATGCTACCAAACACCTAAATTCAAGTAAAATGCTTGTCTTAGATATGAAGAAAAGGACTCCAAATATGTATTAATATTGCACAAACACTACAAACAACATTTAAAGACAATTCCACACATGTGTTGTGACGCTAAATTTATATTGATATTATTATATATTTTCATATCTAGAATTCAGGCCATGATTGACTTGAAATGGCAACACCGTACTTCCGTATTCTGAATCCCATTCAGTCTACGCGCCAATATCTCTGACCAATTCAAGTCGTCGTGCCACGCAGACAACACCTCATGATAAGTTTAGGGCCATATAGTTTCAATTCACACAACAGGACTAGTGAGCTCTGAATTACAGAAGCTCACGATTGATGCGTGTCATGTCCATTTCTTTAGGATAGTCTAGATGCTGGGTGCTGTGTTCGTTTATAATATGAGTAAGTGAACTATTTATGATGAATTAATAAAATGTATATATAAATAACTTGGAAGCTATATCCGTTATATTTATTCTGTGTGTTTTGATCCCCTCTCCGCCATGCGAGTATTTTCCCTAAAACCACGTCACAACACATGTACCGGGTGGTTCAAAAAAAAGTTGACCCAAGTCAAAGTAGTTTTTCAACCACATTTAAAGATTCAGAGAAATTCTGTTAACTTAGTCTTGATCAGCAGTAAGTTTTGAAATTATCCTGATAAAATGGTACATTTATCTTGGTTGGTTCTTCAGATATAGTTCATTACAAAAAGCATGCCCAAAACTGCCTTGGCCACGGGAGCGTCCTTTAGTAGAGATGGAATGCACAAAGTGGACTTACACACGATTGGTCACAAATTGTAAAAATAGGAGAAAAAGAAAAAGGAGTCATCTGAAACATCTGTCTGTGCTTGACATTACCTACCTATACGTATCTACGTTTCTTTGTTGAATGTGAATGACACATAAGCATAGAGATTGGGATACTTTGTCATGGCGGGCTTTTCAATCTGAAACTAGAGCATGCTGTTTTGTTTAAGACAACAACCAAATGACGCTCCCGTGGACAGGGCAGTTTTGTACATGTTTTCTGTAATGAACCATATCTGAAGAACCAAACAAGCTAATCGTGCCATCTTTTCCGGATAATTTCAAAACTTACTGCTGATTAAGACAAAGTAAACACAAATTCTCTGGAACTTTATATGTGGTTGAAAATTACTTTGAACTTGGGTCAACCTTTTTTTGAACCACCCGGTAGAGTACACACCCCAAATCATATTTTGCATTCTGACATTACACGGTAGTGTTTGAAATTAGATAGACCCCACCATAAGTCTAAATTTAGCATCATAGAAAAGGTAATAAATGCTGTAAATGTACCTAAATGTTCATGATTTTGTATTTGTAGGTTATTTCCTCCACATCAGGCCCAACATCTCTAGCTTTTTCTTGAATGTATCATTTTACAAGATTTCACTGTTTCCACCAATTAGAGCTAGAATCTCGTACCTAAGATAGATATCATTGGCCGTAGCGGGTAAAAATGCTGGTTACCCCCCCCCCCCCCCCCCCCCCCCACAAAGTGATTGTTTTGAAGCAGAAGACATCTAGATCTTCGATAAAAACAATGATTTGATATGAACCAGTTTGCTCTAAAGGTGAAAAAAATTAACACAAACTTGACCTCTTAACCACACCCACACAAAGCAATAGAAACTGATTTGGTGGTGTGGGACCAAAAGGTCCCCCAGCTCGTTAAATTCAGCTAAGGGACCGTTCATTATTTATGGTGGAGGGGGGGGGGTAAACTATAGGGGGTCATGTAACTTTCATATGTTAAAATAGGGGGGGGTATGTAACTTTTTATTCTTGAACAAGGGGGGGGGGGTTGTGTAAATTTGTTAAACTTTAAAGATGTGGTGATTGGAGTGATTTTAGAGGCTATTTTTGAGTGTAAATACCATTTCCGACGATATGGTGGAAAAACATCTATAATTATCAACGGTCGAGACATTAGATCCACAGGTGTATAATGTTACAAAATCCAATTTCATGACTTAAAAATGTGATTTATTGCATGCTTTTCACCTCATCCCTGCTTTGCACCCAATGCTCACAAAAGTAAAACGTTTCACTGGATTATACGTTTCTGCTCAGAATGTTCTAACTTGTTCGGGTTATAAAGACTCACAAAACCACCCAAAATGTATAAATATGAACAAAAATTCCAACTCGCTACGCTCGCCATTACTAATTTCACACAATAAAAAGAAGGGACATCATAAAATTATTGGCCGTTGAGAGAAAGTATCCATGAACAAAATTCAAAGGTAAAGACAGCCCCTTAAGTATGTGACAAGTAGATTTTTTTTCGGGGAGGGGGGGGGGGGTGTAAAAAGCTACTGGTTAGCAGGGGGGGTCATGTAATTTTCAGTTTCAGCTGTAGGGGGGGGGGGGGGTCAGGTAATTTTAACATACGAGTCTCGAATTTGTCCCCCCCCCCCCCCCCCCCCCCCCACCTCCACCATAAATAATGAACGGTCCCCTAAGTTGTGTACTACTCATTGGGAAATAAAGGTAGTGATGTGGTCGTCCAAAAACCGGCAAAAATAATATCGCATGGTAGAACTCGCAAATGTACCGACGGAACCTATGTCTCTGAAAAATGTACAGCCTACAGGGGTACACAAAAAAGGTATATTGTGACAGGGGGAGGGGGGCCCGCCCCTTGTATTCGCCACTGATATTCCCCGCGACACCACATGTACACTCACGCTCACGGCTGGATTTACTTTACCTTGACGGGACAATTATAGGTACATCAATCGGTAACGCGGCTTTCTCATCATCACTCCGATTGGTCGTCCGTGTACGAAATGCTGAATTACCAGGAGGGTCATGATCATATTTAACGAGATATGGCACATTTATCGAGAAACCGTTTTCAATGTAAAAAATGCAATAAATCCAATCTATATACTGGGAATAATCTTTTGATTTAAAGGCATATTATGTGATCTTTTCCAGAGAGCGCCCTCTATTCATTATTTTTTTTAGAAAGTAGATTTTCTTGCAGATTTACATTTCTGATCATAAATCATACATACATTCCATGTTTCAGAGCGATACGATTCCTAATAAATACCTCAAAATCATGGTTTTAGCAGTGAATTTAGAGTGAAAATATAAACTGTCGGATAATCCGACAGTTTATTTTCACTCTAAAATCATGATTTTGAAGTAATTAAGAATCGTATCGCCCTGTAACTTGGAATGTATGTACGATTTATGATTGGAAATGTAAATCTGCAAGAAAATCTTCTTTCTATTTTTTTTCGATGTTGAGGGCGTTCCCTGGAAAAATCACATAATATACCTTTAATGTAATAACAAGGTTTTTTAGGTACATTATATAGTTCTTCATAAGTTAATATTTGTTGCATGTTTTGATTTCAAAATAAATAAAAATTCCATTAAAATGGAAAGTTGGCGGTCAAAAGGAAATTGCGATATAAGGCAAATAGAAAGAGCAAAAATAGCAACATTTGTAAATACGGCTTTTAGTTGCTAAAATTATGTGGCAGAAGAAGCAAGCGCATAGATGATAATTGTGCAAGATTCTTGCATGGCAATACTAGAAAGCAATATAAATTACAGCCATAGTTTAGTGATAAGCACAATTTTGGCAGCATAAATAAAAATAATAAACAAAATAATGAATCAAATAAACAAAGCAAATAGATAAATAAATAAAAATGATTAAATAAATAAATGAATAATTATGCAAATAAGTAATATTATAAATAAATAAATATAGAAAAAATACGGTTTATAAGCCAATAAATAAATTTAACATTCAATTTAAGTTTTAAATATATGTCATATGTATTCAATTTATTTGATCAATACATAAATAAATGTAGAAATAAATAAATGAGTGAAATATATATTTTTAAATACTTTTAAATAAATAGTTGAATAATTTTGTTACTAAATAATAATATAAATAGAAAATTAAATTTTAAATCGAAAATAAATAATCAATACACTTATGAATCAATACATAAATACACGCATATTAAAAATTAAAATATTAACAATTACTTATAAAATAAAGAAATTAAAACAAATAAACATGAGAAAACATTAATAAATAAAAAATAATTAAATAAATAAATGAATAATTATGTAGATAATTAATATTATAAAAAGTAAATAAGTAAATATAGAAATATAGAAATGAATACATTTTACATTCAATTTAAGTTTTAAATATGTCATATATATTCAATTAATTTGATTAGAATTATATTCAATTTAATATGGCCAATATTCTTTAGTAAAACTATGGTTGAAGTAGAATTTATTTGTTTATTATATTAAAAATTCCATTGAAATGGAATGGGGGCGATCCAAGAGAAAGAATCATGTTTTGTAACCATTTTCTGAAGCATCTGTTCATTCTGTTGCATACCAAATATGGTGTATGTATCTTTTAAACCAAAAAAACCCAACCCAAATCAAAACACAACAGTCTAAAAATAGTACAGGAAACCAATAAAGTTGATGTGTGTGCATGGAGGGGGGGGGGGGGGGGGGGGGGGGTACCATCTGAAGAACAATCTAGGTATATATGACATAACTCATTAAACAACCCCAGGACATTTGGGAGATTTCTCCTTAGTCAAACAAGATAAGCTATTACGGTATGTCTCTCTGTTGGGAGTCTAATAACATCTCTCTGATTGAATCATCAAGGCTAAACAAATATAGCTCTGACTCGATCCATCACAGACTGCAGGACTGTTAAAATAAACTGCATAGGTACATGTAATTTACAAAGACTACAAAATAATTTAGACAATTTTCCATATACTAAAAACAAAATGGCAGCCTCCATGTATATGTAGAAAGACCTAAATGTGAAAGAATATGCAATCCTATGCTATAAGGTTGGCGGGCTTGGCCCGCCAACCAATAAATAAATGAAGACAAGTCAACATCTATACTGTGAAACCCTATAGACATTTGCCTCATTATATATATATATTCATGATGTCATGATTGTCTGCTTTTGATAAAACAGCTGCAAAATCAGCTTTTTCATGATCATTATGTAATTACAAATTCAAAAATGCATTATTGTAAAACATAATATCGCGGATACTTGTTGTCGCAAATTTAAAATTACTGTTATTTTTTTATATTTTTAAAACTCGGGTGGTGTCCCTTATCCACGATGGTTTCTCCACACTTTTCGGTCATTAATTGCCGTCTTTATACTACAGGTGTCCAATCCAATATCTTGCTTGCTATTTTAGCAGACATTTAATTTGGCGAATCTGTCATATCACTGTTACTTTCGATGGAAAATCGTTGTTTGGCGGGTATTACATTTCGCGAATCCACACCCTTCGCGAAATTAATTGTTTTTGCATATGGATGCGCAATGCGCAGTGTTCAGCATTGAGTTTTCCGGATAAAGTGTACTTTAGGTCCCAATCATGCATCAATCACACTTGAAAGTAAAGTGGGGTTACCTACATGGGTGACTTCCTTTGAAATCGACGTCATTTATCCTCCATAGAGGGTATGATGGATTTCAACTGGAATGATGAAGCTGTGCATCCTCTTTCCAGAGTGCAATGGTCTCTTTAGCGGTATTGATCATTATATCGTAATACATGAATGAGTAAATAGGTAACATTTTCAACATTAAAGGGATACACAGTACTATTGAAGAATTGTTTTTGGTATATTTTACTTCAGAACTCAAGATGAACATTAATAATGGTCATTTTGGCTGTTGCAACTCACAAAACCATGAAAGCAGCCTTTATTCCCAGCATATTCATATTGTGACTTTTTCATCATCATCATCATCATCATCATCATCATCATCATCATCATCATCATCATCATCATCATCATCATCATCATCATCATCATCATCATCATCATCATCATCATCATCATCATCATCATCATCATCATCATCATCATCATCATCATCATCATCATCATCATCATCATCTTCCTATACTGTGCAGAAACCTCTGTAAAAGAGTATATTTATAGAGCTTTATAGCCGGGGAGCACACATGGTTTGAAACACATTGAAACACATGTGTCCTTCTACCCTAAATCAAAGTCAAAGGTCAATCAACCCAAGTTGGCAAGGATGTTCACTTCGGTTTTATTTCTACCAACTTCAAAGAACATTTTGGTAAATAACTCCATGTGTCAGCCTAGACCGGGACCAGAAAACCCTTATTTATACCACAAAAGGCACTAGTGTGACATTCTTGTCTAAGCCGTAGATCAGAATATTTAAATTGACGTTTTGTAACACAAATAGGGCTGTTTTTTCTGAATCCTTACAAGTATAAGTTCATACATGTAATAAAATTGTAAAAATGTACAAATCCCAGTTTGTATCAAAATTTAGGGCGTAGCCTCTAAAACATCACTGAATAAACCTTTAAAGGAAGGGTCCCGCAAGCACAACATTGAGCATTGTTTGTTAGACAAATAATTATCAAGCCGGAATTACGTAATTATATAGAACAAAACACCATACTAGTCACAAAAATGAATAAAAACAGCCATCACTCAACATGCAATTTTTAAAATTCGCGGCGATCGAATGTCCCGGTGTCGATGACGTCATGGGTATCGGTGCTCAAATTTGCGCATGTGCATTGTATAACTATGACATCATCGACACTGAGACTTTTGATCGCCGCGAATTTTAAAAAGTGCATGTTGAGAGATAGCGTTTTTATTTGTTTTTGTCATAAGTGTGGTGTTTTGTTCTATATAATAACAAAAGTTGGGCTCGATAGTTATGTTTCTAACATTATAATGTACACTTTTATGCTTGCGGGACACCTCCTTTAATAGTCGTGTCTATTCTCCTGAACCTCCTTTAATAGTCGTGTCTATTCTCCTGATCTCAATCGCTTGACTGATTCCTCTGTGATGTACTCATTTATGCTCTCTGACTATATAGCTACATGTATGATATTTGCCTTGTCCCAATCAATCAATTGATGCCCTGTGATCCGATACGGCTCACGTAACTCCTTTTCCGGTACCTCCTTTCAGATCGTTTGTTCTTTTGGTGTGATACTTTCAAAAGTGAGTAATTTAACTCAAATTATTGAATTGTATTTATAATGCATCTTCAGGTAGAATATAACACATCATGTGAATGTGAAAAAACACACACACATAAAAAAAAAACTTCAAAGAAGATTTTGGTATATAACTCCATGTGTCAGCCTAGACCGGGACAACTTGTTTACAGGGTGACCCAAAAAAATGTTAACACTCCGGGCACATAATATTCTGATCTACGGACAAAAATGTCACACTAGTGTGTTTTGGAGGTATACAGGGTGCCCAAAAAAATGTTAACACTCCGGGCACATAAGATATCTTAAAAGGACAGAAACACACGGGTCTAATCTTGATGTATTATGAAAGCTGAATAAATAGGCTTTCATTTGTATTTTATTGCGTTCCAATTGGTTATTTAGAACGGGAGATATGCTTCAGCAAACATGAGGAAGCAAAATCGGCTTGGTCCAATCCTCTCAGTATGAAAGTAAAGCTTTTAAAATGCCTGAAGCAAGAAGCAACATGATTAAGTCACACACACATCAGTAAATCTCTTCTTTGTTCTTTTCAGCGCATTCTTTCGATTCTTTTTAAGCTTAAAAGACATTTATGGTTAATTTCAGTGCAATATTAGTTTTATTTCAGTGCAATATTAGTTAATTTATTTAATTGGATGGACCATTTCAACAAAGAACATGAAATATTTCAATTTCAATTTTAAAGACTGCTTTACTGACAGCTACCCATTGCACATGGAAAAAGAGTATAGAACTTGAACTCATGACAAAAAAACCTATATAATTTATGTGGAATATATTTATTTATGTCTTTTAAGCTTGAAAAGAATCGAAAGAATGCGTTGAAAAGAACAAAGAAGAGATAAACTGATGTGTGTGTGTGACTTAATCATGTTGCTTCTTGCTTCGTGCATTTTAAAAACTTCACTTTCATATGAGAGGATTGGACCAAGCCGATTTTGCTTTCTCATGTTTGCTGAAGCATATCTCCCGTGTATTCATGTCCTTTTAAGTAAGATATCCTATGTGCCCGGAGTGTTAACATTTTTTGGGGGCACCCTGTATACCCCCAAAATACACTAGTGTGACATTTTTGTCCGTAGATCAGAATATTTAAATTGACGTTTTGTATCACAAAGAAGGCTGATTTTTCTGAATCCTCACAAGTTTAAGTTCATACATGTAATAAAATTGTAAAAATGTACAAATCCCAGTTTGTATCAAAATTTAGGGCGTAGCCTCTAAAACATCACTGAATAAACCTTTAGTAGTCGTGTCTATTCTCCTGATCTCAATCGCTTGTCTGATTCCTCTGTGATGTACTCATTTATGCTCTCTGACTATATAGCTATCGTCTTTGCCTCGTCCCAATCAATCAATTCGTCGGTGTTCTGACATACCGGCACATAACAACAGAATTAAGTAAAGTGATGTGCCGGTATTTCAGAACAGCGACGAATTGATGCCCTTTCAACATGATCCGATACGGCCCACTTCGCTCCTTTTCCGGTACCTCCTTTCAGATCGTTTGTTCTTTTGGTCTGTTACTTTCTTAGTCTCTGCCTTATGTTCCATCATACAGGTGCGATCTATGCAAACCTAATTAATCTATACAACCGTTTATACCCGTAGGTAAATTATACAATTACAAACCACTCTGACCAGTAGCAATCGTATTCATAGTAATGCAACTTTCCTGGTTAAAATTATTTAGGGACATCATGTATAATTCATTTTCAGTTATTATTTATTCAGTACCTATATAAATGTATGATACAATTATATACAATTTGTAATATTACAATATAAGACATATAAATTAATAAAATATTGAGTAACAAAAAAAGAATATATTTCAATAGCTATTAATCGCATTAAATTAAAGAGACCACTATATATTACTCCATGAGAAATGTACATGGGTGTATTTGTTTGCACGACGACGAGTAAGCACTTGTTTTGTAGTCGTTTACTGCCCTTGCCCCATCCACTCAGCTAAAAACTGGGAGGAATAATGCATTGCCATAGTAAATGTAATGGTCCAGAATATAATTATGATGAGCTTTACGTCTAATGGTACTAGTTATTGAAGTCCTTCATACGAAACTAGAGGGAAACTTGCCCCCCCTCAAATGAAATGGCAAACTCTATTGTATTATATATTTACAAGAAAATCGTTGGTTATGCCCCCCCCCCCTTTGATCACAGGCCTGCCCCCCCCCCCCCCCCCCCCCCAATTGAAGACCATATGTCACTGCAGATAATGAGGTCATACATAGAAACTCTGATGAACTACCAGAAAGAACTGAGGCGGCTTTTAATGTAAAATCAATTTGTATATTCATGTAAAATATAAAATAGTACCATATCGAATATCATTACCGATTTTGATGACTATTTTTAATACCTATCCTTTTTTGTTGACAAATATTTTTAGAATGGAAGAAATATAGTGGATCCGTAGCTACCAGGCTAGCCCGAGCATCTTGCTTGAGTCAGATCACCTGATAGGCCCTAAGTAATCAAAATTAGCATTGTCGGTTTCACTCTTATGTCATACTTCTAGAACATTAAAGGGACATTAAGTGGTGTTGAAAATTTTAAATGTTTAAAAATTTACTTCAGAATTCAAGATGAACATTAAAAACACAGCAAAACTTGATTAAAACAATATCATCGCTATTTATTAAAAACGCCCTCTATGCAAATATCGTTCGCGTTATGTATCACGCGTACTGCAGGGGAATACTGTCGGACGTAAAATGCTCGTCCCGGCTGTACGAGCATTTTTGAATCGATGTTTTCTTGTACAAAGAGGGCTGATTTTTCTTAATCCTTATAGGTGTAAGTTCATACATGTAATACAATTCTAAAAATAAACTAATCCCAGTTTTTATCATAATTGAGGGCGCAGCCTCCAACACATCTCTTAGTGTCCCTTTAAAGGATAATGCCCATTGATGCCTGAAGTCAAGAGAAATAGGCCATCCTTAACACTATCAACGTGGCAGTCGTCTGTAGCAGACAGTTCCAAAAATGACTACATTATTGAATTTCATCCCCGTATTTGGAATCACCATGAGATCATACAAACATGCCTAGTAATGGTTCAGTATGTTATTCTTGAGATAAACTTTGAAAGTTTGGAAAGGTTTCTGACAAATCTGTTTTGTATAAAGGTAAAAGTAATAACAGGGTGGGAAGTGTTAAAATTGCTGCAGTGTCAATCCCAACGTCCATGGCGCTCTATTCAAACACGTGATAGCAAAGGTAACGTGCATTTTCCACACCAGCACACACTTGCATAGTGGAATTACTCAATCATTAGGATATAATGTACTTTTACCATAACCTGCGTATACTTGTACCATTGGTGTGTTTAACACTTTCCACGCGGTGTTTAGTTTTAACATATTCATAACAGATTTCAAATGAACTTTGAAAGTCTCAAAAATCTCAAGAATTACTGAACCAATACAAGGCATGTTTGTACTTATTGTAACACAATCATAGTGATTTCAAATAATTACGGTGATAAAATTCAATTTTCAGAAATCGGTTCCTGTTTCCTATTTTCAAAGTCTATCTCAAGAATTACTGAGCCATATGTATGTTTGTACTTATTTCAGTGCATTTCTCACGGTGATTCAAAATATTGTAATGAATTTCAATAATCTTGACATTTTTGAAACATTTCGTAAAGCTTTGGAACTGTCGTCTGCAGACGATTGCCTCATGGAAAGCGTTAATGCTGGGAATTCGATTTGGAGAAGGACGGTGATGGGCATTTCGCCCATTTACAACATGGGCGCAGTTAAATTCAAGGTGGTTATTCTGGAAATAGTTTTCTACTCGAGGTTGTTACACTTTGGTGGCGAAGAAAGAGTAGGTTCATGAACGCACTGATTTGGACTCTGAACTGCCTGGACTTAAATACCTATTGTAGAGGTGTGTGTGTATGGCGAAAACAGTATCACGCAATATTGGTGTCATGAACAAACTTAAATTCTGCATCCCAGGCCGTATACTACATACTCTGTATTGTTCTTTAATCTTACCCTACCTTAGCTATGGAATACTTATATGGGGAAACACGTGTAAATCGTACTTAGACAAATTAGTTAAATTACAAAAATGGGCAGTAAGAACTGTTTCTAAGAGTCATTACCGAAGTCATACCGGACCTTTATTTGCCAAAAATAATTTTCTCACTGTAACTGATATGCACACACTTGAACTTGGGGTCTTTATGTACAAATTTTCAATAAATGAACTCCCCACGTCATTTAAAAATTACTTCAATAAACGCTCTGATGTTCACGACTATCCAACAAGACAAGTTAATGATTTTAATTTGACAAACAATAAGAAATCATTTTCCGACCATGCTATTCGAACGCGTGGTCCCATTCTTTGGAATTCACTTTCAAAATTAATAAAAGAATCAACATCTGTGAACCATTTTCGAAACAAACTTAAGAAAAACATCATCCAAAAATATGAATAATTCGCTTTTTGAGCTCGTCCTTGTTTGTCTTGTCTTGTTTAAGTCGCTGTCAGATTTTGTTTTATTCATGTATTAAATATGTAACATGTACTGTATTGTATTGTATAGGGGTAGGCTATTTACAGGCCTTATTGGCTTTTCAGCCTACTCCTCCATAAGCTTTTGTTGTGTTTAAGTTTTACATTGTTGATATAGTGTTGTTTTATGGAAATAAATTTGATTTGATTTGATTTGATTTGATTTGTGTGGCTTGTTCATGTTGCGACGCATTTAAAGGCTATGCTGTGGTATAGCCTACAAGATATGAAGGCTTACGCAGAGACTGAAGATGAGGTTTAGGAGTTTATGACCATTCTGTATGGTTTACAATTACCGTCTTGAGTCCCATTTGAGATAGTCATGGAGTTATGGTCTTACACTATCAGCGACCATGTCATGACCGGTAAAAGTTGCGTGTATTTGCTGGGGTTTGGACCGCGATTCTTACCAACATTGCTAGTTCTGACACAATTGTGTTGGTTCACATACCATCGCGTAGTCGAGGTATTAAAAGGGCGGGCAACTACAGTGTACATTTTCTCCTTGATGATACCAGAGAGCTGCGAAATTAAGGGTTTCGTCCTTGCGATTTTGATAGGCCTACGTCAACTCCATCGTGGTCCGTGGCTGACTTAAATCAATGAATGGTTAACAAATGGTTACATCACTTGATCGTTGACATCTGGCGTAGGTAGCACGACTTTGAATGTACATCCACAATAATTGAAAGTTAACAATTACATTCGGTATTAACACAATACTAGCCGACTGGATGTCAGCCATTTCATCACTTTGTGCTATGCCGTCATACCTGTCCAAAATAACTATACAGTACAGTAGAGCAATCGTCCATACCGCGACGATAAGGCCTCTTGTAGCTTTAACCACGGTCATTAACACAGAGTGCAGATGTTCAAGGTAAGGCAGGTCGCATAGCACGGCAAACGTTAGATCTATTACAGCATTGCCAATGATGACATTGACTACGCAGAACACATATCCGACAAGCCAATGTTGGCAGACAATAGACGATCGAATAGCGGCACCGGTACCAATCCCCACAGCCATGTCAAATGCATAGTACCCGGCGTAAAAGTTCTTCTTAGGTTCTGTTTCTTTGCCCTTGATCGCGTTGTTGACGTCGGTCAGTTCATGCAGATAGTAAAGCGTCACGGCGATGATTACATTCACGAGCAAGTTGGCGACGACTAGACCGGTAAGAAGTGAAGCCGCGTCGATTTGAAGAAAAGGACTCGGGATTCCAAGCGTAGCAGACGACATGGTTGCACCTGGTGTTGAATTCAACAGTTTCAAGATGAAACTTTGTCCAGTGCAATGACAGCTTCTCTAGCAACACATGAGCAAAGACCAATCACTTTTCCAGAATAAGCAATGACAACCAGATACGTTGGCAACAACTTAGAAGGAATGTCTAGAAAAGATTTGGACGTTACGCGTAACAATTGTGGTGACAGACTTCTGAAGATCGTGTGATGCGTGGGGTTATAGTTTGTATTCCACTACATGTATCATATCCTGTTGAATGCATCAGGCATTAACATCAAACAGATTTCTCTATTCTATAGCACCACCAGGTGTCATAGCCATAAACATTGACGCAGTTTTATGCCGACTGATCAATGATGAGCTCTGTTGCTATTGATTGTAGTTTTATACAAATTCTCATACAATTCTGCATTGTCATTAGCAAAATGCAAATTATGTGCAATTTGTATCAATGCTTTGAATGACAATAGTATGCAACATATTGTTTGTTTTGTAATTTGTCTTACCAACTCATCAACGCAATTCAATTGTGAAATAAACAAAAGCACAGCTAGCATAATAATAATGCAATTGATTGAAATTCCAAAGAAATATGGTACCGTATTGTAACGAGTAACAGTCTGTGCTTTGCTTGTATGCGAGACAATAAAACATTTAATTTACAAGGTCGTTATTTTGTGACAATATTAGTGAGGATCTATATCTATGTGTGAGGATTGGCCTATGGTTAAACCAGATGGTGTCCAATCAAGTGCAACCAATTTATGGAATACATGATGAGTTCTAAAAACTCGACTTGAATACAAATATTTATTTTACCAATATTGCTGATTAAAAACAAAACAATCGGTGTTGGGAAAGTACAGGGTGTGTCAAAAAAAGTGGTGCCATGGGAATAAAAATTAATGAAAATTACATTTCATATTTAAAAAAAAAAGAAGACCGTTGGTAAGCCATATTAATCTTTTATCAAATATACGTCATCCCATTAAATTTCACCACCTAACTGCCGAGATATGATCAATTCAGTAACAAGAGTGCGAATCCCATGTTGGCCACTTTTGAACAAGAATTGGTCTTTCAATTGAAAAACAAATGCATTTGTGATTCCAATAATGAATATAGGATATGCTAATGTAATTGTTTAAAACACATTAAAATTAAAAAAAATAAAATATTGTGTGGTTTGCCATAGATAATATGGATAGAAATAAGCTTTCTGCTCATGATTCCCCATGCTTGGTTTTTCTGCCCCATCGCATTTTAGACCCATTTAAGCCATAAAATCACAGGAAATTGTTCCTGCCAGCTATAACACTTACATACACATTATCACCCTTACAAATTGTTTCTATAGAGACAACATTTTTATTCCAATAAATAATTAGGGCAACAGTTGGTCTTTCCTTCAAAGATGGAAATGTATAACTTCCTGAACTGAACAGTGGAAGCAGCTTAGTTGCTACTATCATTCTTTCTTTGGCTATTATTACTCCATTGGTGCACCACGCCTAGGGGAGGTTTGTATAGGTATACATATTGTGTGTATGTGTACAGACACAGACCGGGGTGATTCCCTACTCTTTACGAAGGGGTCTGTGACCTTTTAACGTGCTCGGAGATAGTTCTTCCGATACACGGGACCAACATTTCTACGTGACTTCCGAACTATGGTGCGCCATGAACATGCCTACTTCGGTCTGCACGGTCTGAAGGAGGCATGGGGACGAGGCTGTGTTGGTGTATTGTATTGTATTGAACTCAGGCTCAAACGATCCACCAACAGAACTACGGTACACAGCAGTATTATACGACGCTCTACCCGACTGCACCACCTCGCCGCCATAAAGAGGACGTGTTTAAAACTAGAATCGGAAAGTATGCATGACAAAATCCTCAATTTAAAAGACTTGACAGTAATAACAATTGCGTAAATGCCTAGGATTTTTAATTAATTATGATTAATGCACACTGATGGCAGGGATGAAATGGGCGCTACTTGAAGGGGGAGCCACTGAGCTGTACCTATCAAATTCAGACAAGCCAATTTGCATTGAAAACTATATAAGAGGGTGATGTTTGTAATTGACTCCTCGTAGTCGTAGTGCCATATTTTTCGTAGCTACGCCACTGCGCTCACATCTGGTTTTGAACCCCTACTCACCGCGCGGGGTCCCTTGCCTGGTTCATTATCCCGCTCATGTGGGTATTAGCAGACCTTCACCCCTATCCAATATTCCACCGATATTAACTGACTAGCTTTATTATTTTATTTATTTATTTACTTTCTTTGATGATAGACTACACATCCCATACCCTAACTATACTACACCACACGGCAACTGGGCGGAAAAAAATGTTCTTATAACCCGGCGTGCAGGTTTTTGGGCTACAAAACGGACCCAGGCTATACAACGAGGCGAATATACTTCGCCTAGTGTGACTGACAGCCGTGGTGTATTAGATCTGGGCCCGGGGCTGGAGGTCCGTGGTTCAAATCCCGGGGGGGGGGGGGGGGTCGGGTGACCTTTCTGGTGAATTTTGTGGGTCGGGAAACAAATATGTTGCCGTGCGGTGTACTAGAGTTAGGGTTATAGAGGGAATTCCAGGTTTGTTTAAAACTCAAAATGTCCCCGTTTTATACGGCGGTACATTTTTCAAGGGAGAAGAACAAACTTGCTTCCTTCCGGAACAAAGTGAAAAATAGTAGCCTCTTTAATTTTTATCTTGTATATATAATAGCGACACAGTAGGAAGATGGCATTTAAGGCACCCATGTTATGGTTGGCTAGCCCAAAAATTGAATCTTGTTATCAATAATGATATAAATGTATTACTTTATTTATCAATTTATTTATTAATGTGAAAATGAAAATCAGACCTTACGTTTGGGATTGTTTCTTCCTCATTAATCAACCATTCCTAGCGTGCAATATCTCAGATTAATGAAGAGAAATGTCTCAACAACTTTATAATCATGATAATTGAATAATTATGTTTATGTAGGAGTTAATTATACGTTTAGAGTAATCAGCTGGTCAGTTGCTTATTGTGTTGTCTGTCTGCCTGAGTATTATCTTTACTTAGGTGGAAAACAACTGAATTCCTCGAAAATTGAGGACGCACGTTTCTCTCAATGCCTCTTTTGTTCTTTGACATGCATGATACCATTTTGGAATCCCCGGGTTTGTAAACACCTGGTGTTATGGCCTCTATTATAAATTACATGAGAGGGTTGTTTCTGCTGATTTAACGATTACTTAAAACAATCAATAGCTACATGTTTATCATTGCCAGTGCAACATTTGAAACGCGTAGACATTTTAAGTTAGTTGATAAAAATGCAGGAGAGAACTTGCTATTCTATTTAGAGCCAGAGAGATCAATTGCATTATGATCAAATGAGAGCCGTAACATTGGGTAGTGTAACACTTTCGTTACCAGTAACTTTCATAGTTTACTGTTCTTCCTGCTAGTGTTGGCTATATTTCTTTCCCATCATTGCACCACTGGTGACATTTCATTGTTGGTGAGGCGCTCATTACACTAAAGAACTTCATCTTGAAACTATTGAATTCAACACCAGGTCGTCTGCTAACCATGTCTTCTGATACGCTTGGAATCCCGAGTCCTTTTCTTCAAATCGACGCGGCTTCACTTCTTACCGGTATAGTCGTCGCCAACTTGCTCGTGAACGCGATCATCGCGGTGGTGCTTTACTATCTGCAGGCCCGTAAGACACTTTTTTCAAAGGGGGGGCGTTTTCCCAAAAAAATCACCGGAAGTGATAGAGCTATTTTTTTTTCCGTCGGAGACACGCTGATTTTCGCGAAAATTTTCGAATTTGCACCTATTTTTTGCACGATCGAGGTACATTTTGGCTCTAAACAAGCTTGTAGCAATGAATATTGCATTTTGGGAAGACAAATGCGCGCGTAGCGCGCGAAATTTTTTCATCTGTGTACAAATTTTCCGGGGAAGATTTTCAAAGGGGGGGCGATCGCAACCGTCGACCCCCCATCTGACGGGCCTGATCTGGTCGACGTCAACGCAATCAAGGGCACAGAGACAGCACCTACGAAGACAATCTATGGGTGCTATGTATTCGACATGGCGGTGGGGATTGTAACAGCTTCTGCCATGTGGTCGTCTATTGTATGCCGTAATTGGCTGATCGGACATGTGTTCTGTCTAGTTAACGTCACCATTGGCAATATTGTTATAGATATAACTGTTGCTGTGCTATGCGAGCTGCATTGTCTTAAAAATCTGCACTCTGTATTGATGACCGTGGTTAAAACTACAAGAGGCCTTATCGTCACGGTATGGATAATTGCTCTACTGTACTGTATTCTGATATTGGACAGGCGTTACGGCATAGCACAAAGTGACGAAACGGCTGACGTCCAGTCAGCTATTATTGTGTTATTACCGAATGTAATTGTTAACTTTCAATTATTGTGGATGTACATTTAAAGTCGTGCTACTTACGCCATGTGTCAAAGAACAAGCTATGGAATCATTTGTTAGTCCGTGTTCTATAGACGGAGTGACAGGTGACGTCATACCAGAAACATTTGCCCGGCGGTTGCCCTGCGGTTGCCATTGTTTTTTGCCCGGCAGCATGATTGCGCATCCTGGTTTTTTTAGGACCCGTGCTTTTAAATCCCGCGCCAAAGGATTATAAAGGGCAGAGGCATAGTAGGCATGCAGTGTTGTGGTCCTATGCTGTTCCAGCATGTATCGAAAGTCCAGTCCCTTCGACCGTTTGCGTTTTATCTTCGATCCACTGTTAACAACACCTGAGCTTCCTGGGACCGAGAGTGCAAGTAAATCTCACGGGAAAAACAAGTGGATCAATTAAGTCACTACCGATGAAGTCTTCCGATCGGGAAGACGAAACTGTCTAGTCATGTGGGTAGATATTTGGATTTGTAAACAAAACAATTTAATAATTTCAATCTACAATCCTGATATGAACTTATTCAAAGACCGTTTGCGTTTGTTTAATATAAACATTGCTGTCACCCCCGTCGTGGATGATTTGTAGTCTTGGTTTTAGAAATCTGCAGACGATAATGAAGCTTGGGGAGGACTCGTGCCCTACATTTCCATGCAGACGATAATGAAGCTTGGGGAGGACTCGTGCCCTACATTTCCATGCAGACGATAATGAAGCTTGGGGAGGACTCGTGCCCTACATTTCCATGCAGACGATAATGAAGCTTGGGGAGGACTCGTGCCCTACATTTCCATGCAGACGATAATGAAGCTTGGGGAGGACTCGTGCCCTACATTTCCATGCAGACGATAATGAAGCTTGGGGAGGACTCGTGCCCTACATTTCCATGCAGACGATAATGAAGCTTGGGGAGGACTCGTGCCCTACATTTCCATAGCAGAAATTCCGATATTGCTGTTCCCGTCAACGAGAAACTTCAAATGGCTATAGATTATGCTTATTTCGGCTGGTAGGCCTACAATGTCTCAACTTTAAAGTGGAGAATCGTCTATTTATAATTGTATATTTCTATGTTGGAAGGAGCTATAGTTTTGAGTTGTGAGCGTATAAATATTCTGTTCAGTTAGCCTACTTTTGTGCACTTTAATGACAACTTGTAATGTATTTGTAATTAAAGGTAGATGACCCGATCACATTTTCGTAACACAGAATTATTTCAAACATACGGAGATTTTCATATCATATGAAAGCTCGTATTTTTCTCATCATCATACTGAAATTTGACGGCCTAAATCGGTATAATTACGGAGAAATCGATGAAATAGCGTCGAATTACCGCGAATGGTGGTAACCACCGATATAGTTTGTGTACTACTCAATGGGTACAGTTCACAGCATCTTGTGCGTCTAAAATAAGAACCATTAGAGCTATGCAACTCAAACTTTGGAACACGACTTTTTTAAGGATGACCTTTCATGTAGAATAGAAAACTTCAAGTTGAAAATCGAAAATGTGATCGGGTCATCTACCTTTAATATTAAAGTGACATAAATTATACAGTCCTCTAAGAAAGTAACTGTTAAGAACGCTACACCGAAAAACCGTAAAAATGAATCAAAGTGCAGTTTTCATTTTACTCTTGGTGTTTTGAACACGCATCAGAGTGTGACGGTATGGGCTGCATTGATCAATTGAAGTATCTACAATCCTCATCTTTAAACCGGTGAGTTGTCGCTACCAGCTAATTGATGCCAATTGCTACTGAGGCTGGGCTGGGTGTAGAAGAATGAAAGGACACGTAGATGTGTTCATATTCAACCAGTCTTCACTCGTAATATATATATCAACAATTATAAATGCAACAATGATTTATTTATTGAATCCATATAAATCTCTGAGAATTCTAAAATTCACATTTTAATACATATCGAGCATAGCTTACAAATCAAACCGAAACTTATCCCCTTCGATACTAATACTAGGCATGTGTGTACTTATTTTAATGCATTTCTCATGGTGAATCCATATTTTGTTGTGAAAGTCAATAATGTTGACATTTCTAAAACGTTTGGTAACATTTTGAAACTGTCGTCTGCAGACAACTGCGGTGTGTATTATGACCTGCTGCAGCAAGATATTGTGTGTTTTAATATCACTATGGAATACCAATGCGCTTTATATGCACTACCTTATAAAAGGTAGTAGATACAGAATAACAATGACCCATGAATAAAGCTTAATCACATTGCCGAGCGTTAACAGTTATTGCTATTTAAATCATATTTCGTAATGCGACAACGCCACTTTTGTATAGCCATGTAATAGTGTGTCCGTTGGCGGGAGTTTTGAACGTAACGTTGTTGAATCTGAATACATTAAAATGATATAGCGATAGTATCATGATGTGTTTGTCACTGCTCATATATATGAAGGGGCAGTCTGTGGCACTCATATGGCAAATTTGATTGTGTGGTTTGTTAATTTAGCTATAATTTGCGAGCAATTTAAATTACCTGCATGTAATCAGAATATTTAATATTATTAATTAATGAAATGTTATCATATCTTAATTGTCAAAACAGGTCAATATTATCGGTGTTGTTTTTATTCAAGAAGCTATATTTGTTGTCATCTGTTTACAGTACATTTAACACATATATATTTCCAATTGCAATGTGTCGGCGCGTCTCGTGAATTTGTGAGCATTTATTTCATATAGAAGTGCATAAAGCAAAATGTGTATGCACAATTTTCGAATTGCTTATAGTCGGCCGGCAATCATGAATCAACACATAGGGTACGTAGAGCTACGTAGTAATGTCCAATCCTTTGTAAGGCAAAACAAAAAGTTGTTTGCTTGCCCATAGATGCTCTCCATAAGCATATGTTCTTAAGTGTCACTGCCATAAGGTAGGGTCGGTCGGTCGGATTTTGTTTCCCTTATTCTTCTCAAATTAGGTACCTGAATACCAGAAATAAATAAAAATAAAGAATGTTTTACATTTTGTCATTGTCAAAGTCCACAACAGGACCACCTTAGATGTCCCATATGGGTCACATGGTGGTCAATTAAGGTCAAATACGTGACTTGAAACATATTTGAAAAAAAAATGGAAAGAAAAGTACACGGTCGGGACTGAAATATACATGTAATGTCCAAAGTCTTTTAAGTCAACATTATATTGGATGTTTGTTGCGGGAAATTGCAAGGCCCTTTAAAGTTTGCGGTATTAGGCGCTATGCATTGTGGGACCGTTATCTCTCAATATGGCAGCCCCCACACTATGAAAACTCTCTCATTGCTTGCGTGGTAGATTTCGATCGCGACAGGAGCATGCGCAGATGCGATTTTTGTGTAAGTGGTCTGTGATTTTGTCAATATTATATTTTTACTGTGATTTGTCGATCTGCATTAAATGCAAAAAGTAACAACGCCCCCGGCTGGACTCGAACCACCGACCTTTCGGTTAACAGCCGAACGCGCTAACCAATTGCGCCACGGAGATGATTATTACTAGGATGTTTTGGTTTGTCATGTTCACTCGTACACTTCCCCGTACACTTTCTTGCAAAGTCGGGCATCGTTTTTTCTCAAATGTTGCTTGCATATTGCCTTTGCTGTCGCCTTTAATACATGTGCTGTTACTTGAACTTGGAACCAACGTTTAATTTGAACTGTCTATTTTCAATAAAAAAATACTCCAATACGGGAAAAAAATCAGAAAAGCTCACAGACAACAAATAAGAACATCATTTTACTCGACCTAGAATTTCAATCAACGTATTTCAATCATCGGCAAAACCCGATGATGTGAGTGACGTCATTTAATGAGCTCATTAGCATAATTTATGTCCGTGAAATATACAATAGGGTTTTGGTAGTGCCCCATAGCACTTATAAAACTCGCCCATTGCTTGTGTGTTGGATTTCGATCACGACAGGAGCATGCGCAGATGCGATTTTTGTGTAAGTGGTCTGTGATTTTGTCAATATTATATTTTTACTGTGATGTGATTTGTCGATCTGCATTAAATGCAAAAAGAAACAACGCCCCCGGCTGGCCTCGAACCACCAACCTTTCGGTTAACAGCCGAACGCGCTTACCAATTGCGCCACGGAGGCGGTTACTTACTAGGCTGTTTCGGTTTGTCATGTCCACCCGTACACTTCCCCGTACACTTTCTTGCAAAGCCGGGCATCGTTTTTTCTCAAATGTTGCCTGCGTATTGTAGTTGCTGTCTACTTAAATACATGTGCTGTCAGTTGAACTTGGAACCAACGTTTAATTTGAACTGTCTATTTTCAATAAAAAAAATACTCCAATAAGGGAAAAAATTCACAAAAGCTCACAGACAACAAATAATCACATCATTTTACTCGACCTAGAATTTCAACCCTACAATTTTGGCGTTACGAAAATATCGATGATGTGAGTGACGTCATTTAATGAGCTCATTAGCATAATTTATGTCCGTGAAATGTATAAAGCAGTTTGATAAGTGCATAGCTAGGTTTCGAAATTGTCTCTTACCGAAGCTTCATAGATTCAGTATTTAACCATGATTTAAAGAAGATTAACCTAACAGGATCAATGAAGAATGTATAACGGATCAGGTCAAAGTAAGGATATGATTAAACTGAATTGTTTCATGGTATATACTGAGTAAACTTTGTATTTCGTTGGCTTCGCTGTCTCCGTAAACAACCATTGAAGTTGCCCAGGTGACCATAAAGAAGTTCGTCAAATAAATCTTATGAAGTGTCGAGTTTGAGAGCCGTAGAAGCTGTGAGAGATCACTAATAATGAACAAAGCCAATGTATATTCTCTTCGAATACTACAATACACGGTCGGTCGGACGAGGGCAAGCAAACATTTGTTTTGGCCTAAAGTTGAATATATCTAAGGCTCATGAAAGTCAATTGCAAGTTTCATTATTCATTATTCATTATTTGATAAGATTTCATTATTGACATTTTAATGCATGTTTGATCAACCCATATTGATACGGTGCTCATTTAAATAATATAAAACCATGTTTTTAAGGTGCATATGTAATATGCACATGGGTGTATGATTCGGGGGAAACCCCGATGTTTTTTTTCCAGAAACGAATAAATGCATCAAAATAATGTTCACGGAAGGTAGGTTTACGATTAAAAAGCCTTCCTTATGAGCCTAGTTCTCAAAATTCATATTTTAAGAAAGTGAAAAATGTGTTCAAATTGATAAAACTGGCAACAATATTGTGTTTAAAAATAAATAATGATTTTTTTGGGGAAATCTTGAAATTTTGACGCGGGTGAAAAAAAGTGATGCGGGCGGGTAACGGGAAACTCGATATCGACTTTCATGCGCCTAATCGGATTAGGTTATCACGTTGTTATTCCTTCTCCCTCTACTATTTCCATGGTTATAGCTACGTGAGGTGTAATTAGGTAAGTGTCAAGTAAAACACCTCCTGGTATAATCCTAACGGGCAAAAATCCTAACGATGGTTAAATGGAAAAGAACATGTTGGTGTATTGAGATGAACGTAAATGATTGACTCAGATTATAAGAACCGATATAAACCGGACGCGCCACTATCACTGATCTCTTCAAACTTGGAATAAAGAGACAAGGAAGCACTACGGTATCGAATCCTTTGAACAATCAGTTTGCCGACCCCTAGATCACAAAGCCAACAACATAATGCATCACCTGTCCAAGTATGTAAGTACGCGGGACTTTTGAATAGGGTGATTTATAGCGTGGCATAGCACCCCCTCAACAACAAACACACACACACATATATTTCTGTCCCCCATTCCCCCCCCCCCCCCAAAAAAAAAAATCATACAAAATTTAGGTTAAAGTAACTAGGCAATTGTGAGTGGTTCTCTATTGGACAAGGCGTTCGTCAAGGATGTATCCTGTCACCTTACCTATTCAACATTTATGCAGAGTACATCATGAGGCAAGCTTTTGATGGAGTGGAAGGCCAAGTTTCAGTAGGAGGTCGCACCATAACCAATCTCCGATATGCTGACGATACCACCCTGATAGCTATAGAACTGGAGCTGAACTTCAAGTTCTTATAAGTGAAAGCAACCAGTGAAAAGTTTGAACTCTTCCTAAATGTTAAGAAGACTAAAGTCATGATTTGTGGAGGAAACAGCAACCAACAAGTGAAGGTCGATAATGACACAGTAGATTATGTAGATAACTTCAATTTTCTTGGATCACTAATTCTTAAAGATGGTGGAAGCTCCGGAGAATTTAAAAGACGTCTGGCAATGGCTAAAACATCAGCAAATGCCCTATCAACCATTTGGAAAGATAGAGGAATCACAAAGGCCACAAAAATACGTATTATGAAGGCACTAATCTTTCTGGTCGCAACATACGGAGCTGAAACATGGTCAGTCGGAATAGCAGATTCAAAGAAAATATCAGCTTTTGAAATGTGGTGTTGGCGCAAGATGCTAGGAATATCATGGAAAGAGCATAAGACAAATGAATTTGTCAGAAGCCAGATTGGGAACCAAACTTCGCTGTATACAAAGATCATGCGCAACAAGCTACAATACGAGGGTCGTTCAATAAATAATGAAAGTGATCATGGTATGGGATGCATGAGTGATTCTATTGAGGGATAATGTGATCAATATAAAGTATGAACCTTTATCTTTCAAACAATACAGTTTTGGATTTATAAGTGTGAACTATGACGTCATAGCATTGCCTCAAAGTAAGTACACTTGGGACACTGCTAAATCAGTTATTTGGCGGGAAATTTAACTGTTTGTATAAAACATGTGGTAAGAAGATTGCATAACATGACACCAGAAGCAGGTAAATCCTATTTTTTTTCGCGTAAGTATGATAAAAAAGACAATAACTTTAATCCCTGTGTAATTTGATATATGTAGTATAAGAGGAAAAAGGAGAGGCAATCAAATAAAATGTATACAAATATCAGTATTTCAAATAGCCAATTTTCATTGAAAAATGCCCAGTCAGGAATCACTAATATTTCGGAAAATCAAACAATTTAGGAAAAATCCAAGCAATTAACCAGTTTGGGAGATTCCATATGATAGCTGACTAATTATCTGAATTTATTCGCATGGAACCTGCAGAAAATATGCGCATGCGCAGACGGCAGATAATTTTGAACAGGGCCACAAATGGCTAAAATCATGAAATTTACCAGATAAAAGCTTACTGTGCCTTCAAATTCTAATCAGAAATAATGAAAAATGCTTAAATCAATATGTTTAAATATTGTGATAGTCAAAATAAAGATATACATGAATGTATCAATCAAAGATGGCTGCCACCACCTCTCTCATTACTGCTATCTTTAGAGCTACTAGATATGTATGGTTAAAGTAATCGTCACATAATTTCAATGGTTTGAGGACATTTTATGAACAGCTCCTCTTGAAATCCCCACTATTATTGCTTTACATCCCACAACAATTTACTAAATTATAATCCCTCCATTGTTCTTTATCCTTTGTTGTTTTCTAAGGTATATTATTGCGGATTTTGCTAAATAAAAGCGCATTTGAGATGGTCCCTTCTTGTTTGTATTAAGGAATTCAGATCTAGAAAAGAGTGTCGAGCAGAGATAAGTGTGTGTTCTAACTATGTGCCAAGTATTATCTGTTTTTATGCTTGCATTGCCGAGATATACGCAAATGTATCAATCAACCCATATTCAACATATTACATATCCAGCCAAATAATTGACAGATTTCAGTCAGTGTCTGAAACCTATTGTGTTTATGTTAATGACATTACATAACCAAAGGTATCTAACAATCCAAAAGTGTATTGTTTGAAAGACAAAAGTTCATGACTTTGTATTGATCACATTATCCCTCAATAGAATCACTCATGCATCCCATACCATGATCACTTTCATTAATTATTGAACGACCCTCGTACTTTGGACATATTGCTGGACGAGAGGGTGACAATCTAGAAAAGGTGATAATACAAGGAGCTATCGAAGGAAGACGTAAACGTGGCAGACCAAAGCTTCGATGGACTGATGGCATTAAAGAAGCAACTGGCCTATCTCTTATCTCTGCGCATCGCATGTCACAAAATAGACAACAATGGCGCTCCATCATCAATAGGGTCACAAAGAACCAGCCATGATTCATAGAACGACGACGACGACGAACTAGCCCAAATTTAACAATTGCGCAGATCTTCTTTTCTTCATGCCCCTAAAAAACTGTATTGCCCCCTCCCAAAAAGAAATTATGATGCTGGTGCCGCCACTGTATACTAATAACGCTTGCCGGTATTGTTTACTATTTTGTTTGAAGCCAATTAGTAAATACGGTTATATTCCAATATTTGAGTTAAGCAACCACAAGATGAAAAAGACTAGAAATGGCAAACAAGCTGGAAAAGCACAACGTAAAATTGGACCAAAAAACCCTCAAAATGAGCAGAAAAACGGTTAACATTAATATAAAAGCTATAGTTCTCCCGTTTTAGCTGGATATTCTCATGACTGGTCAAATTGCGCCATGCACCAAAAGGGTCAACAATTAGATAGCCTTTTCTATCCTTTTCAGGATCCAAGTATATGTGTCCGTATATGGACTGATCGTGCAACGAACATGTTAAATATCTGGAAGACATACTAAAATGTATAATGTAATAGTATACTCATTAGAGTCCAGGCTAGGAACAATGTTAGAAAAAAGTGTTCGAACACTTTGTAGGTGTAATGTAAAGTATTCCCCCTTCCCCCCTGATCAATGTCGAATCCCACAATTTGCCCACCATCAGCACAGGGCCTCGCAACATTGATCGGTGGGGAAGGGTGAGGGATACGAGTAAGGGGGTACTTCAGGCTACCAGAAACAAGTTTTGATTTTCACGTGACGCAAATAGCGTGCCTGTTAGGGTCCAATAAGCATGGCAATTAGGGTCAGTGTTCGAACACCTTTTTTCTATGATTGTAGTCTGGTTAAAATAGACTTGTAGGGATACTTTAAAAGCACACAATCCTCATATGAAAGCGCACGATCCCCATTAAAACGACCGTAAATATTATACAATTTCAAATAAAATAAGCAAAATATTAGAAACAGATTTTGGTATAAAAATCAATACATTAATTGATACGTTTGGCAATGATCACGTATACTCTTGATACAGCATAAATGTTTAGTATTGTTGTCGATTCTTCGGACAGCTGTTTTGGGCATAATCAATTTTTATAGCTTTTTTGCACATTAGTATAATCAGGGAGGTGTCAAATAGAATTTAACACCTCCCTGGTATAGTATAATTTCTGGGAAATAAACTGCAACTGTTATAGTTATCGATTCTCAATAGAGCTGTTTGCAAACATATATAAATGCATTTCCCATCTGGAGTAATAAAACAAAACACGAAATGAAATAAATAAAATAAATAAATAAATGAATAAATAAAGTAATTAAGTAATTAGATTAATTAATTAATTAACCAATTAAGTAAGTAAGTAATTAAGTAATTAAAAATAACAACAACACCCAAACAAATAAACAAACTCCCCTAACAAACAAACGAAATAAATAAATGTAATTGCTATTAATAAAAATCAATCAATCCTGAAGCCCAAAATACACCCTACACGAGTATTTACGCTTAGTGCACCAAAGGCGTCAACAATTAGTTTTGTATATGTCACACATTTCCTATTTTAAAAAGGTTTTAAACTTTTAAATTTCAAAGTGTGATAAAGTTATGTTTAAGGTATTGACAATGTAAAAGAAAGTCTGGATCCAGAGGACTTCGCACAGGATTTTGGAAAGCGTATTCTATTTCATGAAAATTCCCATAACCTAAACACTTTTGCGATGGAAATGTTGAAACAACTATCGAAATTGACCACCCACAGGGGCCTTGCGTAAAACAGGGAAAACATGAGGATCGAGTCTAGGTGATACATGCGCATGGAATTGTTAATTGCGGGCGCGTGACCCCCTGGCCGAGTGGACTAAGACACTGTGATCCATGGAGGACCCGGGGTCGAATCCCGTCACCGGCAAGTCCGGGCTTCCCAGCTAAATTTCGCCCATTTCCACCCCAATTAGTTTATTCAACATTTCTATCCAAAAGTGTTAGGGTCATGCGAACTCAAATCGACCATTTTCACACGTGTCGCCTCAGTCTTTCCCACCGGGCGCTCACGGCAGGTGATACATTAGAATGGGTCCTCGTCTTTCTGCCAAATTAAATAATACGAAAAATTGTTGAACACATTTTAGAAATAAAATCAACAAAAAAAGAGTACAGTTTTTTTTACTTGCCCTGCCTGTAGAAGTAGTTATCCTGAGTTTCATCATAAACAATATTGTTTATGATGGTAAATTGTTTATGATGGTAATTAGATTGAATCGCAAACCCCTTGGGAAATATAAATATACTATCCATGGTGTATGTCGCAGCACCCATGTCCAGAGATAAATCCAACTAGTGCTCGAATTTTAAGAGGTCAGGAGCATATATGTATCGACAGTAATTCATGGTTAGTCCATAAACAATATTGTTTATGGTTAGACAATCTTTTATGTGCACTGTCGTTTAGGCATTGAGCACTTTATTCAAAATTCAGTAAGCTACACTGAAAACCAAACCCGAGAACGGTGACAAATAATGAGTCCAGCCCGTATGTCTAAAATGACCCAGTTAAGTGAGTCCATATAACGTTTTACTGACTCACTTAACTGGGTCATTTTAGACATAGAGTCATCGTGACTAATGAAGATGAGTCCAGTCCAGCCTTGACTCACATGGGCATAAATGAGTCGGTAAAACCTTGAGTCAGAGTGACTAACAAAGATTAGTCCAGCCTTGTCCAGCTATGTCTAAATTGACCCAGCCAAGCGAGTCAGTCAGACATTGCTTGACTCACCCATGTGAGTCAATGCTGGACTAATCTTAGTTAGTTATGGTATGACTAACAAAAGGTGACTGACACATACGAGTCCAGCCACAACTCATATATTATTCATGAATTGAAGAATTTATGAACAATCACTGCCAATGACAACCATTGGTTGTCTTGAATTATTTTAGTTAGAAATATGCCTATATGCTATCCTAAATATACTTTATATGGTGTTATTTAAGTAATCTAGATGAGTCACATCTGGTTGTCAATGTTGCTTGACTCATATTGATGAGTCCATATGACTCACTTTGACTCACTTAGTCCAGTCAATATCCCTTTGACTAACCAAGATGAGTCATGTGATACAGATTGACTAATCTAGATGAGTCACATCTAGTTGTCATTGTTGCTTGACTCATATTGATGAGTCTATATGACTCCCTTTGACTCACTTGGTCGAGTCAATATCCTTTTGACTAACCAAGATGAGTCATGTGATACAGATTGACTAATCTAGATGAGTCACATCTGGTTGTCATTGTTGCTTGACTCATATTGATGAGTCCATATGACTCACTTTGACTCACTTAGTCCTGTCAATATCCCTTTGACTAACCAAGATGAGTCATGTGACAGATGAGTCACACAGGGGTGCAAAAAGTTATTTCTTCCTCAGGAGCATGGTTCTAAGAATCAAGATTTCCTCAATCAAACCAGAACCATGGTAACATAAAATAGCTTTTGCATCACTTCAAAAGTATAAGAATGTTAACATTAAAGGCATATTATGTGATCTTTTCCAGAGAGCGCCCTCTATTCATGATTTTTTTTAGAAAGTAGATTTTCTTGCAGATTTACATTTCTGATCATAAATCGTAGGGGAGATGCGGGAGAGTTGAGCCATTTTTTATATTTTCTGTCACCATATGCGGAAGAAAAGTACAAACCTGTAAAAAATTAGTGTAAGATAAACTTTAGAGTGTTGTTTTCGTTGTGAAACAATAATAGTTGGGATAGCAGTTAAGGCTTATGTATACAAAAGGTTTGAAAAAAATTGGTAAAGTGGCTCAACTCTCCCTACAGTAGGCCTATGGGAGAGTTGAGCCACCATTACAGGAGAGTTGAGCCAGCATGAAAAGTCAATGGCTGGTGAAAAAAACAAAATCATATTTTTTCAACTTTTGATTTATTAATCCTTAAAGTAAATATGGTGCTCAATTGTTATTATCATGGCACAAAATAACATTTTCTCTCATTTATTATACATTTTTCACCTTTAGTCCAAAAATCAAAATGTTACTACATGTTTTCCCTATGCTCAACTCTCCCCATGACCAATGGCTCAACTCTCCTCATGGTGACCATTTTGTAAATAACCCAATCCTGTCTGGTGTAGAACTTTTGGTAGTGTACAATAGTTCTCTAAAATAATGGTCATATATATCCCCTTCAATAAACAAATTACCGCTATTATATTCTAAGTCTTGCTATGGGAAAAAAGACAAAACATTTATTTTTCTATTTTTCACTCAAAAGTGAAAACAATGATTTTGTTTAGGTATCTTTGATACTGAGCACACATGACAGTAGAGTTTAACACTAAGAATGTCGTATTGATGCTATAAACAATATATGCCAATATAAATTTTAGTAAGTTACTACTTTTCGAGTTATAGGGGGTGGTTCAACTCTCCCGGTGGCTCAACTCTCCCGCATCTCCCCTACATACATTCCAAGTTACAGAGCGATACGATTCCTAATTACCTCAAAATCATGGTTTTATGGAGTAAATTTAGACTAGAATAAAATAAGTTGTCGGATATCCGACAGTTTATTTTCACTCTAAAACCATGATTTTGAAGTAATTAAGAATCGTTTTCCAATTACCCGAATGACTTCACGCCCTTTTCAAGATTATTTGTTAGCAGAAAACATGCGATATTTATTCACTACTTACATGAATTTGACCACAATTAGGTTACATTTGGCTTTAAACAAGCTTTGAAATGATATCCTTGAAATATGCGCGCATAGCGTGCGAAAAAGTACTACCGTATTTTTACATTAAATTGGTGTCGATTCACCCGATTGCTCCTTAAAATTGGATAGAAAAGAAGTAAAATGCCTTCAATTTAACCGAATGGGTTTCAACCGAATGATATAGCAGAGGTGGGGACATGGACTTCCGCTCCCGTAGACACGCCATTGAACCTGATTCATTAGCAAGTCCGTGTTATGTTTATCGATTACATCACAGGGAGGTGTAGGCCTACGTGTACATATATATTTTTTTAACTTTCAACATTATTGCATTGTAAGGGTTTCTTGTAAATGTGACTATCAATTTGGCATTGTCTTTCTTTTTGGTCCATTTAGCAAAATGTTATATCCTCAAATCTGAGATGTTGGTCAGCTGCTGTCCTTTCAGTCATCTCCATTCGTGTTACTTATTCCTTGATGTTGATGATTCCATTTCCTCAAACGTTACTACTTTCCAACTTGTTTGGTGCTTTTAATAATGGTTCTTCTTGGTTCTTTGTATCTCATCGATCCAATATTTCCTCAAGGTTTTCCAGGTCATCCTCAACAGCTCTTTCTTCAATTTTAGTGCTGCATTGATCATGTTGATAAATTGAATTTCCTATGGCTCAAAAGTCGGAACCCTCATTGTACATGTTGCATAACCATTATTTCCACCATCACGACTCGATTCGCATCTTGTCATTGTTTTTCATTGAATGCCTGTCCTGATGATAATTGTAAATTTCCTCAAATATGATTTGTATTGTACCTATTCCCATGTTCAACTGGTACATTAATGTACTATTCTTCAGGCTTTTCCTCTCTTTTCTTTTTTCCTTCTTTTTCCCCCTTTTTCCTCTTTCTCTTTTTTTTCTCTTCCCTCTTTTTTCTCTTTCTTCTTTCCTTCCTCCTTTTCCCTCCTTTTATTTTTTTAGGCACTGGCATGATTTCCTCAATTTTAACTGTTGCTTCCTGGGAGCGGTGCTCCCCGCTCCCGCACTATTTGCATCCCTGGACCGTCAAATCTGGTCGTCATTGTTGCTGGACTCATTTTAATGAGTCCAAGTGACCCATTTGAATAAGTCAATGTCAGACCCAGTTGGATGAGTCAGTTGACTCGGATTTGGTTTTCAGTGAATTCTAAATTCAAAAGGAAAGTGATGATACAAACAAAAATCAGATGCACAAAAGTCTAGATATCGAACGTATTAAAAGTTTTTTATTTTATATAAATCCTATAATTATAGTCACATCGTCATAAAGCATGTGCTGGAGAGCATGGGGCTATTCCAAATAATGATGACCCCCCTATCCCGGCCCCCTATAGAGGACAATTTTTTTAAAGTCCGTAATTCCATGACTCCCTCTATGAAAAGTATATGGAATTCCAGATCAAACTTTAACAAAAGTATGGAATTCCAGATCAAACTTCAAAAAAGTATGAAATTCCAGATCAAACTTCAAAAAAGTCTGGAATTGGTGGGAAAAAAGGCTGGAATTCCGATGTCCTCTATAGGTGGGGTGGGGGGGGTCTAAATTGTGAACAAGTCTGGAATTCCAAGAACATGTGCCAAAAAGGTATGGAATTCCATTGAAAAATTGGTGGGGAAAACAAATTCTGGAATTCTGATGTCCTCTATAGGGGGAGGGGGGTCATTATTATCTGGAATAGTCAATTGTCAGGTCGACAGTAGGTGAGAATAGCACGGTGAATAGCAAGATGATAACACTCTCCAGACGACATTGCCGTACAAATTTCACAAAATGTTTCACAAATGTCAACATTATTGAATTTAAAGGGACACAATGTGTGTTTTTAATTTTAATCAATTTATTTCAGAATTCAAGATGAACATTAAAAATTGCCATTATTGTTGTTTCTACTAAAAAATACCCCAGCAAAACTTGATTAAAACAATGTTTTAAATATTTTGTTATACCACCCTTAACCATGTAAAATGCTGGTTGCGGCTCTACCAGCATTTTTTGAATCAACGTTTTGTTGTACTAA
Organism: Ophiura sarsii; assembly: GCA_035610835.1. Lineage (NCBI taxonomy): Eukaryota > Metazoa > Echinodermata > Ophiuroidea > Amphilepidida > Ophiuridae > Ophiura > Ophiura sarsii. The sequence continues at coordinate 4,606,249 of CM069449.1, read as the reverse complement.
GAGGGCTGATTTTCCTTAATCCAAGGTGTAAGTTCATACATGTAATACAATTGTAAAAATATACAAATCCCAGTTTTTATAATATATTTTTGTAATTGAGGGCGCTGCCTCCGCCACATCTCTTAATGCCCCTTTAATTACCATGTTTGGAATCACTTTGAACAATGCATTGAAATAAGGACAAACATGCCTTGTATTTGTTCAGATATCCTTGAGATTCCTCGCGTTTTAACAGAGAGATTGCTGCGGTGCATTCTAATGGCTCAATGCTGAGAAAATACTTCAAAGTTAATTCTCCCGCGTGGCATACAATACAGCAGAACCTCAGACCTTCCAGGGTAACCCCCGAAACGGGTATTTGCCCTTGCACCGGCAGCAGGGCCTCGTAACAATGCATAAGGCGGACCTTTGGACCCCACCCGTAAGTCCTATACGTCTTGGCAGTTTCCTTGTCCCCAATATGGAACACCTAGCTTCATGTTCACCTAGCTTCGCCACTGGGTCACCCCTACTAACACCAGGAAATGTCCGTCGTGCATTTCTGACGAAACCAGTGAGACATCAGAGCGATGTTGTCTTTCCAAGGAGTGGCACCCAGGTCCTCCGTGTGATTGAAATAGTCTAGTAGATCAGTCTGTAGAATAATATGATGAGATAACATATTTACATTTAGATCTTTGTAGAGAGGAACAAATTGATCATGATTGTGACTTTTGACCTTGAAATATATAATAGAGGTGTCACTATAAAACTGCACAAAAAACATGATACTCATACGTGACGTGCTTGTATAAACGTGAGACTTTTAAGTGTTCAACACTTTCCACGCGACAGGCGTCTGCAGACGATATTCCAAACATTTACAAAATGTTTCAAACATGTCAACATTATTGAATTTCATTACCATATTCGGAATCACCATGAGAAAAGCATTGAAATAAGTACAAACACACCTAGTATTGGTTCAGTAATCTTTGAGATAGACTTTGAAAATTGTGAAAGGTTTCTGAAGAATCTATTTTGTAATGGTACAACGAATAGCCGCGTGGAAAGTACGACAGTCTCAAAGTAATAATTGTCATCACCATAACTACAAGCAACCTTACAACTTGAACTGAGACCAATTCAAATGTTTCTATATATTATTATTGAAATACATGTATTGGAATTGGTTTAGTTCAATTGTTATTGGTTCTTGTACAACGTATGGTGATGCAAACTATCACTTTGATGTCTATCGTATAAGTGTTACGTACAAGTCACTTATACGAATGAGCCATACGTACTGGTTTTGAAGTGCGCCCTAACAGCCTTTTTCTACGGACAAACACACCTTGTATACTTCAATGCATTTCTCATAGTGATTCAAATCCAAATATGGTGATGAAGTTCAATAATGTTGACATTTCTTTAACATTTTATAACATTTTAGAACTGTCGTCTGCAGATGGTTGACGCGTGGAAAGTGTTAAGCATCGGAAAACAGTAGTTTCATTATTTTTTTACAAGAAATTGTCAACCCATAGTTCAGTACTACATATACTCACTTCATCCCAAGTGTGAACAAGTCTCATATCTTCCCTATTGAGATATTCTAGAAACACTTCCTTGAGTATATTTCGTTGATATGTTGACAAGCACTGTGAGCAGAGGTAACATTCCTGTAAAGAACACTATATCATGTTAAAACAAGATTGGGGGGGGGGGGGGGGGGGGGGGGGGGGAGGGGGGGGGGGGTTGAGACAATTAAGAATTTTCAGTGACCTCCGTCATTTCTCTGAGGATTTGCTTTTGCCATATGCAAGGAACATTATCTTGTCGACAAGTTTTCACACCCTCTAAGTTTGGGAACAAATTTCCAGTGGTAACTTGGATGTCCAGTAAGCAACATCAATTACTGACATTGTGCTATACTTATGGTGGTGAATTTGTGTATTTCAATTTTTATTGCTTGTCCCAGTGCATTTCTTTGCACATCTTATTGCTTGCCCTAGTCCCTAGTATTTCCCCTGTTGATCGCGTTATTCTCCCTCATTATTCATTGTTTCCCTACAACCAGTTGGTAGTCTTGCTTTTACTCATTATATATATTTTTTCATTTTCGAGGTATCCTGTTGTATCAGTTCCCTGATCCTTGGTGTGATCCTGGATTCATCCATCAGTTCCCTGATCCTTGGTGTGATCCTGGATTCATCCATCAGTTCCCTGATCCTTGGTGTGATCCTGGATTCATCTATCAGTTCCCTGATCCTTGGTGTGATCCTGGATTCATCTATCAGTTCCCTGATCCTTGGTGTGATCCTGAATTCATCTATCAGTTCCCTGATCCTTGGTGTGATCCTGGATTTATCCATCAGTTCCCTGATCCTTGGTGTGATCCTGGATTCATCTATTAGTTCCCTGATCCTTGGTGTGATCCTGGATTCATCTATCAGTTCCCTGATCCTTGGTGTGATCCTGGATTCATCTATCAGTTCCCTGATCCTTGGTGTGATCCTGGATTCATCTATCAGTTCCCTGATCCTTGGTGTGATCCTGGATTCATCTATCAGTTCCCTGATCCTTGGTGTGATCCTGGATTCATCTATCAGTTCCCTGATCCTTGGTGTGATCCTGGATTCATCTATCAGTTCCCTGATCCTTGGTGTGATCCTGGATTCATCTATCAGTTCCCTGATCCTTGGTGTGATCCTGGATTCATCTATCAGTTCCCTGATCCTGGGTGTGATCCTGGATTCATCTATCAGTTCCCTGATCCTTGGTGTGATCCTGGATTCATCTATCAGTTCCCTGATCCTTGGTGTGATCCTGGATTCATCTATCAGTTCCCTGATCCTTGGTGTGATCCTGGATTCATCTATCAGTTTCCTGATCCTTGGTGTGATCCTGGATTCATCTATCAGTTCCCTGATCCTTGGTGTGATCCTGGATTCATCTATCAGTTCCCTGATCCTGGGTGTGATCCTGGATTCATCTATCAGTTCCCTGATCCTTGGTGTGATCCTGGATTCATCTATCAGTTCCCTGATCCTTGGTGTGATCCTGGATTCATCTATCAGTTCCCTGATCCTTGGTGTGATCCTGGATTCATCTATCAGTCCCTGATCCTTGGTGTGATCCTGGATTCATCTATCAGTTCCCTGATCCTTGGTGTGATCCTGGATTCATCTATCAGTTCCCTGATCCTTGGTGTGACCCTGGATTCATCTATCAGTTCCCTGATCATTGGTGTGATCCTGGATTCATCTATCAGTTCCCTGATCCTTGGTGTGATCCTGGATTCATCTATCAGTTCCCTGATCCTTGGTGTGACCCTGGATTCATCTATCAGTTCCCTGATCATTGGTGTGATCCTGGATTCATCTATCAGTTCCCTGATCCTTGGTGTGACCCTGGATTCATCTATCAGTTCCCTGATCCTTGGTGTGATCCTGGATTCATCTATCAGTTCCCTGATCCTTGGTGTGATCCTGGATTCATCTATCAGTTCCCTGATCCTTGGTGTGATCCTGGATTCATCTATCAGTTCCCTGATCCTTGGTGTGATCCTGGATTCATCTATCAGTTCCCTGATCCTTGGTGTGATCCTGGATTCATCTATCAGTTCCCTGATCCTTGGTGTGATCCTGGATTCATCTATCAGTTCCCTGATCCTTGGTGTGATCCTGGATTCATCTATCAGTTCCCTGATCCTGGGTGTGATCCTGGATTCATCTATCAGTTCCCTGATCCTTGGTGTGATCCTGGATTCATCTATCAGTTCCCTGATCCTTGGTGTGATCCTGGATTCATCTTTTACAGTTATCCCAGTGTCGACATAAAGTTTCTATTTCGATACATACACATAAGCGCTTATAGTCGCTGGCAATATCAACATTATTTTCCACTGCATCTATCACTTGTATACATGTGATTTAGCTATTGGCCGGTCAATTTTCTCCAATTCCAAGATTAGGCAGGCCAGTGGTCATTTCCTGAAACACTCTTTGATTTAAACCCCACATTTGCACTGGCTTGTCAACAATGACAGTCGACTAACAGCCTGAGAAACAGACACCTTTTGGCCTCGGGGTCTTTGGTCTGTAATACGAAAGTGTTTTTAAAGGCAGTGCAACATATTGAATATGATCTCTTATCGTCTGCTAATTATTAACTATACCTTTGAATCACACGAAGTACAAGAAGAATAACACATTGGATGATGAAGTTGAATATCACTATCTCTCACAATATAAGGACACCTGCAGTAAAACAAAGAAAATACCAACAGGTGGTGGCTTAACACTTTCCACGCGGCAGGCGACAATCCAGAATTTTACAAAATGTTTCAAAAATGACTAAATTATTTAATGTTATTACCATATTTGGAATCAACATGAGAAATGCATTAATAAGTACAAACATGCCTAATACTGGTTCAGCAATCCTTGAGATAGAACTTGAACGTTTGGAATGGTTTCTTAAAACTCTGTTTTGTATATGCGGTAAATAACTAATAGCCGAGTGGAAAGGTATTAGTGAATATTAAATACCAGACTAGCTGCAAGGGGCATTTTCAGTCAACTGACCTAAATACAGTTCAGAGCATTATCTACAAAAACAAGTTATTTTCTCGGAAAATCTGTCAATGCCCTCCCACTATATTCCAATTCAGTGTTACTGCCAAATAAAGATGATACGTATATAGAATGGTGATATTACAACATTTTATTTATTTTTAAAATTTTCAATTGCTATCTTACTGACTAAACTGAAAACTATTGACGTCATGTAAACCGACAACTCGATGCATATTGTACATAGCATGAGAGTTGTAGTACAGCCATTCCTTAGATCCTTTGTTATAGTCCACAGCAGGCATATGAGGGTGCCAGTTAACCTATTGAAAAAACCAAGAACAAGCTGTCAAGACTCCATACTCTCGTATAATGCCTAAAAATAAGGGGTCACTGAGTAAAAATGTTGACGATTTCCTCTAAAATGTTTTGTTTGTTTTTGATCGTTTTTGTGTGTGTGTTTTTATGGGGTCTTGGGTGATATGAGTGACATTTGGTGAGACATAGGAACGTTGAGTGAGATATCTAGGAAAATTGGGTGAGATATCTAGGAACATTTGGTGAGATATCTAGGAACATTGGGTGAGATATCTAGGAACATTGGGTGAGACATCTAGGATCATTGGATGAGATATCCAGGAACATTGGGTGAGATATCTAGGAACATTGAGTGAGATATCTAGGAACATTGGGTGAGATATCTAGGAACATTGGGTGAGATATCTAGGAACATTGGATGAGATATCCAGGAACATTGAGTGAGATATCTAGGAACATTGGGTGAGATATCTAGGAACATTGGGTGAGATATCTAGGAACATTGGATGAGATATCCAGGGAACATTGGGTGAGATATCCAGGAACATTGGGTGAGATATCTAGGAACATTGGGTGAGATATCTAGGAACATTGGATGAGATATCCAGGGAACATTGGGTGAGATATCTAGGAACATTGGGTGAGATATCTAGGAACATTGGATGAGATATCCAGGAACATTGGATGAGATATCTAGGAACATTGGATGAGATATCTAGGAACATTGGATGAGATATCCAGGAACATTGGGTGAGATATCTAGGAACATTGGGTGAGATATCTAGGAACATTGGGTGAGATATCTATAAGAACATTTGGTGTGATATCCAGGAACATTGGGTGAGATATCTAGGAACATTGGGTGAGATATCTAGGAACATTGGGTGAGATATCTATAGGAACATTGGATGAGACATCTAGGAACATTGGGTGAGGTATCTAGGAACATTGGGTGAGATATCTAGGAACATTGGGTGAGATATCTAGGAACATTGGGTGAGATATCTAGGTACATTGGGTGAGATATCTAGGAACATTGGATGAGATATCTAGGAACATTTGGTGAGATATCTAGGAACATTTGATGAGATATCTAGGAACATTGGATGAGACATCTAGGAACGTTGAGTGAGATATCTAGGAACATTGGATGAGACATCTAGGAACATTGGGTGATATATCTAGGAACATTGGGTGAGATATCTAGGAACATTGGATGAGACATCTAGGAACATTTGGTGAGATATCTAGGAATATTTTGTGAGATATCTAGGAACATTGGGTGAGATATCTAGGAACATTGGGTGAGATATCTATAGGAACATTGGATGAGACATCTAGGAATATTGGGTGAGATATCTATATAGGAACATTTGGTGAGATATCTAGGAACATTGGATGAGATATCTAGGAACATTGGGTGAGATATCTAGGAACATTGGGTGAGATATCTATAGGAACATTGGGTGAGATATCTATAGCAACATTTGGTGAGATATCTAGGAACATTTGGTGAGACATCTAGGAACATTGGGTGAGATATCCAGGAACATTGAATGAGATATCTAGGAACATTTGGTGAGATATCTATAAGAACATTGGATGAGACATCTAGGAACATTTGGTGAGACATCTAGGAACATTGGATGAGACATCTAGGAACATTGGGTGAGACATCTAGGAACATTGGGTGAGATATCTAGGAACATTGGGTGAGATATCTAGGAAAATTGGGTGAGACATCTAGGAACATTGGGTGAGATATCTAGGAACATTGGGTGAGACATCTAGGAACATTGGGTGAGATATCTAGGAACATTGGGTGAGATATCTAGGAACATTGGGTGAGACATCTAGGGACATTGGGTGAGATATCTAGGAACATTGGGTGAGACATCTAGGAACATTGGATGAGATATCTAGGAACATTGGGTGAGATATCTAGGATCATTGGGTGAGATATCTATAGGAACATTGGGTGAGATATCTAGGAACATTTGGTGAGATATCTAGGAACATTGGGTGAGATATCCAGGAACATTGGGTGAGATATCTAGGAACATTGGGTGAGATATCTATAGGAACATTGGGTGAGATATCCAGGAACATTTGATTAGATATCTAGGAGCATTGAGTGAGATATCTAGGAACATTGGATGAGATATCTAGGAACATTGGGTGAGATATCTAGGAACATTGGGTGAGATATCTATAGGAACATTGGGTGAGATATCTATAGGAACATTTGGTGAGATATCTAGGAACATTTGGTGAGACATCTAGGAACATTGGGTGAGATATCCAGGAACATTGGATGAGATATCTAGGAACATTTGGTGAGATATCTATAAGAACATTGGATGAGACATATAGGAACATTTGGTGAGACATCTAGGAACATTGGATGAGACATCTAGGAACATTGGGTGAGACATCTAGGAACATTGGGTGAGATATCTAGGAACATTGGGTGAGATATCTAGGAACATTGGGTGAGATATCTAGGTACATTGGGTGAGATATCTAGGAACATTGGATGAGATATCTAGGAACATTTGGTGAGATATCTAGGAACATTTGATGAGATATCTAGGAACATTGGATGAGACATCTAGGAACGTTGAGTGAGATATCTAGGAACATTGGATGAGACATCTAGGAACATTGGGTGATATATCTAGGAACATTGGGTGAGATATCTAGGAACATTGGATGAGACATCTAGGAACATTTGGTGAGATATCTAGGAATATTTTGTGAGATATCTAGGAACATTGGGTGAGATATCTAGGAACATTGGGTGAGATATCTATAGGAACATTGGATGAGACATCTAGGAATATTGGGTGAGATATCTATATAGGAACATTTGGTGAGATATCTAGGAACATTGGATGAGATATCTAGGAACATTGGGTGAGATATCTAGGAACATTGGGTGAGATATCTATAGGAACATTGGGTGAGATATCTATAGCAACATTTGGTGAGATATCTAGGAACATTTGGTGAGACATCTAGGAACATTGGGTGAGATATCCAGGAACATTGAATGAGATATCTAGGAACATTTGGTGAGATATCTATAAGAACATTGGATGAGACATCTAGGAACATTTGGTGAGACATCTAGGAACATTGGATGAGACATCTAGGAACATTGGGTGAGACATCTAGGAACATTGGGTGAGATATCTAGGAACATTGGGTGAGATATCTAGGAAAATTGGGTGAGACATCTAGGAACATTGGGTGAGATATCTAGGAACATTGGGTGAGACATCTAGGAACATTGGGTGAGATATCTAGGAACATTGGGTGAGATATCTAGGAACATTGGGTGAGACATCTAGGGACATTGGGTGAGATATCTAGGAACATTGGGTGAGACATCTAGGAACATTGGATGAGATATCTAGGAACATTGGGTGAGATATCTAGGATCATTGGGTGAGATATCTATAGGAACATTGGGTGAGATATCTAGGAACATTTGGTGAGATATCTAGGAACATTGGGTGAGATATCCAGGAACATTGGGTGAGATATCTAGGAACATTGGGTGAGATATCTATAGGAACATTGGGTGAGATATCCAGGAACATTTGATTAGATATCTAGGAGCATTGAGTGAGATATCTAGGAACATTGGATGAGATATCTAGGAACATTGGGTGAGATATCTAGGAACATTGGGTGAGATATCTATAGGAACATTGGGTGAGATATCTATAGGAACATTTGGTGAGATATCTAGGAACATTTGGTGAGACATCTAGGAACATTGGGTGAGATATCCAGGAACATTGGATGAGATATCTAGGAACATTTGGTGAGATATCTATAAGAACATTGGATGAGACATCTAGGAACATTTGGTGAGACATCTAGGAACATTGGATGAGACATCTAGGAACATTGGGTGAGACATCTAGGAACATTGGGTGAGATATCTAGGAACATTGGGTGAGATATCTAGGAAAATTGGGTGAGACATCTAGGAACATTGGGTGAGATATCTAGGAACATTGGGTGAGACATCTAGGAACATTGGATGAGATATCTAGGAACATTGGGTGAGATATCTAGGAACATTGGGTGAGATATCTAGGAACATTGGGTGAGACATCTAGGAACATTGGGTGAGATATCTAGGAACATTGGGTGAGACATCTATAGGAACATTGGGTGAGATATCTATAGGAACATTTGGTGAGATATCTAGGAACATTTGGTGAGACATCTAGGCACATTGGGTGAGATATCCAGGAACATTGGATGAGATATCTAGGACCATTTGGTGAGATATCTATAAGAACATTGGATGAGACATCTAGGAACATTTGGTGAGACATCTAGGAACATTGGATGAGACATCTAGGAACATTGGGTGAGACATCTAGGAACATTGGGTGAGATATCTAGGAACATTGGGTGAGATATCTAGGAAAATTGGGTGAGACATCTAGGAACATTGGGTGAGATATCTAGGAACATTGGGTGAGACATCTAGGAACATTGGATGAGATATCTAGGAACATTGGGTGAGATATCTAGGAACATTGGGTGAGATATCTAGGAACATTGGGTGAGACATCTAGGAACATTGGGTGAGATATCTAGGAACATTGGGTGAGACATCTAGGAACATTGGATGAGATATCTAGGAACATTGGGTGAGATATCTAGGATCATTGGGTGAGATATCTATAGGAACATTGGGTGAGATATCTAGGAACATTTGGTGAGATATCTAGGAACATTGGGTGAGATATCCAGGAACATTGGGTGAGATATCTAGGAACATTGGGTGAGATATCTATAGGAACATTGGGTGAGATATCCAGGAACATTTGATTAGATATCTAGGAACATTGAGTGAGATATCTAGGAACATTGGATGAGATATCTAGGAACATTGGGTGAGATATCTAGGAACATTGGGTGAGATATCTATAGGAACATTGGGTGAGATATCTATAGGAACATTTGGTGAGATATCTAGGAACATTTGGTGAGACATCTAGGAACATTGGGTGAGATATCCAGGAACATTGGATGAGATATCTAGGAACATTTGGTGAGATATCTATAAGAACATTGGATGAGACATCTAGGAACATTTGGTGAGACATCTAGGAACATTGGATGAGACATCTAGGAACATTGGGTGAGACATCTAGGAACATTGGGTGAGATATCTAGGAACATTGGGTGAGATATCTAGGAAAATTGGGTGAGACATCTAGGAACATTGGGTGAGATATCTAGGAACATTGGGTGAGACATCTAGGAACATTGGATGAGATATCTAGGAACATTGGGTGAGATATCTAGGAACATTGGGTGAGATATCTAGGAACATTGGGTGAGACATCTAGGAACATTGGGTGAGATATCTAGGAACATTGGGTGAGACATCTAGGCACATTGGATGAGATATCTAGGAACATTGGGTGAGATATCTAGGAACATTGGGTGAGATATCTATAGGAACATTGGGTGAGATATCTAGGAACATTTGGTGAGATATCTAGGAACATGGGTGAGATATCCAGGAACATTGGGTGAGATATCTAGGAACATTGGGTGAGATATCTAGGAACATTGGGTGAGATATCTATAGAAACATTGGGTGAGATATCCAGGAACATTTGATTAGATATCTAGGAGCATTGAGTGAGATATCTAGGAACATTGGGTGAGATATCTATAGGAACATTGGGTGAGATATCCAGGAACATTTGATTAGATATCTAGGAGCATTGAGTGAGATATCTAGGAACATTGGATGAGATATCTAGGAACATTGGGTGAGATATCCAGGAACATTTGATTAGATATCTAGGAGCATTGAGTGAGATATCTAGGAACATTGGGTGAGACATCTAGGCACATTGGATGAGATATCTAGGAACATTGGGTGAGATATCTAGGAACATTGGGTGAGATATCTATAGGAACATTGGGTGAGATATCTAGGAACATTTGGTGAGATATCTAGGAACATTGGGTGAGATATCCAGGAACATTGGGTGAGATATCTAGGAACATTGGGTGAGATATCTAGGAACATTGGGTGAGATATCTATAGGAACATTGGGTGAGATATCCAGGAACATTTGATTAGATATCTAGGAGCATTGAGTGAGATATCTAGGAGCATTGAGTAAGATATCTAGGAACATTGGGTGAGATATCTAGGAACATTGGGTGAGATATCTATAGGAACATTGGGTGAGATATCCAGGAACATTTGATTAGATATCTAGGAGCATTGAGTGAGATATCTAGGAGCATTGAGTGAGATATCTAGGAACATTGGGTGAGATATCTAGGAACATTGGGTGAGATATCTATAGGAACATTGGGTGAGATATCCAGGAACATTTGATTAGATATCTAGGAGCATTGAGTGAGATATCTAGGAGCATTGAGTGAGATATCTAGGAACATTGAGTGAGATATCTAGGAACATTGGGTGAGATATCTATAGGAACATTGGGTGAGATATCCAGGAACATTTGATTAGATATCTAGGAGCATTGAGTGAGATATCTAGGAGCATTGAGTGAGATATCTAGGAACATTGAGTGAGATATCTAGGAACATTGGGTGAGATATCTAGGAACATTGGGTGAGATATCTATAGGAACATTGGGTGAGATATCCAGGAACATTTGATTAGATATCTAGGAGCATTGAGTGAGATATCTAGGAACATTGGATGAGATATCTAGGAACATTGGGTGAGATATCCAGGAACATTTGATTAGATATCTAGGAGCATTGAGTGAGATATCTAGGAACATTGGGTGAGATATCCAGGAACATTGGGTGAGATATCTAGGAACATTGGGTGAGATATCTAGGAACATTGGGTGAGATATCTAGGAACATTGGGTGAGACATCTAGGAACATTGGGTGAGATATCTATAGGAACATTGGGTGAGATATCCAGGAACATTTGATTAGATATCTAGGAGCATTGAGTGAGATATCTAGGAACATTGGGTGAGATATCTAGGAACATTGGGTGAGATATCCAGGAACATTTGATTAGATATCTAGGAGCATTGAGTGAGATATCTAGGAACATTGGGTGAGATATCCAGGAACATTGGGTGAGAGCGATGATGAAAAGAGAAGCCTAACAACCTTCATATTCGTTCCTCCGGCCGACAATTGGGTGTACCCTCTCCCGGGGATGAATATCAATTAACTTTATAGCTGAATATACAGGGTGTCCCAACCTTTTCAAAACTTTATATCCTCAGTTAAATAATTCGTAGTATAAAAATAAATATATATTTGGATAGGACTGTTTTGCTAAAACACAGACCAAAGTTTCCTGAACTGTAAACATTTAATTTCTAATAAAAGCGTAGTATAATGAGCTGAATAAAGTTAAGGATGCCACAAACGGACAGAGGTAGGAAAGAGAAAAAAGTTTCTCTATAAAATGATTTTTTAAAAATTCAGATTGATATACTCCTTATTCTGAACAGTATTAAAATGTTGTGCACAACGTTTGATAAGTGAAAACCTTTTTTGAACAAAATCCACATGAATGGAACGCGAGAGTGGCGTAGCTCAAGGGGGGCAGGGGGGAAATGCCCCCCCCCCCCTGACGAAAAAACCCAATTTGTGCCCCCGCCCCCCACCCCATTAAAAAAAACGGGGTGAGAAAAAAAGGAAATAGTACAAAATTTAGAAAAAAGACCGAGGTTATTAGTCAAATAGAAGGCAAAGTTGTACATGTAGTACATTTACTGTGCGATTTTTTTTGACTGTGCGATTTTTGGGGACTGTGCGAATTTGTTTGACCTCAACCCCCACCACCACCACCACCACCACCACCACCACTTAGTGAAATTCACGAGGTAAGTGACTAGAATTTTTTTGGGGGCAACCTTTTACGAACATTTTAGAAATCTTGCCCCCCCTGAAAAAAATCCTAGCTACGCCACTGGAACGCGAGGAACACGTTGTATGTGATTACAGTGACTTTAACAGACATATCGAGCAATTTGATGGCAAGTCGAGTTATGACCAAACCTTTCAGCGTGTGTTTTATATTTTGGGACCTCAAAGAGTCATGTTTAGTACCGAAATGATTCTACAAGTTTTCTCTTTCTAAGTATATTTTAATTTGGTACTGCGATTGATTTTGAGAGAGATACAGATTTCTAAAATGGTTTCGAAACTTTTGGGACACCCTATATAATACAATCACCTCTATAAGATAAACGTTTAAGTCTTCGTCCAGAACAAAATCCCATCTTGTCATCTCGAAGTATTTAGTTCTAGAAAAGATTAAAAAATTCATTTTGGTCAGTGTAAAGGCATGCTCAAATATCGAAGTAATAGCTTACTCGGCATTCTGGCACATGAATTTTATAAGTATATCGGTGAATACAATAATAACTGTTCCCGCTTTCCACGCGGCAGTCGTCTGCAGCAAACTATAGTGCACTTATACTTCAACGCGTTTCTCATGGTGATTCCAAATTTGGTGATGAAATTCAATAGTGTAACATTTTTGAAAATGTTTGTGAAATTTTGGCTCACTGTCGTCTCAGTGCAGACAACTGCTACATGGAAAGTGTTAAAGGCTATTTTTCGAAGAACATTTTACATGAAGTGTAGGCCTATACTGACTTTGGATCCGGTTTGAACTTTCTGAAAACTCCCGCGCTTTTATTCATTACATCCCTTATTGCGTCATACATCTGCGAGTAAATGATCGCCGGGTCCTTTCCTGTATAGATAAGATGAAAAAAATGGTCATAAAACGGAAGCTGTATATATTATGTGGAAAGTCAGTTGTATAAATATTGATCGCATATGCAGTGATATTCAAGCGACGAGGATACGTTAATCAGGGTGAATGAACCAAGACGAGGGAGTATATCAAATGTTCTTTTAATCCATTTCCTTGAACCTATCGCAACATTATTTCAAGTAGGCCTAGTAGGCCTGTACTTTATAAGATATGATTCACTTTTAAAACACTTCCACGCAGCTATTAGTTTTACCACGTACAAAACAGATTTTTCAGAACCCTTTCCCAACTTTTAAATTCTATCTTAAGGATTACTAAACCAATACTAGGCATGTTTGTACTTATCTTAATGCATTTCCCACGGTGATTCCAATTATGATAATTACATTCAATAATTCTGACGTTTTTAAGCATTTTGGAACTATGTCATATCTGCAGACGACTGCCGCGTGGAAAGTGTTAATCTTAAAGGCGAGCTCCCACTCTGGGTTACTAGCCACATCTCTTGGGAATTTGACAAGGTTACACTTTCTCCATGTTAACTCTGCACAGTCTGTCATCAAGTGCAGGTGTATGACCAGTTCGTCTGTGGTGAACTACCAATAAAGTGGTAGGCCAGCTTTATCAACATTTACCATTGGCTAACCCCACTACACCATACAAAATCATCCAAAATAAAAATAAAAATAAATCTCCACGCGCGTACTGCTGCAGTGGCTCGATTACGTCACCTACCGCAGGCAATATGCGCTGGGGAGTTAGCTCAGTTTATAGGGGCACAGACTGGGGTGCGGATGGTCCAGGGATCGAATCCCGGGGGGTGCTCGGTGATTTTTCGGGTTAAAATAATTGTACACGCAAAAACTTAGCCGTGGGAGTTAGGGTTAAGGGAGGTATTACCACAGAATTATAAAGGAGAAACCAGACAATTTTTTTTGCCCTATCTCTTTACGTGTAACGGGCGCCATTTTGGATTCCCACTATGGGGGGCAAATTGGAGGTATGTCGGTAAGTTTCGGAACTGCACGGAAAAGAACGAATGCAGCAGCGTGCGCACACTTGAGCCGTGTCACTCTCCGCGTAAAACGCAGTCGTTGCGTGTATGGTTGCGTGGGCGCAATGGCTCGCACTATTTAAACGCCAGTGCAGTTTTCACGATCGTCACGCTAATCGAAAGTTGCCGCCAGATTAACTTGTTGCGCGTTATTTTTGGCAGTGACTGCGTACGCGTTGGCCCGTGGTTTGAAATGCGCGGAAAGAATGACACTTTCCGAATGCTCACGAGCATTTACGGAAAATACCGACATACCTCCAATTTTGTCCCCATGATGGTTTCAAAATGGCGCCGGCATACTGGATCTCTATTTTTAAATCTATGGGTATTACGCACGCTCGTATGTAAGATCCTTTTTGAATGACAGCATCCATAACCAATTATTGTACTTACCCTTAGATCGAATATGAGCATCAAGTGCACTTTTGTGGCTGTATCGTTTGTCCAAGGTCAAATGTTTTAACGATTCCATCTATAGCAATAATGATAAAAGATAAAGAGTTATTTATGCAGCGGGAAGAACTGCTCAAAATGCTATAGATTCATTGGCCTATCCACAGCATATATCCAGTCTAGTCGCAGTCATCGCGAGTTTTATTCTCGCTGTAGAGTGTAGTGTAACATAAATCGCGCACACCTTTATCGAACGACATGTAGGCCTAATCCCCATGTTCTTTGTGCAAAACATCTTCAAACAGGTATTTTGACAAAAATATTTTTATCTGTCAGAACTTTGTGGCCATTGTACAGGGTGTCCCAAAAGTTTCCGAAACCCTTTTAAAGACGTTTATCTCTCGTAAAATAAGTCTCGCAGTACCAAATTGATATATTTGGAGAGAAAACTTGTAGAATGATTTC
This sequence comes from Ophiura sarsii, assembly GCA_035610835.1. Lineage (NCBI taxonomy): Eukaryota > Metazoa > Echinodermata > Ophiuroidea > Amphilepidida > Ophiuridae > Ophiura > Ophiura sarsii. The sequence continues at coordinate 4,590,677 of CM069449.1, read as the reverse complement.
GGTACCAAACATGGACCCTTTTTGAGGCCCTCTGAAAGGTTTGGATGACTCACAATACCGTAAAATTGTTCGATTTGCTGGACGCACTGTGTAACAACGTCACGGTAATCACACGCCGCGTGGTCCTCACATTCCATTCATGTTGAATTTTTTTCAAAAAAGTTTTCACTTATTAAATGTTGTGCACATACATTAATAATATTCATAATAAGAATGTTATCGATCTGAAATTAAAAAGAATCATTATAGTGAACTTTTTAAAAAAAAATCTCTTCCTGCCTCTTTCCCTTTGTCGCATCCTTGACTTTAGTCAGCTCATTATAAAGGGTTCAACAAAAAAAAGTATACCACTTTGTTTATGTCATTTTGAGTAACTTTTAATTTGTTTTTGACCAAACAGGCTAGATAGGCATTTAGATAAATCTTTTAGGCATAATTTGATACCAAATTCGCCCCCCTAACAACAAAGATAAACCATGATTAGCACCATTTAAAGGAAAATATCCCATTTTCAAAAGTCGCATTTCCAATACACAGCACGAGAAGATTTGGTTAATCTGTCCATGTTCTCCCCATCCATAACATTCCTTTACATTCAAATCCTTCACCCATGCATCAGTTTACATTTGAATTAGCCCGCGCATTGAGAGATATGCGCGGTGATCAGTACGGGATAAATACGGCATATGTGTGTGTTAACAATTGGCCTATTCTTCTCGTGCTGTGTATTGGAAATGCGACTTTTGAAAATGGGGTATTTTCCTTTAAATGGTGCTAATCATGGTTTATCTTTGTTGTTAGGGGGCAAATTTGGTATCAAATTATGCCTAAAAGATTCATCTAAATGCCTATCTAGCCTGTTTGGACAAAAACAAATTGAAAGTTACTCAAAATGACATATACAAAGTGGTATACTTTCTTTTGTTGAACCCTTTACTACGTTTTCATATGAAAGTGCAGTTTTAATACAGTTCGGGTAACTTCCCGGGTGTATTGGCAAAACAGATAGCTGATACCAAAATTGACTCCTTTTCTAGCTGGAAAACTTTCTGTTTTATGTCAACACAGATGGCTGTTATTGTAAGTTTGGTATTAAATTGAAAATGGGGATTTTTATCTGAAAAATAAGACTCTCTATTAAAATAAAATGTTTTACTGCCAAATATTTTACCAGAGATTGAGGCAGTGGTTTCATATCACTTTTGAATGACATTCACAGAGCTAAAAGGGTCACAGATTTGTATAAATAAAGTATACAGGATAAAAGGTCAGGGTGTTGCTCTGTTAACTCTAACCCCGGTTTAAGGTTTTTGACCGGGTTCACAATTTTCGGAGATAAAACACCAACTAAATCGCAGATAACCTGCCTCAAAATTTGCTGCAAATATGTAGCAAATTCAGTTTTTGGTAAAAAATGCTGAAACTGCACCAAAATCATCTAAAAGACACTTCCCTAGGAATGATTTTTTGTTTGACATAAAAATGTTTAGGCCTATAGTTTTTAAAATGTTGACCGAAAGTGCCAAAAATGTGATTTTGGAGGTAAAAATGTGTTGGTGCAATTTCAGCATTATTTTACCAATAACTGAATTTGCTACATTTGCAGCAAATTTTGAGCCAATAAAAGTGATGTTGTTGGGCAAAATTTTAAAATTCTCCGACTCATTTCCCTTCCAAACATGTATACCTTCATTTACATCATATTACAAGTTACAGCGCTTGAAAAATTTCATGTTTAAGGAGGCTGACATGTTTGGCCAATTAAAATTGGCCCAACATGAGACATCGACCGCTATTGATACCTCAACAGGCGAAAAGAAGCTGTCGTTGTAAACTGCTATTTAGCAACTAATCAATTTAATGGCTAATTTTGCCGAAACAAAATGGAATCCATCTGATATTAATACCCCCGGTGACGAGCAGTGTCTGTCGTTATAAACTGCTATTAGTAACTATATAAATGGAAATTTAATGAGAGAGCATCTTTCTAAGCAATTTATTGGTTCCATTTTTTTTTTATCTTTCAAAATAAATGAAACCAAACCGAAAGTGATCCCTCAAATGATGGGAATTGGTTATGAAAGGCAATCAATCTGACATTTAAAAACTTGTCAACAAGTCCATTTAATTGCAAATTGGAACTTTACACCTCAGTAACTTGGGCTTTCCACAGGGTGGTAAAAAAGCAATTGAAAAGTCTGACAAGGAATCAAAATTATGATTCTTTGAAACATTTTGTGAACATTTGGAACTGTCATCTGCAGACGACTGTCGTCTCGTGGAAAGCGTTAAAAGACATTACAAATAGGCCAGATACGTGCGTGTTATCTCAAGAATTACTGAACCAATACTAGGCATGTTTATACTTATTCTAATTCATTACTCATAGTGATTCCAAATATGGTGATGATTTTTTGTTTGTTTTGACATTTGTGAAAGTGTTTAAACATTATACTTGCTTCGTATACATGTAGGCCTATCAACAATGACTTATTATTTACCTCATAAACAAATAGGGTTCCGAATTCATCGATACCATCTGTGATGTACGTAGACAGGTCAGTGAAATCCATTGGATAATATCCCTTAGCACAGAATCTTAGATGCACTTCAGAATTCATCATGTACGCCCTCACTGGGTTGGTTGAAGACAATGCTACGAATACAGCGATGCTGAATCGACGAGAGTCAATAATGAAAGGTTTGGAGATGTATTCTTGAACTAAACTCTCGGAATCGAGTGCAATATCTGTGTAATTATGATAATATACAACGAAGATGAGGAATGAAGTTAGTATTGTCTATAAATTCATTATGCATCACAGCTCTTAGTTTCGATGATCATATCGAAACTAGTTGCTGAATTCGGAAGTTATGCGATCGTTTTAATGCGTAGGCCTACTTTCGCGGCAAATCTCAACCCGGAAGCTGTTATTTGCATGAAGGCGATGTCGGAATTGTATGACATTTTGGATTTGGGCTATGTTGATGATTATCTTTACGCTATTTGCTCATTTAGTATATCGATACATCTAGTCTCAATGCCCTCGGGTCTAGACAATTGGATTTGTTTTGAAACTGTCACTCTAATGACATAATTCATCATGTGGTCTGGGGGGGGGGGGGTGGGTGTTCTCACATTGATACGGTATACGTACATGTGCCTGCCTTTTGGGATGCTTTTTCGCAAAATTTGTTATAGCGATGGGGTGTTTTATCACAGACCAAAGAATTTTTGTAAAAAGCACCCAATTTGTGCAAAATTTGATGCTTTTCTAACACAATTGGTATAATTGATGGGTGGGAAATTTGCCAGAAAATAGGTATTGAGAAAGTCAACGTACATCCACGTACGTTTTTGGCAAATCTGGACGATGGACATTGAATAAATGGGAGAATAAATTTAATTATATCGTTTATGTGCGTGACTCTGACTTATGCAATATCCATATGACTTTCGTCTTGATACAACAAGCTGTTAATTTAGTTATACGGTATTACTTTGAAAATGTGAATTTCGTTGTAACGCTTGTACGCTAACCATATACCGAACATTAAGAATATTAATTTATGACGTCACCCGAATTAGGGCAGTTGGATGTACGAGAGATTGAGCAGGTACTCAAATTAAACATGTTTGAAATGTTTATTCAGTGATTGCATGCTGCGCCCCGGAACTAGTCCAGCTTAGGACGGACTAACATCAAGCTGAGCGACTATAACGTAAAGCTAGTCCAGCAAAGCTGGACTATAGGCTCAACTGCTCTAGATGGACACCATCTGGACTAACTTTAAGGTTAGTCAGGCTGTGACACCCTCTTGTAATGACCACTTGAGCACCCCGGGATTCAGCCAAAGTGTTTGATTTTAATTATTTGTTATATAGTGTTATTAAATTGATAAAACAAATTAAGTTTCTGCAACAGCTATCGTGATGTGTGTCAGTTTCAATTGTTTTATCTTTGTTTCAATCCCAACTATATACACGTAAACGGCGTTATCCAATAATACCATTAAAAATAGCGAATAAAGTTATCTTTATCTAACGACATACAATTTAAATGTTGGGCTTAAAGAAAATATAACAATTGATACATTACAGAAGAGAAATATTATCATTCTTCTAGAGTAAAATTGACAAAACAAGTTTTGGAAAAGGTACAAATTGAAAGCACATAGGCCTTGTCAAAAGCGTTGAATCATATCAAGAGATTTGTTGAGGCTAAAAAATGAAATTCATTCTTCTGTCGCATAGCTTGTCAAATATTGTTATGGGGAGACCATGCAATATGATACTATAACGCCGTTCACCGAGTGAAAAACATAATTATAGTGACCGGAATTTAACATATGGTTTCGTGGGAAATTCGTGCGTAAAAATGTGAGCAGTGGTGTTCGCAAACATTATTGTTCTAGTAACTTTAGCATGTTGGGTCATCAAAAATAATCAAAGTAAGCAGATTTGAAACATTTTTTTGCTTGATATTCCCAAACTGAATTGGTCCCATTTTTGTGGAATGGCCCTTGGCATTACAGCTGAGCAGGCTGCCTCTTGACGGGCCGTAGTCGGTTCTTAATTGACAGTTCACTCGGGCCCGTAGAACAGGGTTTTTGTCGCCTTAACACCGGGCCGAGAGCCGGGTCAGTATGGGCGGGCAAAGAAGAGTCCATGTCAATGATAACAGGAGGAAAAGGACACCAGTGAAATTATAATTATTCAAAATATAGCAATATTCTTTTTAGCACTGTTTAGACACGGCAGGTAAAAATGTCAACATTTCCGCGCGCTATGTGCGCATGAGCATCAGGAAATTGCCGATATTTTCCCGCCCATCCTATATTTTCTTCCCCATCCTGCATAACGGCCCTAAATCCCATTTACACACCTTGTACGTCTTTGACCATGTTTCCTCGGTGGTTTAAATTCTTTTGAATCCACAATTTCTCCCTGTTTTCTGGAGATTGTTGCTGTATTAGAGATACAAACAAAATGACATTTAGACGCCTGTCGAGGTGGCTGGGCGGCCCTCGGACATTTTTTGGGGACATTTCGGAAAGCAATGGGGGAAATACGGCGCAAGGATACGAAAGGGGAGAGGAGGGAAAGAATAAAACGGGAGAGGGAGAAAAGGGGGAAGGGGAAATACAAGAAGGAAAAGGGGAGGACAAGGGAGCGAGAGAAGAGGGTGAGAAAGGCAAAGGGAAAGACGATAGGGGAAATGGGGAAAAGAGAAGAAAAGGAAAAGAAATGGGAAGGTGGAAAGGAGGGATGGAGAGGACGGAAAAGGGTAGAGTATAGAGACCGTGGAAAGAGAAAAAAGAGAGGGGAGAAAGGGGGTTAAACAGAAGCAAAGGGGAAGAAAGGGGAGGGGTAAAAAGAGGGAGGAGGGCAAACGGGAAGGGAGGAAAGGGAATGTGAGAGAGAGGAAAGGACAATGAGAGAGAGGCGAAAGAGAAGAAAAGAAACGGGAAGGAAGAAAATAAGGGACTAACAAAAAGGGATGAGAGAAAAAAGTACAGGGACAGAAACCATGGAAACGGGGAGGATGGGAAAGGGAGGGAAAATGGGGGAGGGATACAGAAAGGGGAAGAAGGGAGCGATAAATGGGAGTAAGCCTATTTCTGATGAGAACATTGAATAATTATAAACATTATTTGCAAAATCAGGATCGTTGCTTATTAAATTGTAATTGTGAGTTTCAAAATGTATTCACCAGAAGCCCTTCCCTGGTGTTATGCCTATTTAAAACCATGTGTGTTCAGGGGTCCGCCACTGGACCACACCAGGGGGCATAGGCGGGCCCCAGGACCGACCCCACCCGTAATTAAACGCCTCGCTATACGCTATAGGCTATATGTATTTGTTTCCACCAGAGTATTTGTTTCTTGTGGGAATTTCTTTGAATTACGCCCCGCATTTCAAATAACCTTTTCTTGTTGTTTATTTATTTCAAGCCAGTGACAATTCATATTAAATGTTCTTTTCCACCACCCCGGTCGCACCCTCGTTTCAATACATTCTATATTACAGCTATATACTCACATATGCTAAGAAGTGCTGCTTCTGTCTTGGTAATTGAAATGTCTGTGGTATGTACTTCCCGCCACGCGTTAATAAAGCCCATTTAAACGTGATCACGTGATGATATCCAGGTACTTTGTCTGTCAACTATAAATGCGGATAAATTGATATTATACTGGTGTTAAATGAAAATTAGTCATTTGGTAAAGTCTTTTTTATATAGTCTATATCTACTCCCCATATAACAGTCCACAAAATTGGTATCGCCTAATTTGGTTTATCCTTGTGTAAGACAGCATGGAATTTACCTAAAATCTCCTTTTTTTCTTCTTCTTTTTTGGATATAAGATGGGCTATTACAGATAATAATGACCCCCCCCCCCTATAGAGGACATTTTTAAACAAATAGTCCGGAATTCCATGACTCCCTCTATGAAAAGTATATGGAATTCCAGATCAAACTTCAAAAAAGTATGGAATTCCAGATCAAACTTCAAAAAGGTATATGGAATTTGTGAGGGAAAAGTCTGGAATTCCGATGTCCTCTATATAGGGGGCGGTCTAAATTGTGAAAAAGTCTGAAATTCCAAGAACATGTGCCAAAAAGGTATGGAATTCCATTGAAAAATTGGTGGGGAAAAAGTCTGGAATTCCGATGTCCTCTATAGGGGGATCATTATTATCTGGAATAGCCCAAATGTGAACAAAAGCCCAACAGACATTAACAAAGTTAATGAACTGAGTGATTACAAATCATACTGGTAACTAGGAGTAAATGATTGTACAGCTATATTTCCGTAATGGGGTCTTGACACTAGTCTAGCTTATGAATGTCTTACACACCAAGGATATCCCGGGGGATATCCACCTAATTTAGACTAATGTAATACATTGTACTAGTACTAACAAATATATCATGATAGGCTTGATTTCAACATGTGATAGT
>CM069449.1:4428709-4576209 GCA_035610835.1 Ophiura sarsii | reverse complement strand
ATATACAATAACAAGAGCTAGCTATGGAAGCTTAAAAGTGCCACCCAGATGTTGAGATAATTATCTTGGTAAATCGACATCCTATAGGTAAGATGATCAGATTATAGGATGCTGATCTCTTCAAATCAACTTTTTATAATGACGAGATGGTTAGATGACAAGATCCCAGATCTCATCAAGTCGACTTTGATCAGATGACAAGATTCAGGATCTCGTCAAGTCGACTTCCTGAAGGAAAGATGATCAGATGGCAAGATTCAGGATCTCGTCAAGTCGACTTCCTGAAGGAGAGATGATCAGATGACAAGATTCAGGATCTCATCAAGTCGATTTCCTGGAGACGAGATGATCAGATGACAAGATTCAGGATCTCGTCAAGTCGACTTACTGAAGGAAAGATGATCAGATGACAAGATTCAGGATCTCGTCAAGTCGACTTCCTGAAGGAGAGATGATCAGATGACAAGATCTCGGATCTCATTAAGTCGACTTCCTGAAGGAGAGATGATCCGATGACAAGATCTCGGATCTCATCAAGTCGACTTCATGAAGGAAAGATGATCAGATGACAAGATTCAGGATCTTGTCCAGTCGACTTCCTGAAGGAGAGATGATCAGATGACAAGATTCAGGATCTCGTCAAGTAGACTTCATGAATGAAAGATGATCAGATGACAAGATTCAGGATCTCGTCAAGTCGACTTCCTGGAGGAGAGATGATCAGATGACAAGATCTCGGATCTCATTAAGTCGACTTCCCGGAGACGAGATGATCCGATGACAAGTATTAATTTTTCTCTTTTCCCATAGTTAATGAGAGTTGTTCGTTGATGGAATGGTACTGAGACGGTAAATATGTTTAGGCTATTCCATTATAATGTATAGGTTGAAGGCTATATGTTTAGGCTATTCCATTATAATGTATAGGTTGAAGGCTATTCCATTATAATGTATAGGTTGAAGGCTAGTCCATTATAATGTATAGGTTGAAGGCCTATTTTGCGCAACAATTTATTAGAACTGCACATTTATAGGATATTTAAGTTGTAAATTTCCGAATAAAAAAACACTTTATCACGCACATTTATGAAGAAAGGAAAACACCATACATAACTCTGATACTAGTCTCAGACATAACTACTGTGAAAAATCACATCTCAACTTTTCCTAACAAAATCCACACATACCTGAACTCAACTATTTAAGCAACGTGTTGTTGGCAATCAGTGTGTGCAAACCTGAAGAGTAGTATATAGTACCATCGCGTGTCTGTAGACTGTACGATTTGCAAATTATATACTACATGTATTATAGACCTTTCACCATAGAATCATATAGCCTATAAATCTGACTGCTGTCGTTTTAATACCCGAAAAGAACTATAAAAAAACCCACCAATACCGGTACATGCTGAGACGAATTCGTCTCAGGGGTACCCAATGATGCGTGTCTTCTTTTATCAGAGTATAAAGCATCATGGTTAGAGGTCAATTCAATTTTATTGCAAAACATACCATGCGCAGGTAGGTGAAGGCTATTGCTTTTCCCATGTGCAGTAATGGATCTCAGTTTAAAATAGGCATATTTGTTCGCATCCTGGGAACTTTGGTTGAGCACTGAGTTTTTCAAGTTCAAGTTCAGAAGCCTGATACGTAGGCTACAAAAAACCCTTAAAAAAATCATTATAGTATAAAATTTAGTATAATTCGTTTTAGTTTAGTTAATGTTGTGCATCAAAGGATTTGATCAATGATACCAACAATTCGTAGTAATCACTTATTTCAGTGAATATTTTGGGCACATTATTGAGACCTTGCCAGTTGCCACATCATGTGTAGGCTATAGCTTCATGGCCACATCAAGCATAGTCGACTATGTAGTATAATTTCATTGTCACACAATCGAACAACACCCTCTGATACATCCCATCCGTGTATTGGTGTACATGGTCGGTTCTCGCATGTGAGCGGTTTTCGCAAGGCGAAGTATCAGAGGGTGTTGTTCGATTGTGTGACAGTGAAATACACGGTAGGCCTATACGAAGCAGACTACATCAAGCAAGACTGAGCAAAGTCAATTGTAGCGGAGCAATGAAGTGATCGTTGGAAGAGCCAGAACACGTCGTCTGCTTTTTGTTAGATAATATAAGGCAATATCGTGGGGGTGGGGGGGGGGGGGGGGGGGGGGGGTGGTGATGAAAACAATTAGTTTGAGGCAGCTTAACCAGGGAGGTGTACTCTTACTATAAAATAATAAGGTAAACCACCACTGAACTAACTGTTCACGAGGTGGAAAAAACTCTTTGACCTTTGATCTGCTGAAGATAGTAAAAGTGACACAATGACATGTTGTGTTCTATCATCTAAATATGTTATTATGGAACAAGAAAATAAAGTTACATATAAAGAGAAAACACGTCGATGAATAATTTACTTTTTTTTCCTAAAACAAGAATAATAGTTTACTACCTGCATATCCTGTTACTGCTTGCTCGGTGGTGTAGCGCCGTAGCGCCCTCATATGAAAAAGAGAACCAGGAATCAGGAGAACTTCCGGTTGATCAATCACTTTTCTGGAAAACAGAGAGCTTACTTTACGATAACAGTCATTTTCGTGACACATTTCACCATGAAACCGTCCATCGCTGTTGATGAAATGTTCCCAGAAGGTTCAGGACCTTACATAGATCTGGATGAGGTATATTTAATCATTGATGCTTAATTATCATTAAAGAATAGCTTACGTCACTACGTCAGTACGAATTCAATTGACGATATAGGGCATTATTTTAAATATTTTAGGCTAAGCTTATTTCATGAGTAAGCTTACACTTTTACTTATGTTACACCAAGGAGTTATTATATTAACTGGAGCCATTCTGCTAACTCTGCCCTAGGTGCTATAAAGGAGTCCTTTTGTCAACGAGTGGTTCTCATCGATGCTGAGTGAGTGACCCATCCTTTTTTTTTGGCCAATGCCCAATGTTTACGCTTTCGACTCTTCGTCACAATTTTACCCACAGTTCATTGCGTGTTTGGTGTTTATAACAACATGGCGTATATATGTGTGTCTGCTGCCTCACGGTACGGCGATGAGTTTTCTTCAAAGACGATTTCAGTGATTTTGAGGAAGACTGTGGGTGCAATGAAAATACTTGTTTAATTTTTTACTCACACCTGCTTCATTGATGATAGCCAAGCCTCCAATTAAGCGGGCGCCGGGCGCTTTTTACCCCCTGGTCCCTGAGTTTTGGCGCCTGGCATTTCCCAAAAAGACATACCTAAGCGCCGGCAAATTTTCGTACCCGTCGCCCGGTCATTTGCCTTTGTTTTTAAAGGACTAGAAATGTAGAATGTTCATTGTTCGAGCTTAAGGATGTGAGTGATAAACGACCGCAAGTGAGATACCCGTGTAATAAAACCCCTGTACGATTACTTGCACATGTCATTGTTAATCCATTTCCATGAAATAATTGACAGAAAAAAGTTCAAAAAACACTTAACTATTGACGATTTAATGAATTTATACCATGAACAGTACACTATGAAAACTCTCTCATTGCTTGCGTGGTAGATTTCGATCGCGACAGGAGCATGCGCAGATGCGATTTTTGTGTAAGTGGTCTGTGATTTTGTCAATATATTTTTACTGTGATTTGTCGATCTGCATTAAATGCAAAAAGTAACAACGCCCCCGGCTGGACTCGAACCACCAACCTTTCGGTTAACAGCCGAACGCGCTAACCAATTGCGCCACGGAGATGATTATTACTAGGATGTTTTGGTTTGTCATGTTCACTCGTACACTTCCCCGTACACTTTCTTGCAAAGTCGGGCATCGTTTTTTCTCAAATGTTGCTTGCATATTGCCTTTGCTGTCGCCTTTAATACATGTGCTGTTACTTGAACTTGGAACCAACGTTTAATTTGAACTGTCTATTTTCAATAAAAAAATACTCCAATACGGGAAAAAAATCAGAAAAGCTCACAGACAACAAATAAGAACATCATTTTACTCGACCTAGAATTTCAATCAACGTATTTCAATCATCGGCAAAACCCAATGATGTGAGTGACGTCATTTAATGAGCTCATTAGCATAATTTATGTCCGTGAAATATACAATAGGGTTTTCGTAGTGCAGTAGTTACTCACTTGAAATTCTACCCAAATATCGACCATAAATAGTCCAGGAAAAAATCCTTTTATGGGATCCTTTGATCGCTTCGTAGTTAATAAAGATGTTAAAAATAATATAAACATAAATTTTTTCATAGCTAGCAAGGTTGTTGACATCTGTTAAAAGTTTCAAAAGCTAAACCAAACCAACTACTAATACTACATCACCACATCAGGCGGCCCACACAGAATACAAGGTGGTTTTCTAGCACATGTTCATGTACACAGTACATGCTCACACACTACTGGGAATGTACAGCAAGAGGAACATGTACAATTGGTGATTGCACGTGGCTAATGTTAATCCTGTCAAAACATGTCTGGGTCGACACTGCGCCGGTGCGCCCTTATCTTTAGGCCAAATCAAAATAATTGTTTGTTTCCGGCTTCTTTAGTTTATTCATTTCAATATCGGCTTGTTCTGTTATTATTGTGGAGGAACACAAATTATTATCAGCCTACTTGGGGGGTGTAGCCCAAGGAATAATTATGTAATCGTTTTTGGAGGTTGGATAATCAAATGGGGGTCATGTACACGTATTTAAAAAAGAAGATTTTAAAGCTCCCATGTCCAGGAAAATTGTTTAAAAAGTGTAAATTTAGTTTGAAAAATAAAAATGCCTCACCCCCCCCCCCCTTCCATTTTTCGAAAGGCTAGTGCTACGAGAAACTATAATAGTTTTATTTTTATAATAGTTTTTATTTTTAAGCGGCCTAAATATCAACAATAGACCTGCAATATTTAATGAATATGCAAAATGAAAGGCCTACAATAATTATTATTTATCGTGAATATTCTTTTATCTAACCATTTCATGTTCCCACGATCTACATTATAACAAGGAGTTATTATGATAACTCCTTGATTATAATATCTGGTTAAATTATACAATGCTATGGGAATTTCCCAGGTATGAGCCAACCTCACATGCCATGGAAGTGACTGCGCTAAACCCCGCCCATAACATACCACTTGTATCCAATCATGAACCAACAAATGGAATAGCCCAGCCAGTGTATTTAATCACAAGCATTGGGTTCGTACATTATTTACTTTAGGGGAGTGGTGTACTAATCATTCCCTATCTTGTTGAATAGCAGTGAATAGCGGTGACTGTAGAATGTAGATAGCATTACATCATTTACATGTAGGCCTATGTAAATGACTCTAAGTATAGTGAATGTATCCCACGTGGTAATTATGAGCCTTCTATATTTAATATACTAGGACACCTTTTCTTTGTTTGTTTTAACAAGGGCTTGTTTTATATCTAAATGTGCATTATCCTATTGACCTTTAATAACCTAAACTGTAAGTAAACATGGTAATCGTTTACACGGTTACACACCGCAAATTTGGACGGTTAAACAGTCACAAAAGTAAACATACCTTCACATCCTATCGAGCTCAATCAAAAATATCTAAAAGCTAACCAAATCTTGCTTGAATACAACTATAACTAGCGCATGTCCGTACGGACTGACCGTTTAAACAAACAAACAAACAAACAAACAAACCGGAGATTTCGCTATTAGAAATCAAAAACCGAGAAATCGCACGAAAATAAACCGAATTATTGTACCACGATAAAAAGCATGATGTTTGATTTAGGGCAAGAAAATATTGTCAGTGTACTGGATGAGACTGAATATATATTAAGCTGCAGAAACAATCAATATATTAGCATTTTGATGCTTTTTGAAAATGGCTCCTGGTTCTACTAAAATGGCTCCTGGTTCACTAGAAAATTAGAGGACCAGGAGCCACGTTTTCCAAATATGTGGCTCCTGGTCCAGACTCGCTTAATTGGAGGCTTGATGATAGCATATTATTATTAATAGCATTGTATATACACCCTCTGGCCTCTACAAGCTTTTTTGCAGCCGTGTTCCCGCTTTGCTCGCCCACCTTTGCACCGCACTCAGTACGATAATACTCTCCTAGAGAGGCATGTACTTCACCAGAAAGAAGAAGAAGAAATATTGATGATTTAGCCTAAATCATTATTTATGGGGGAATAGGCCTAGTAGATGATGTAGATTTTATGAAAATACCGTGTTTGTGCAAAGCCCTGACCCTGTCCAAAAACATGATCGAATGCTATGGGATGAGTGGAGTGCAATGCAAACACGGCGGTGAATGGTCAGCATAAATTCAATATACTGGGTGTGTAAATTTAAGGATTTGTGTACAAAGTATACATGTAGGCCATGTGGACAAAACTGGGTGTGTAAAAACTGTGTATAAATATTAAATTTACAAATGTGCAAAACATAATTTTTTTTATTCGATTCTCGTAGCACACGTCTTCGAAAAGTGAGGAGGGAGGGAGGATTTTTCTTTTTCTGTTCGAAATGAACCATGCTATTTTCAATGGTAACCACCAACTCCTTAGATGATCATATTAATTTATGATATTGAAGGTCCAGTTGCCAACAAAGTATACCCATTCCTTCATATGTACACTTGCAATATGTATCCAAATAAGCAATAGCTAGTTTAGTTTAAAGGCTAACTAGTGCTGGAAGAGAGTCCCGGGAGTCCCGCCAGTAAATGTTGAGTCCCGGGAACAAAAATCACCTTCCCAAATCTTGCAAATAAACGGTTTTATTTTTAACAAAATATGCTTAAATAAATAAAAAGCAACCTTGTCAGCTAAATCACTATTATTTAATGCTAATTTATAGTGGAGATTCATTCGAAACGAATTTATTTAGTCAAATCTGTGCTAACTGTACATTTTTCATACTATTATGCTCCCTAAAATGTGATTTTCTCCACGTATTCTCACTTCATATCGCTATCGGCAGCGGGTGGCCACAACACAAATGTTACAATTCCGACAATAGATGGCGCTATACAAAATTGTTTAAAGATGGCGACACGACCGATAAAAAGATAATTTATGTTTTGCGATCTTTCCTGGCTCGGATTTGTTGCCAGAATTCATGGAAATATGTGCATTCGGCAAAATGGGAATGTAAAATGTTTATTCTCGAAATAGGCCTACATTCCATATTTTGGACTGAAAACTACCGTTTTACACGGTTTCTTATAGGACTAAAAAAAAAGAATGCGGCGGCCAAAAGTGAAGGCGGGCGGGCTACAAGAATTTTTTTTTTTATGTGGCCTAATGATTTATTCTTGATCCATCGATCGTTAATGACTGTTCATACTTGTTTGACTCTGTCATTGATTGTAAATTACATGTACTTGATGCTTGATGTAATAATTCCTATGACAGCTGTAAACAGCTTAACTGGAATGTTGGTGCAGATGTGACGTCAAAACAGCCAGCCGTCAAAATAAATAAAAGTGGTGGTGGGGGCAAAAAATGACAGTTCTAATTGCAGACAGTGACAAATACTGGACGAGACTGACGACAAACTTGTAGAAAATACTGACGAATACACGAAACTTGCTGAATATACTGACGAAAACTAAATTGACGAAAACACTAACTTGTAGAAAATATACTGACGAATACACGATGATCACTTGGTGACGGGCTGGAACATAACTTAGGGTGCATTAAAAACATGGCTGTTGTAACTTAGAGAAAGGCGGCACCATGCAGTGTCTGCATTTGCCGGATGGCTGGTGCTGCAGCAGCTTTGAATGCTGCTAGTGATGGCGTGATGTGTAATACTGCTGCTGCGGGTAATCTATTCCAAATGCCAATTGCTCTTGGGAAGAATGAGAATTTGTATGCATTCACAGTACATGTATATTGTATACAGTACTGTTGTAAATAAAACTGGATATAAAGTACTTTGTTTGCAAGATGGACCCAACTGAATGAAGCAAGCAAAATTGCCTACAATGAGGCAGATTAGTTGTTCTGCAATTTATCATCAGGGTTCTAGCCAGGACCATTTTGGGTGATTGCCATTAATCATTGGTGTTGTATGAATGAGCCTAAATTTATTAACGGTGAACGGAGAAAGTGTAGCGAACCAAGTGCAGTGGATCATGGCATGGGATCCAGAGGCCTTAATGTCTTTTTAGGGTTTTTAATGCACTTTGAGGGTTTCTGTAAGGATCAACCAGTTATCGGATTGGCCCAATATTTAGACATATCGGACAAATATTGGAATCGGTAGAAAATTGTCCTTGCCACCCATATTGCTTGCTAATGAAAAACAACAACAACAATGGCTTTTTTTGCCAAAACGTGTCTGTTAAATATGCATTTTTCAGTTCCTTTGAATACAACATGTTTTCCATTATTCCATTATTTACTAATTAACATAAATCCATGTCGACCCCCCACAATATTTTTAAGTGATTTCCTATTTTATAAGGACTCAACAAAAGTATCGGATCGGATCGGCTGACATTATAAATTAATTATCGGTTATCGTATCGGAAGGTAAATGTCACATCGGTTGATCCTTAGTTCTGCCACACAATTTCTTGTTTTATGAGGCAGTTCAATGATTTTATCCACAAATTGTTAAAAAATCAACCAAAAAATGAGTGCCGGGCGCCCAGCCCATTTTGACCCCAAGTTCTGGGCGGATAATGTCAGTGCCGGCCGCCCACTCCCACCGTAGCTAGAACCCTGTTTATCAGTTTATCATTGTTGACTGAAGTTTGTATTTAATTTTTGTTCAAGCAGGCTGGTGGGACAGCAGGCTTACTGATGGATCTGGCAGCGAATGAAAAAGCAGTTCATGCCGATTTCTTCAATGGTAAGATATAAACCAGCCAATTGGTCAAAAAGGTGGATATTTGTTACACCAATTAGAAACATTGTTATATATCGTCAGCCTGCTTCGATAATTACTTTACTCACTTTTCAGCGAAAGTGAGCTTTTTGCATAAATCATGACTTCATTACATTATGCACATGCTGTAATAATGCCTACAATGTAAGCCATTGACCAATCAAAAGTGTTGATAAATGCACAATTTCAATTCTGCCTAAGTCAGCCTTGTGAGGTAGGCAGTTTGTAATTATGATGTAAAATGTTAAAATGGGTCATATTACCTTGTATTTGGCCTATAACAAGCCACATTTCACTTAAAAAGGTATATCTCCAACCTGATTCTATCCAACAGTTACTGCTCCTGTTGGAATTCACCCGCACTAGTCATGGTGCTATTCAACATATCGTCAGCCTGCTTCCATAATTTCCTAACTCCCTTTTCTAAAAACTAGAAAAAATGAGTTAGGCAATTATCGAAGCAGGCTGACGATATGTAGTCTTGTTTATTATCCATACATGTACGTACGTAACTGCATCCTTTACTAAATTGCAGCACTAAAAATGCACTCACGCGCCTATACAGTGTAAAGTTCATAGTACCTGCAGTCCTGCACGATAAAAAAAAATGCAGCCCTGGCAGGGATGTGCTGCAGTGTCTAATCTAAATACATACACGTACACATTGTATTTTGCCTTCTGATAAGGTGACTCAGGGTATAGATTCATTATCCTGTAAAGAGTTGTCTTGAATTTCAAAAGGAATATATTGCCCACAGTTTACTAGAAACAACTTTTGATTCATGGCAGATATCTTTGTGAGAATCTTTGCACGAACCGATTCACAGCGATGATTATTTTTCTGATTTAAATATGCTCCCAAAATTAAAGGGGCACGAGAGATACGTATAGAAGTGCACCCTCAATTTTCCTGGAATTCAGTTGTTTGTAATACTTGGGCATATAATAAGCTACCATCTGAAACCATTTAATACCTTAATTCGCCGTCTATCGTGTAAAATTTCATGATTTAGTAATTTCAATGTAGATGACATCGAAATTATCAATACCACTCGCCACATAAATTGCTTCAACCGAATTTCTATTATTCAACCATTTTCCCATAAAATACACTTCAGGGTTCATACGTACCTTATTATCTATTGAAACAATTAATTTGGCAATCTCTCAATGTCCTCTAAGCAAACTGATTGTCAAATATTGATCCATCAGGGCAAACTCAATGTCAGGCTGCATTTTCTTACCATTAGAACAAGGTCGGTGTATCATTATGTCATTACTTGTAAAAATGATCAGTTGGTGGAAGTTCCAATCAATAACTCCCAATATATATTTTGTAATGCTCATTTGATTAGAACGAACACGCCTTTATAACCTATGTACCATACTGGTTTTTGTTTTCTCCCCAGATTTTGAAGACCTATTCGACGACGATGATCTAACATAACCCGTTGGCTGGAGTTGAATTTGAAGAAGCTAAACTTTCATTAAATTATTGACTCCTCCGACTCTGCAGATTCTGTAACTGCCGGTTCAGTTCATAATGCTGCAACAAACGTTTTTTCACCACCATTTAATACCCATCTCGCTTGCTGCTGGTTTAAATGTATCATGATGTTTTCAGAGAAATGAGGATGGCTATTAAATGATGGCAACGACTGTGTTAGCTGCTAACACAGATTTCATCAGGGCGATATATTGATGCTTTGTAATTGATAATAAAGATCTCTGCCAAACCACTTTGCTGCTGGCTGGGATGCCTGTGTTGAGTAACTATGCTTTGTAACAACGGGATCATGACAAGATTGACCACAGATATTGTGATACTTTACTTGGGTGTAGTAGTATCATGCTACGATGAATGACTGCAAGACTGACAGGAACTGATTCTATTACTAGTTTAATCTAGAAAGCAAAGTTTATTGTTGTATACATTTTCGTCAGAAAATTCCAAGTAGGAAACTTGAAATTCTGTAATGAGAATGTATATAATGTTCTTCTGAATTCCTGATGAAACTATTCCATAAAAAGTGTGTTATGACACTTTATTTCCATAATCATGAGGTGATAGCATGTAATAATAATTATACAGTACTTATTGTGTTGACTGTATAATGGTTAGCCAGATTTTAGCCATGATAGTATACAAATACAACATGGTATAGGGAAGTAGTATGAAAACTGGTTCCGAGGATTTGGATGATTGCGTCTACTTCCGGATGTGGAATTAGGCTCATTCATACAACACCAATGATTAATGGCAATCACCCAATGAATTGTCTTCAATTTATGAATGAGTGATTTGAACATTTACTTAATTCTGACATCAAATATTGAGCCACTCATGCTTGATATTTTCCCAAATGTTACAAATTATATTTTGCCTTGCTGTACAGTGTACAAATATTGCTTTTACATCTCTAATACTATCATTCATGTCATGCAGTGTATGCCTATAAAGGTATTGTCATACTTTGGAATAGAGACAAAAAGGAAGGACCATCAATTTAAGATACACTCTTAGCAGGGCTGTCAACTTTTGGGATTTGAGGGAGAGATACCAAGTGCGAATCCTTAGCTGCTGAGGATTGTGCCCTGCCGCCTCGTCACATTTTTGAGAGGGGGAGGGGAGGGGGAGGCTAGTGATGTGAGATATGAGATCCCAAAACATGTTCAAAAAATTGAGGCTCGATAACTAACAAATGGTGCTATCAAACCCCAATCGACTCGACAGCCCACACATTGTATTATAATATAATAAATTTATGATGCAGGAGATTTTATATGCTTGGCGGGAGAGCGGGATAAAGATTGACAGCTCTGCTCTTAGTAGTGTCGAGCCAATCAGAAAATAAAAAACTAAAATATGCGGAGTGCATTGAAAGTGTATAATTGCACTCTGTGTGTGTGCCGTTCAATATGCGGAGTGCATTGAAAGTGTATAATTGCACTCTGTGTGTGTGCCGTTCAATGCGCGCACCATGTGCTTGTTTTCATTTGTTGTTCAGTCAACACGGGTTCGCCCATTTTCACTGCAGGTGTTAGCAAACTTGTTAACATGTTTTTATTCGTTATTACATAGATCAAAAGTATGCTCGAAATGTGAATTTTGATTTGGATATAATATCGTGCATGAATTTGGTCAATACATGAGTATGTTTTGTTTCTCGAAAAATTAGAAAAACAATGCACTTGTGCAAATATATTGATGCTCATAATAGCAATCCCCCTGCGGGGTTGTGTCATCAACATCAGCGCGTGTGCATTGATATGTTCAATTTCTCTTGAAACAACACATACGATTTATTGATATCCTATAATTAACATTTGTGTGATCTCTGTTATCTGATGATGATGACTCTAGAAGAAAATCAAAATTCACTATGTGATCATACACCAATTATCATTATTAAGTAATTCTTGCGATTCACAATATGTGCCATCAAGCCGTTGCTTGGGAGAGGCCACAATATAATATGTTGCATCACAGGAAAAAGTTGACATCCATAATACAAACATCACCGGAACCGTGTCATTGTGTGTTTAAATATCAGTATATTGGTGAATACGGGAATGCACACTAAAACACTTATCTGCAATATTAGGCCCCAAAAAAGTTTGTCTCAGAAACAAGCGTGCATTGGTATGTGAAATAGGCTTTAGCGCGATGGATTTTTCACCTTTTTTGTTGCTGTGGTTCTCGGTAAGCTTGAATCAACACAAAAATTAAATGCATAATTTGGAAACCAGTCAAATTATTAAACTGGCCAATAAAAAGATTGCATATCTCATAGCCAATTCTCTCTCTCTCTAAGATTTTTTTTAAAAACAGTACTAAGCTTTTTTGCAAAAAATGTTTCTGAGACGAATCTTTTTGTTTTTGCCTTATAGAAGATACATGTTCATTCTATTGCTCATATGGTATTCTTCACTGAGCTGTTGTCAACATTATCACATTTGCGTAACAGTCCAATGGTGGCGATAATACTGTAAAGCATGAACATTTTGCGACATGACATTTTTGCGAATTACCAATAGTGGTCATTCTCCCGGCATGAAAATTTCACAATCGCAAAGTACTTTACTGGCTGGCAGTCATGGAATTTTTTTCTCGCGAATTGGATGTCCTTAAAATGTACACGAAATTAAAATGCTTTACAGTACATAAAGATCATGTTAACCCTAGCTGGAGATCAAATATTGAACTGGTTAGAGTAATCGCTTGCAGCGCATCACATTGTGAATTGTGAGAATTGTTAGTTCACATCAAAGCAGAGGCAGATTTGCTGATGCATTTTTGGAATTGTCTATGAGTGTGTGAACAAGTGTTTCTTATTCAAGATTATGATCACAAGGCCCTATCTACGATGGCTGCCATGGGTTTTATGTTGCATTTTTACAAGGACACTCCTCATAGCACCAGATTTGTATAACATATGGCAGCTATTATATATATAGTGACGCTTCACATCACTGTATTTCTGACCAACAAGATCGTATTTGCAATAGCTGCTCTTAGTCATATCAATTGTTCAGCACATAAACAACTCCAAAATAACAACTGGCAGCTATTACAGATAGGGCCTTGATTTAGTCCTACTTGCACAGTGTTGTCGAATAGATTGTTTCTTGGATTAGGAGCAGTCAGTCCTCAATGTTTAAAAGCCCAGAGCTAGAAGGGTCATACAGGATGAGTAAAAAAACAACTTTCGGAGTTTACATGTATTTTATGAAAATCTGTACCTATTTTTATCATTTATTGGACGAGAAGGTGCATTTCATCAGCTTTCACAAGAATTTTAGTTTGTCAAGATTGGTTGAGGAAAACATGTTATATACGCTCATTTAAATGAAAGAACACATTTTGAAAACCGAACAGGTTTTGGGATCATAATTAACAAGCCCCTATTCACTTTCACAATTCATTATTGTTCATTATTGGTTCACAGTCTCGAGGAAGATCATGGCACTATAGTCTATTTGGCCATCACGAGACAGTGACCGCGTATTCTACTA
Organism: Ophiura sarsii; assembly: GCA_035610835.1. Classification (NCBI taxonomy): domain Eukaryota; kingdom Metazoa; phylum Echinodermata; class Ophiuroidea; order Amphilepidida; family Ophiuridae; genus Ophiura; species Ophiura sarsii. The sequence continues at coordinate 4,562,284 of CM069449.1, read as the reverse complement.
ATTGCAGCACATAACACGCGTGCCTACTCGCGGTGCTGGGGTATACACACAAGCGTTGAAAGGCGGAAGACACATACGCGTACGTAAAAGCTGCGTCTGTTAAGAAGTTACGTCACTGTCCAGAGGAAGCCAAATAGAATATAGCTGTATTTTTCCTTTTCAATGTTGTAATCACAAATGGTGACATTATGGTACCCTTGTTTCACCATAGACCTTGAATACTGGGACAATCGTGTCTATTGAAATCCCATTGAAATGTTGTGTATAGCTGATACTATCTCACTCACTCCTGTATAACTGGCATGTTTGAATAAATAAATGTGGGTACTGCTAGTCTATTGCAGCAACAGCATATTTCATTAGAAGCTGATGGGATATGACAAAGGTTTGAGAAAATAAGCCAAGGTGAAAATTCAGATATTTCTAATATTTTAATATATTAAATTTATACGCACATTCACTGATGCGGTTGGTGTAACACTCTTTGTGAAGTGTTATAGACATCTACTTTTCACCTACATTTGTAAACTCGAATCCATAAGTTTGATTGACAACGAGCACGTTTTTCAAATCAATCATTATTGCGAGTGACGTTTGTATTCATACATTTTTAGAAGTTGTTTCATGACAGTGCAAAAGACTACATGGGCTTTTGTGTGCACGATTTTAATCCGAGGCGAGTGTAGTTTCAATAGAAAGTACTCACTTAGCCATCCATACCTTCATTATCTTTGGTTTCAAATGTAATGACTGTAGGGAATATCTGATTCTGATTATAAACTGCACCAATAATAAAGTATCTAAACACTTACAAATGGTCAGATTGATCGGAACCTGAAATAGTATACAAACAAATAATTTGATTCACAGATATCTTCTTTGCATTTTGACACCTCTTTTGTTGCGCTACGATGTTATTTGGCGGATTTATGGGCACTTGAGTGGCTTAAGGTCGAATTCAAAAGTTGCAAAAGCCCCTATTCAAGCAAGAGCGTTGTACTACAGTGACGAATAAGATCAGCATTATTTGTGCCCGCCTTTTATAAATGATTTGTATGTTGCGTGTTGGATAAATCGATTGCGATGAACATCAGCGATCTACACGCCGCTATTGAGTTGATGAGACTCAATAGCCTAACCGCCAACAACGCCCCCACGTGTTATTGGGGCTGACGAAAGGCAAGCGAGTTGCTGCCAGAAAGCTATCCCAGAGGTAAGCTTATTTGCTGTTGTGAGAAATAATAATCTCAAAAATATCAGCATTAATTGTCAATAACAAAACAAAAGGGTCAGAGATGGGAGGCATAAATCAATAATTATTTAATCATTAATTTTCATGGTTAAGTAAACAGAACAAATTGGTGTATTTTGCCTTGATTTTGTCTGTGTGTGATTCTTGTGTGAGTTCCCTTCTGGAATTGGGTGAATAGGAGCTTTTGCAACTTTTGAATTCGACCTTAAGCCACTCAAGGGCCCATAAATCCGCCAAACAACATCGTAGCGCAACAAAAGAGGTGTCAAAATGCGCAGAAGATAACTGTGAATTGAATTAATTAACTATTTTTTGCATACTATTTCAGGTTCCGATAAATCTGACCATTTGTAAGTGTTTAGATACTTTATTGGCGCAGTTTAGTTATTGTGTTCCACACATAATATGATATGGATCAGTGACTGAAAATCTGGTCAGCTTTCTGTGAACAGTGAACCAATCGGTTGGCCTTTTAGAGCTCTTTGTAGAGAATTATCAGTTTTATTTTTAATCAAATTGTTCACATTTGCTCTTTATACAAAAAGACACAGAATATTACAAGTCATATCTATTGAATGAAACCTTGAAATCCTGTGATTCTTAAGACTTTTTGTCAACAAATCAGCTATGACTATTATTATATTGGAATTGCTTTTCTTCATGTTATGGTTAGAAATAATTTAAATATTAATTTCATTTTGAGTGAAGTTCTATTTTGACTCGCCCTTTGTATAGGTCCGAAAGACCCTCACAAAATAGTGCTATTATGAGGTAAATGTGATGTGATTAAATGCCCAGCATGCTTAGCAACACTACAGTGCCAACAGGGATTTCCCCCCAAAACAAACAGTGCAAAACATGTGTTTAAGTATTTAACAGCTGTAGGTCATCTGTTCCACCCTAATACATGGTAAAGATAGGCATAAATCTGAAGAGTAGTTGAATCCCAACTAAAACTTCCATATTATGTGTTATTCAAAACAGAAAGGGTCTTTAAAGAAATACAAGAGAGAACTGAATTGAAGTCACATCAGTTGTACTACTTGCAGCAGGATTTTCTTAAAGGCCCTTGTTTAGCAACATTATAAGCCTTTCATTGCAATGTAATATCAATGGGAACCATAAGACACTGGTGACAGAAATTAGTGGTCATGTGATGAAAGTGAAGCATGCTGGTGTTGCTCAAGAAATCTTCTTTGACTTAAATTAATACCAAATCTCTCTCTGTATATTTGAACAAATAAATGTTATGTCATGTTGAAACTAATACTACTATTGGCTTGGTGCTTTATTACGGTTTTGACATTTTGACTTCAGAAGGGAAATACAGTGGTACAGTGTTAACACATTATTATGCTTTGAGTTGTCCAAGTGTGGTATAAATTGAATAGATTGAGCCCATATATATGTATTGGTCGAGCTATGAGTTTTTAAAATTGAGACACAGTCGAGCCCAATATTTTAAAACTCATAGCGAGACCAATACATTGGACGTAAATCATCCAATTTTATCATTATTATGTTTTGGATCCAATATTATCCATTATTATGTTTTGAGAATCTTCCGTCCATTCATTTACACAGAGCTTTGAACTCGAGTTAATCAAGTATTGGACTGTTTTTTTAAATAAAAAAATCGGTCATCCGATTTTTTTACTGTATCGGACAGTTTGGAATAAGAGCTTTTGATTGGTTCAATGTTTTTGCTGGATTGACCCATACATTTGAAGGGTTTGAAACTGTAATTTTTAGTTAAAACTTTTCATAACTGACGCTGGATAAATAATTGACATATTTGTGTATTTTCTATAAAGAAACAAAATATAATGATTAATATATATTTTAACAAGAGAATAGAATGATAATTTTGTTATTTTTGGATGGGAAACATGTTGAAAAACTATCTTCTTTACTAGTCAATTAGCCCCTACCGTCACTATAATATAACCCCCTATTTAACTCAATGGAACAATCCAAATTAACATCCTGAACTGAAAACAGTAAACAACAAACAAGATGGCCGACACCTGTGGTACATTTTGTGTGGAGCTGAGGTTCCATCAGAATTACTCATGAAAAGAGTAAATACAATAAACATGGACAAGGTAAATTAATGCAAACAGTGTGAAATACTCTTTGGCTAAAAATGTTGTACTTTTGGTCTTTTTATAGTGGGTTTAAAACTAGGAGAATTTATATCCTTTTTACTAGCTAGGCCTATAAAGTAAAGCTTCTTATTTTTATTTCCGATTTTTGTGCTGGCCTTTATAAACCTAAATTCCCTCAATATTTCCATGATGTTTACGCATTCCAATGAAAAAATCAAATAGCAATGATATAGTTAGTCATTTAAAACATATTTTGATAGCATTTTTACAGTTTTCTTGTTGAAATTCCAGACGAAAATACACCCTAAATAAGCTTATTTCTCATGTGTGCAGGCCTAGGACTAGGCTCACGATTTACCATTCAAAATGAACCAGTGTCTTATTTATAGATGCATTAGCGTTACTTGTGGGGTATATTGCAATGTAACACAGATGCAAAACTGCAACAGTCACCCCACTTTGAATTTAAAAGAGAGCCCTAGGTGATGATATGATGCTAGCGTGACCTAGGCCTACATGGCCTAGCCTATACTACATTTTGACAAATGGATGGCTATCCTATTTCATATCAATTAATGTGTATTTATTTAACAAGCATGATAGATGTCCCATCTTTAATTAGAGTCAGATTCTCAAAACATAATAATGTAAATATTGGATTCCTTTTTTTCGGGCGATACAGTGAAAATTGGTTTCGCCTTGAAAAAAAAATCAGACTCGCCTCCGGCTCGTCCGATTTTTTTTTCAAGGCTTAACCAATTTTCACTGTATCGCCCTCAAGTCATCCAATATTGTACCATTATTATGTTTTGAGGTGTCCAGGTGTTGGAATTGGATGATTTACGCCCAATTTGTATTGGTCTCGCTACGAGTTTTTAAAAATATTTTTAAAAACTCGTAGCTTGACCAATACATATGGGCTCAATCGATCCAATTTTATACCACACTTGGACATCTCAAAACATAATATTAATGGATAATATTGGATCCAAACATAATATTGATCAAATTGGATGATTTACACCCAATATGTATTGGTCTCGCTACGAGTTTTAAAATATTGGGCTCGAAGCAAAACTCATAGCTCGACCAATACATATGGGCTCAATCTATCCAATTTTATATCAAAGTTGCCCTGGCCTCAAACTTTAGTTTGTGTTAACAGGAATGTGTGTAATTAGGTTATATTATAGAGTAAGATACATGGTGTATCTTCATTATTGTTTCCCAACCAGCCTGCCAGGCAGGTTAGAAGTAAAAGTTACCAGCCTGAATGCAAACTTACCAGCCCAACAAAATGAACAACATAATGAAAAGATTTCTGACTACAAGATAATCATGGTCTTTTACAGTTTCACGTTTAATGTTAATGTTGGCCACCAAACAAAATAACGACCTTATGTTTCCCCGATGTTTGTGAAAATTGTCAAAAGTGCAGTCTATGTACTCATTATAACATAGATATGCCAAGAAATCAGATACTAAAAAAAGAAAAAAGTTAAAAAAATAATCTTGATAATTATAAGGTTCAATTAAATTCGGCTATAATTAAAGATTTTAGAGCCTTTGAGTGGCGTTAAACTAGGCAATTCTTACCGGCCAGCCGGGCAGGTATGTTTCAAAGTTACCAGTTAGATGCAAATTGTACCTGCCTTGGGCAGGTGGGCGAGTACTTTGAGGTATTGTCATGTACCGCCCTAACACTAACAACTTCACCGAGATATACCAGCAACATTTGGAAGCACAAGCCGGGATTTGAACCCGGTGGTTTCAGTCAACATTGACTTTGGGTACGCATGATCGTTCCAAAACTCGTGGAAAAGGGGGGTTTTCTGTACCATGTCCTCGTTTCCCAAATTAGGGGTGTTTTTTGAAGCTATGTCCGCGATTTCCAAAAATAATGGGTCATTTTGAAACCTTTTTCCGCGATTTCAAAAAATTAGGGGTGTTTTTGGAGAGGTAATGTCCGCGAAGAAGAAAAGAAAATAGAATGTCCTCGTTTTTGCGCAAATAGAGGGACTATAATATACACATGGAAAAAAGTAGCGCACCACTTTTTTGTTGTTGAAAAGTGCAAATGTGGCCTCAAATTTTGCCACCATGGTGTGATATTAAGGATCATTTGTTTGCGTAAGCTGTCCGACAAAATGTTAAGCTATGTGGATATTCTATGTCAAGACACTGGACAAACACCTGCTGAGATAAAGACCTGCATGGAAGATAGGCGTGTCTGGAGAGCCATTGTTAATGCCCGACAGAAGTCGACGGAGTGAGTGAGTGAGTGAGTCCAACAAAATGCTACGCAATAAAAGGGCCACATTTTAGTTTGTGACGTAATCGATGTAATGTTTTTCATGGCCAAGGGGAGAATGCATGCTTTTGTCCAAAAACATGCATGAAACAAGTTTGGGTATAACTCGATATTGAATAGACTTTAAAAACTTAAAATAGTCATTATATTAGTTCTGTATTTGGCGCAAGAAATGTTTCATTTAGACGTTATAGGCTACAATTCAGTGAATTAGCTCAAACATGCCATTTTTTTGTTGCTCATAAATTCAGCATATACGATGAGGTCACCGTTGATTTTTTAATATTTATTTGACCTAGGTCAACACTTCCGCAATATTGCTTTTGTCATTTGAAAATAATTAAAATTTGACCTGTTTTGACCTTTGACCCCATAACGTTGGGCGTACGAAAAAGGGAGTTTTTTCATGTTTGAGGACAATCGGGCAACTTTTGAAATTTGACCCCAGATTACCATTGACCTTGGAAGACTTAAATGTGTTACCAAGGATTACAACTATAGAGATTAATCATTGGGCCTCTCAATATCACGTTTTACCCAAACTTGTTTTATGCATTTTCCCTTTGGCCTTGAAAAACATTACATCGATTACATCACAAACTAAAATGTGGCCCTTTTATTGCATAACATTTTGTTGGACAGCTTACGCAAACAAATGAACCTTAATATCACACCATGGTGGCAAAATTCGAGGCCATATTTGCACTTTTCAACAAGTGGTGCGATACTTTTTCCATGTGTATAGAAAGTGTCATTGAAATGGGGAAAAAAGGGGGTTATTTTCAGTCATAATGTCCACGTTTTTGTGCGAAAAGGGGGTCAAATTGGCAAAATTGTCCCTGAAACGCCGTCAAATAGGGGGTATTTCAAGATCCTGGAACGATCATGTGTTACCCCTCTGAATATGAAGAGAGAACACCGTGGATTTGAACCCGAGACCTACCGCACAAATATTGAGCGCGCCAGCGTATAGACCAAAAGAGGACTTCCCCGTCAGGTCTATACCTTGTGATAATATAATAAGCGTGGCACTTGAAAAAACGCTTTGTGTTATCAGGATTTTTGTGTTAACAAGGTTACACTGTAGAAGGTCTCATCATGGTCATATAATAAATACAAAAAGGCAAATAATGAATCGGTTTTCTTTTCTTTTATTACAAATGATACTATCCACAGTGATTTGTAATTTACAATTCATTTATTATCTTATATACAGTGATCATCGCCATGGTATCTTTTATTACATTCATTTTGCACCATCAATTGTTAATGTTTTTCAAAAAATGTGACATTATTCTCTCAAAATTAGATGGAACTTGGCAAGGGCTAACATGTTTGTGTCCCTGGGTAAGATACTTAGTCTCAATTGCCTCGTCAACCCAAGTAATAATTGGGTAGCTGTTAAGGGTGATATTACAATCCAAGTGCTGATATGGTTGAGCACTTAGCCAGTTGCCACATAAGTGAAGCAAAATGATTGTGACGAATTCCTAACGGCAGCGGAATAATAACAACAACAATAACAACAAAAACAAACGGGTATTTAGGACGCTTTTTACATACAGGGTGAGTCAAAAAAAAGTTTACTCAACTTCAGCGATGTTTTTAGAAAAAAAGTATTCGTTTGTTTTCAAAACAATTTACTACGGTATAAGGGGGCTGGCATTTTCTTCAGAAGGGGGTGGGTCCTAAATATACTGGGGGGGGGGGTCATAGTTTTTTTGACATGAAAACAGGGGGGTCATAAAATTATTTCATTGAAAATGGGGGGGGGGGGGGGGTCACAAATTTATCAAAGCATGCTTGCGTGAAGAAAAAAAAAGAAGCGCATATTTTCATGATACACTTCGCACAGCTATTCGACTTTATTACTTTTCAGTGATGAACATAGATTGAGAAAACTGTATGGTTGACAAGTGACATTTACCACTTTATTAAAGTAGGGAAGTAAATAAAACAATGACAGGTTGTAGTTTAATACTTTTTGAATATCAAAATAGTCTTGGAATAGACATGGTGACGTATGAATGTTTTTTGGTAAAATGATATAAACTTGTTCATTTTCATAATATGAACAATCATCTTTAATTTCTCAAATCATAATTCTATATTTTAAGGGAAAAAAGATTGTTTGCTTGTACTCCACAACTTTTCTTGGGAAGGGTCGGTTGGTCGGAAAAACTTTTTATAAATTTATTTTATTTTCAATCATAGCCACAAACTGTATACAAACTTGAAATAAACCCTAAAAAAGTATAAGCTGGGATATATAACATTTTTGATTGATAAACTTTTTTTAATTTTCAAAAATTTGAGTCGATTGGTGGAGGACAAGCAAACAGTAACAAGATCTGGGAGAAGGGCAGGCACATGGAGGAAACTTGTAAATTAGAGGTACAAAAGTATTGTGCTATTTATATTAACAACTTTCATGTACACAATATACAATGTAAAGTGTTTAATACATTGTATGAAGCACAATATCAATAAATTAATGTACATGTCATTGTATTGTAAAACATTGAAAGGTATTAAATTTGACTTGATATTCTCATTTCTGAAATGTGTGTTGGGGGGGGGGGGCGGTCACAAAATAATGGACTGTATTGGTAAGGGGGGTCATACAAATATGCAGCTCTTGGATAGGGGGGGTCATGAAAAAATTGTCTGGGTCTATCCACATTTTTGGGACCCCCCCCTTCCGAAGAAAATGCCAGCCCCCTAAAGACAAATCAATTAGCTTTAATATGAATTTTATCTGGTTTAGATTGGTTGAGGGAAACTTATTTTACGCTGTTATGAATAAAAGTGACCAATTTAACGTCAGAACACGCTTCCAGATCTTGACCATTACATTTCATAAGATACGACCAATAAAAAATTACAATACTGACAGCGAAAGGATCAATTCCTTTGTTATGAAATGATTAAAGTGTGGTAATTGTGTCATAAATAGGCCTTAAAGCTGTCTATTGTCCCTCAGTGCAACCATCCTAAGCATACTCTCAAAGATCAGGAGAAAGACCAAACAAGATGCTGGATTATCAAGTGGGTTTCTATTCGTATTATTGTTTTCAGGAATAAATTTTACAATGTAGAGAGAGAAAGAGAGGGATAGACTATTACTTACTTGTCTTACTGTGGATATTGACAATTTTTGATTGGTTCAAGGATAATGTATACTTAATCGGACATATTTACGAAAAATAAGTGCAATATTATGTTTATTGATTTTATCAAAATACTATATCGTTTATTATTCACATTATCAGATCATGTTTATGAATATCCCTTGCGGACTATTTAATCCTTGCAATTATTATTTATTAACTGACAGTGGTGATACGATTTAATCCATATTTCATGTTTTAATCTATTAGGAGACAATTTTGAACAAGTCTATTGTCTACTTAATTCTTTTAATAAACAAGATGTGTAATGCTTTACATCATAATCCTAGTAAACATTATTAAGCTCGTTAAGCTTGAAATTAAAAACCGTGTTTTTGGTGAAAAAACAGCTCCTGTACAGAAGTAGTCATATTTATTTAACGGTATCATCAAATAGCGTGATTTTTTTCCACATGATAGCAAAGAAATGGCGCAATCATTTAAAGTTTTGTTTGCCTTGATTTTGTGGTCAGAATTTGTTTTTGATTTTTTCAATTAGGGTAAATTTTTTTTGACTCACCCTGTATGTACCATAGCGTTTACAAGAAAAGAAAAGTTTAAATAAATAAGTCTTAAGATTACTTTTAAAAGTCTCCATCACTGAGCAGTTCTGAGGTGTATTGGCAGGGAGTTCCAGGCCTTTGCAGCAGTAACCTTAAAACTGCGATCACCGATAGTAAGGTTGGATCTGGGAACAACCAGCCGGTTAGTGTTCAACGCAGATCGTAGGGAGCAAACAGGGACATACACAGAGAACTGCTCAGCCAAATAAGGAGGAGCCAAGTTGTTTAAAGCCTTAAATATGTACAAAACTTCTTTATACACAATCCTTTATTGAACTGGCAACCAATGCAATGTCTGAATAAGGTGTGGCATCAACTCTTCTACCAACCGCGAACACTAGAGGTGACTAAAGCACGGACTGCGTGGTGACATGTTTCTTTGTCAATAAATCTCCTGATACGCCATAAATTTCGGATGTGAAACAAAGTTGTTTTGCGCAGGTTGTTTACGTGAGGTGTGAGGGACATATTTGAGTCTAGGAAACAGCCAAAGGTTTTTGATAACAAGTGAGAGCTTGATAGAAGAGCCACTGATTGCAAGTTCAATGTCAGCTAAAACAAGGAGCTTCAGATTATGGTAAGATCCAGTGATGAACAATTCAGATTTAGAGTCATTAAGTTTAAGGTAATTGGCTGAAAGCCAATTCCTGATCTCGGTTATACAGGGCGAGTCAAAAAGAAGTTTACCCGAATTGGTGATGTTTTAAAAAACAAACACATGACACTTGAGAATTCGCTAAAGCATATTTTTAACAAGCATTCTCTCCTGCTTATTAGGAAAAAAGAATGACACAAATTGATCATTGCTAAGAGGAGTTAAGCCTATTTTAAAAAAGGTACTCATTTTGCAAGCTTTCCACGGAATACTTGACAAAACGTATATAAAGTTTGCGATCGGAAGCTTCATCTTATCTTGATGGCGCTGTCTATCGTCTGCATCAAGTCTGTCAGACACAAACAACAACGGTATGGTGTATATTTAAAGTGACAAACTGAGCTTAAAATGTATAAAACAAACAATTAAACATGATTTAATCATATTCAGGGTGGTCAAACCCTGCAACACATAAGGTTTTTATGATCATTTGCCAAACTGCACAATTTTCCATGATTTTTTCCAACAATTCTGTGTAAACTTCAATTAAGTCTATACCTAAGCAGACGACAAACGAAGCTACAGCGCCATCTAGATATGATCACACACAAGTTGAAGTTCCTGGATCAGCTCAATAAAATAGCCTAGAAAACGTGACCTGTCATTTACGTATGTACAGTATAAAATGAATAGCATCCTTGAGCAGGTGACATCAATGAGGTAACCATGGTACAGTGTCTGTTATTTGGTGCCAATTATGTATACTCTTTGCATTGGTGTTTCCTTGTAGTACAACATCCATACGACCATCAAATACACTGAAGATACCACCTGGAACAGGAACACAACAAATTAGCATTTTTTATGAAACATTTTGGTATTATCAGCCTGTATGCATGTCCGTAAGGTGGGTCGGTTGGTTGGGCGGTTTAAGGGGGACTTAAGGAAGTTTTTTGTTGAATCTTGTGAGTGACGTAATTATTGAAGTATGACTCAAATGTATATAACAGTACACTTGTGGAAAGGAAATGGATCAGAGAATCCAAATTTGGCATCAATTTCTGAGCGATTTGGGAATATTTTACTCAAAAATATTTTTGTTAGCTTGTTTCAAAGAAATTTTGTGATTTTCTAAAAAAAATCAACATTTTTGGTCAAAATTGACGCCAAATTTGGATTCTCTGATCCATTTCCTTTCCAAAAATGTATACTTTTATACGCATTTGATTAATAGTTTAATAATTACAGGACTCACAAAATTCAAAAAATCAAATCAAAAACTTCCTTGAGGTGAAAACAAAATTGTATGGAAAATTCTAACCCAATGGGTCGGTCGGGCCCATAGAACAGAGTGCTAATATCAGCCTGCAAATTATTAGAGCTTCTTCAGGCTTGTACAAGGTGTATTCAGCAGGGATAGCACTGGATCAAAAATGTGAGAGGTCCCATGACATTTTTCAGGACCCCGTAGGACTTCAAAAACAAATGTAAGGGGTCCCCCAAGAAATTGAGGGGTCCTGAAGTTTTGGTATTTGAACATTTTACTTTTTTACGGGCAGTTTTAATGAATTTATATTGTGAGCAAAGGTTGGATATGTAATTTACAGCATTTCTTAAGGTTTCCATTTCCATACATCGTCAAATTTAAGGGGTCCCTTCAATTTTGATCGGGACCCGCAAGTCTTTCCAATTTGAAACCTGACGCGTCACTATTAGAAAGTGAGAGGTCTAGGACGCGCAGACGCGTCAGAATGCGACCCCTGGTATTCAGTCATTTAGAAGCAACTTTTATTTCTGAATTTTCCATTTAAAGGATAATGACTGTGTATCAGTTGCTTTGTAGGTAACTGTGAAAAATCAGAACATTTTCATTTTGGAACCGAGGAATTTCACAAGGGGGTGTAGCCCCAAGGGAAACTCAGAGGTCCCAAAGTAAAATGTTTTGATTCTTCACAGTTACCGTAGAATGGAGAATTGGAGATACTTTGGACCCACTTGTTTTACATTTTTATCCCCCTGGTTTTAAAACCAGAAGGGGATTTTGTAATCATGTCGGGTGGGGGGGGGGGGGGGGGGGGGTGTGCGTCCGTATGTGTGTGCCTTTTGGTTAGCCTTTTTTCCGAATGCTGTATCTTTTGAACGGATGGACGGATTGACTTCAAACCTTCAACGATAGGTAGGCCATGGTTAAAAGCTGTGGCTGCTTTTATGGGGGTCTAATTTGCATAGGTCATCTGAGGTCAAAGGTTATCCAGGGGTCAAATCGTAAAAGTTGAATGCTGTTTTCTTTTGAACGGATGGACGGATTGACTTCAAACCTTCAGTGATAGGTAGGCCATGGTCAAAAGCTGTGGCTGCTTTTTGAGGGTCTAATTTGCATAGGTCATCTGAGGTCAAAGGTCATCCAGGGGTCAACTCATAAAAGTTGCCCGATTGACTTCAAACTTGGAGAAAAGAAACATGAACACTGGGTGAACATGTCTAAAATTAATTAGAGGTCATCCGAGGTCAACGGTCATTAGAGCTCATCCAAGGTCAAGATCAACGAATGTATGGCAGCTAATCGTCACAACTGATGGAGGCCTAAGGCAAAGCAAGGCATACCTTGTAATGGCACACTAACCTGTATGTAAGAATAAAATCTTGTTTCCTTTAAATCTCTGTGGGTTTGTCTGCAGCTGTTTCACCATATGGAATGCTGCTTTACCTGTGTATGTACCGTCAAGTAGTATACCGGTTGTCATGGCTACATTACCTATGAAATCTGAAGAGAAATAGTTACATACAAAAAATCCTTTTATTTTGCAATTTTTATAAACAGAGAAAACTGTTTTATTTCCTTGAAATCTCATGACAATTCATCTGGAGCTGTTCCACAGTATGAAACTCCAGGGGAGATGTGAGTTGATGTATGTACCACGTCTAGTAGAATACAAGTTGTTATGACAATGTAACAATCTGAAGAAAAAGTGATTGATTCATGACACAGATGAGGAAAAATGCTTTTAGTCTCTGATGACCTTTGATTCCATTAGCTGAGCTCCTGTCCCCAACAAATACCTAGATAAGCCACTAATTCTTCCAATCTGAGCATAATATACAAGTTTTCATTTGTTGGGCTATTAAAAATATGCTATAAAATAGGTAAACAGTTTTCAGATCATACCTAATTCTTCTTTGGTCGAAATGCCATATCCTTGACCTTTGACCCCATCCACCAAGTCCACAATGTCATCCGCCTTGACCCCACACTTCTCTACAAGTCCAATCTCTCTCAAGGTGTCATTTATATGATCCTTAAAGTACTGCGGACTGTCACACACAGTCATACCATGTAATCTCATCGCAGAATCTGTCAGGTAGTTGCCGATGCTTAGACCAGCTGTTGTCCCACCACTCCCAGTAGCCATGACGATGTCACTGAATCTGTCAGGAGCGCCCTTCGGGTGAAACAAATGAGTTGATGTGAGAATGTTAGAACACAGATGGCTAAAGTATTATAAGAGCTGTTAACATGGAGTTATAGAATGGATAAAGCACTTGCCCTGTTTGCAAGAGGTTTAAATAATCATAATATATGTTTATATAATACCCGTTGTGTAGGCCTATTCTTTCTATGTATTTACCCTCTACATGATTGCAATTATTACATAGGACTATGGGAAATACATGTGGCAAGGAGACTAGGATACATGACCGCACGATGTTGAATTTCAGGTGCTTTACCATGTTAGGTCTTGTGGCCGAAGGGATAAAGCGCTTGTTCTGTCAGCATGAGGGCCTGGGTTCAATTCATGGGCGAGATGATTTTTCCATATTGTCTCTTTTCTATTTATAATATTTATAATATGGAGCAATAGGTTAAAAAATATTTACTTAGTTCTCTGTGTAGATTGTGATTATTAAATTATTTATCTTACCACAGAGTAGATCAGTGCACATAAATGCTGAAAAAACTAAGTGCTTCTGGCTGGATTCAAAATCGGCAACCTTCGTATAATATAACTAGCACGAATCATCAGACTAAAGAGAACTAATTCCCTAACCCTACAATATAGAGGTAGGGGAAATCCGTGATCACATTAATTCCCTAACCCTATATAACATAGGGGTAGTGAAAATCTGTTATTTCCCTAACGCTATGGGAAAATCTGTGATCACATTTATTTCCTAACCCTATATATAACATAGAGGTAGGGCAAATCTGTGATCACATTATTTCCCTCACATAACCTAAGCTACAGGGTGAGTCAGATGAAAGGGCACATTTTTCACAAAAGCGTCACAAAAGATGTAGGCATGCATATTCCAAATCAATGGTAGCGCTTTCAAGACCTACAAGTTGGCTTTCATTAGAAAGAAGAATTTTAAAAATCGACCATTTCGTTATCATGTTACACTAATTAGAGTAAAGCCCCAAAAATCTGAAGCAAATCCATGGAATGGTCAAATTATCAAGCCATTACTAAAATTATTCTAATGGGGTTTACCTTCTGAATCAGTAGATATGCCTCCTTTTACTTTTCCTTCTTGATTTCAGGCTTTTTATTACTCATAATTACACAGATCTATTTATTTCTACAGTAGTCATTTTAAGATATTGTATCCAACATTCATGTGCCTTTTCAGTTTTTTCACTAGTTTCATTGATCAGCATCTCTGAATCAGGCAACCAACAATACTATGGGTTATTGCCATTCCGTGGATTGGAGTTAAAATACCGGTTCTACTCAAATGGTTGCAACTTTATGACGCAATGTTCGAATTCAAAAAATCTTTTTTTGAATGAAAGCCAAATGATGTGTTCTTTAAATTTGTATTACTATATTTGGTTTTTAATATGCAGGCCTAATTTTTCTGTGGCGCTTTCGCCAAAAAAGTGCCCGTTCTTTCTGAAAAACCCGTATATGATTTGATTTCCGGGCGCCATACCTGTTGTAAGAGTTCATTGAAGCCTTATAAACCTATTGCTGTGGAGCCGCCTACAGGGACAATGTACGCATACCTGTTGTAAGAGTTCATTGAAGCCTTCTATATAGCCATATAAACCTATTGCTGTGGAGCCACCTACAGGGACAATGTACTCATACCTGTTGTAAGAGTTCATTGAAGCCTTCTATATAGCCATATAAACCTATTGCTGTAGAGCCGCCTACAGGGACAATGTACGCATACCTGTTGTAAGAGTTCATTGAAGCCTTTTAATATGCAGGCCTAATTTTTCTGTGGCGCTTTCGCCAAAAAAGTGCCCGTTCTTTCTGAAAAACCCGTATATGATTTGATTTCCGGGCGCCATACCTGTTGTAAGAGTTCATTGAAGCCTTATAAACCTATTGCTGTGGAGCCGCCTACAGGGACAATGTACGCATACCTGTTGTAAGAGTTCATTGAAGCCTTCTATATAGCCATATAAACCTATTGCTGTGGAGCCACCTACAGGGACAATGTACTCATACCTGTTGTAAGAGTTCATTGAAGCCTTCTATATAGCCATATAAACCTATTGCTGTAGAGCCGCCTACAGGGACAATGTACGCATACCTGTTGTAAGAGTTCATTGAAGCCTTCAATATAGCCATATAAACCTATTGCTGTGGAGCCGCCTACAGGGACAATGTACGCATACCTGTTGTAAGAGTTCATTGAAGCCTTCTATATAGCCATATAAACCTATTGCTGTGGAGCCACCTACAGGGACAATGTACTCATACCTGTTGTAAGAGTTCATTGAAGCCTTCTATATAGCCATATAAACCTATTGCTGTAGAGCCGCCTACAGGGACAATGTACGCATACCTGTTGTAAGAGTTCATTGAAGCCTTCTATATAGCCATATAAACCTATTGCTGTGGAGGAGCCACATACAGGGACAATGTATGCATACCTGTTGTAAGAGTTCATTGAAGCCTTCTATAGCCATATAAACCTATTGCTGTGGAGCCGCCTACAGGGACAATGTACGCATACCTGTTTTAAGAGTTCATTGAAGCCTTCTATATAGCCATATAAACCTATTGCTGTGGAGCCACCTACAGGGACAATGTACGCATACCTGTTGTAAGAGTTCATTGAATCCTTCTATATAGCCATATAAACCTATTGCTGTGGAGCCGCCTACAGGGACAATGTACGCATACCTGTTGTAAGAGTTCATTGAAGCCTTCTATATAGCCATATAAACCTATTGCTGTGGAGCCGCCTACAGGGACAATGTATGCATACCTGTTGTAAGAGTTCATTGAATCCTTCTATATAGCCATATAAACCTATTGCTGTGGAGCCACCTACAGGGACAATGTACGCATACCTGTTGTAAGAGTTCATTGAAGCCTTCTATATAGCCATATAAACCTATTGTTGTGGAGCCACCTACAGGGACAATGTACGCATACCTGTTGTAAGAGTTCATTGAAGCCTTCTATATAGCCATATAAACCTATTGCTGTGGAGCCACCTACAGGGACAATGTACTCATACCTGTTGTAAGAGTTCATTGAAGCCTTCTATATAGCCATATAAACCTATTGCTGTGGAGCCACCTACAGGGACAATGTACGCATACCTGTTGTAAGAGTTCATTGAAGCCTTCTATATAGCCATATAAACCTATTGCTGTGGAGCCGCCTACAGGGACAATGTACGCATACCTGTTGTAAGAGTTCATTGAAGCCTTCTATATAGCCATATAAACCTATTGCTGTGGAGCCACCTACAGGGACAATGTACGCATACCTGTTGTAAGAGTTCATTGAAGCCTTCTATATAGCCATATAAACCTATTGCTGTGGAGCCACCTACAGGGACAATGTACGCATACCTGTTGTAAGAGTTCATTGAAGCCTTCTATATAGCCATATAAACCTATTGCTGTGGAGCCACCTACAGGGACAATGTACGCATACCTGTTGTAAGAGTTCATTGAAGCCTTCTATATAGCCATATAAACCTATTGCTGTGGAGCCACCTACAGGGACAATGTACGCATACCTGTTGTAAGAGTTCATTGAAGCCTTCTATATAGCCATATAAACCTATTGCTGTGGAGCCACCTACAGGGACAATGTATGCATACCTGTTGTAAGAGTTCATTGAAGCCTTCTATATAGCCATATAAACCTATTGCTGTGGAGCCGCCTACAGGGACAATGTACGCATACCTGTTTTAAGAGTTCATTGAAGCCTTCTATATAGCCATATAAACCTATTGCTGTGGAGCCGCCTACAGGGACAATGTAAGCATACCTGTTGTAAGAGTTCATTGAAGCCTTCTATATAGCCATATAAACCTATTGCTGTGGAGCCACCTACAGGGACAATGTATGCATACCTGTTGTAAGAGTTCATTAAAGCCTTCTATATAGCCATATAAACCTATTGCTGTAAAGCCGCCTACAGGGACAATGTACGCATACCTGTTGTAAGAGTTCATTGAAGCCTTCTATATAGCCATATAAACCTATTGCTGTGGAGCCACCTACAGGGACAATTACTCATACCTGTCGTAAGAGTTCATTGAAGCCTTCTATATAGCCATATAAACCTATTGCTGTAGAGCCGCCTACAGGGACAATGTACGCATACCTGTTGTAAGAGTTCATTGAAGCCTTCTATATAGCCATATAAACCTATTGCTGTGGAGCCACCTACAGGGACAATGTACGCATACCTGTTGTAAGAGTTCATTGAAGCCTTCTATATAGCCATATAAACCTATTGCTGTGGAGCCGCCTACAGGGACAATGTACGCATACCTGTTGTAAGAGTTCATTGAATCCTTTTATATAGCCATATAAACCTATTGCTGTAAAGCCGCCTACAGGGACAATGTATGCATACCTGTTGTAAGAGTTCATTGAAGCCTTCTATATAGCCATATAAACCTATTGCTGTGGAGCCGCTTACAGGGACAATGTACGCATACCTGTTGTAAGAGTTCATTGAAGCCTTCTATATAGCCATATAAACCTATTGCTGTGGAGCCACCTACAGGGACAATGTACGCATACCTGTTGTAAGAGTTCATTGAAGCCTTCTATATAGCCATATAAACCTATTGCTGTGGAGCCACCTACAGGGATGATGTACGCATACCTGTTGTAAGAGTTCATTGAATCCTTCTATATAGCCATATAAACCTATTGCTGTGGAGGAGCCACATACAGGGACAATGTACGCATACCTGTTGTAAGAGTTCATTGAAGCCTTCTATAGCCATATAAACCTATTGCTGTGGAGCCGCCTACAGGGACAATGTACGCATACCTGTTTTAAGAGTTCATTGAAGCCTTCTATATAACCATATAAACCTATTGCTGTGGAGCCGCCTACAGGGACAATGTACGCATACCTGTTGTAAGAGTTCATTGAAGCCTTCTATATAGCCATATAAACCTATTGCTGTGGAGCCACCTACAGGGACAATGTACGCATACCTGTTGTAAGAGTTCATTGAATCCTTCTATATAGCCATATAAACCTATTGCTGTGGAGCCGCCTACAGGGACAATGTACGCATACCTGTTGTAAGAGTTCATTGAAGCCTTCTATATAGCCATATAAACCTATTGCTGTGGAGCCGCCTACAGGGACAATGTATGCATACCTGTTGTAAGAGTTCATTGAATCCTTCTATATAGCCATATAAACCTATTGCTGTGGAGCCACCTACAGGGACAATGTACGCATACCTGTTGTAAGAGTTCATTGAAGCCTTCTATATAGCCATATAAACCTATTGCTGTGGAGCCACCTACAGGGACAATGTACGCATACCTGTTGTAAGAGTTCATTGAAGCCTTCTATATAGCCATATAAACCTATTGCTGTGGAGCCACCTACAGGGACAATGTACTCATACCTGTTGTAAGAGTTCATTGAAGCCTTCTATATAGCCATATAAACCTATTGCTGTGGAGCCACCTACAGGGACAATGTACGCATACCTGTTGTAAGAGTTCATTGAAGCCTTCTATATAGCCATATAAACCTATTGCTGTGGAGCCGCCTACAGGGACAATGTACGCATACCTGTTGTAAGAGTTCATTGAAGCCTTCTATATAGCCATATAAACCTATTGCTGTGGAGCCACCTACAGGGACAATGTACGCATACCTGTTGTAAGAGTTCATTGAAGCCTTCTATATAGCCATATAAACCTATTGCTGTGGAGCCACCTACAGGGACAATGTACGCATACCTGTTGTAAGAGTTCATTGAAGCCTTCTATATAGCCATATAAACCTATTGCTGTGGAGCCACCTACAGGGACAATGTACGCATACCTGTTGTAAGAGTTCATTGAAGCCTTCTATATAGCCATATAAACCTATTGCTGTGGAGCCACCTACAGGGACAATGTACGCATACCTGTTGTAAGAGTTCATTGAAGCCTTCTATATAGCCATATAAACCTATTGCTGTGGAGCCGCCTACAGGGACAATGTACGCATACCTGTTGTAAGAGTTCATTGAAGCCTTCTATATAGCCATATAAACCTATTGCTGTGGAGCCACCTACAGGGACAATGTACGCATACCTGTTGTAAGAGTTCATTGAAGCCTTCTATATAGCCATATAAACCTATTGCTGTAGAGCCGCCTACAGGGACAATGTACGCATACCTGTTGTAAGAGTTCATTGAAGCCTTCTATATAGCCATATAAACCTATTGCTGTAGAGCCGCCTACAGGGACAATGTACGCATACCTGTTGTAAGAGTTCATTGAAGCCTTCTATATAGCCATATAAACCTATTGCTGTGGAGCCGCCTACAGGGACAATGTACGCATATATACCTGTTGTAAGAGTTCATTGAAGCCTTCTATATAACCATATAAACCTATTGCTGTGGAGCCGCCTACAGGGACAATGTACGCATACCTGCTGTAAGAGTTCATTGAAGCCCTCTATATAGCCATATAAACCTATTGCAGTGGAGCCACCTACAGGGACAATGTACGCATACCTGTTGTAAGAGTTCATTGAAGCCTTCTATATAGCCATATAAACCTATTGCCGTGGAGCCACCTACAGGGACAATGTACGCATACCTGTTGTAAGAGTTCATTGAAGCCTTCTATATAGCCATATAAACCTATTGTTGTGGAGCCACCTACAGGGATGATGTACGCATCTTCATCCTTTTCTTTCCTGGTGGATAAAACAAATCAATTTATCAAGATTAGTGATCAATAAATTGATTGATTGGTAATTGGTTATATTGGACAAATGGACAAACTAAAACTCACCGACAGATTGATGGATGAATAGATATTGGTCCGACATAAAATTAAGTTTAAAATGGGAACAAGTAAAGTCGGGAAAAGTGTATTTTAGGTCCCACACCTAAAGCAATATTGGAAAGTCTTGTAAGATTGAAAGACTCATACAGAGACACAGGATAGGAATCATAAACCAGCAGAAACTCAAGTGATTGATAGCCATGGGTTAGTTACAACAAATGATGAAGCTCCACCCCTTTAACGGATATGAACAGAATGAACAAACCTAATTGAAGAAAGTCTTCATAATGTCGAGAAATGGACTAGGCTGTTCATGTACTGGAAAATATATGAATTAAATTCACCTCATGAATATTCATTGATGTTATTGTGACCTCACCTTTCATTTGTAAATTACACTATTTTAAAATGTTCTACTAACTTTGCTCATTGCATGTGTGACTTACTTCAATGCTTGCGCTAGCTGTTGCATTCTGGGTATAATTTCTTTAACTTGCTGGGCTTTTTTTGGAATGAGATACAGATGAGCACCAATCAGACGATCTAATAACGCATTCCCAACATGCATTGCTTCGCCTGGATCCTAAGACGTAATTGAAATAAAATATGGTATAAATATAATGAAATTGTGACGGTATGATATGATATGAATAGAAAATTAGCTCCTAACCGAACTCATTTTTAAGCCAATCATAGTCAGAAAAGTATGTTTGTCTGAAAAATAGAGCAATTTACTGCCATATGGGATACACCATGTTTGAATGGGGACATCATTATTTGGGAATTGTACATACTTTGTGATCATTTTCAAAATGCAACCAAGTTTTCTGCAGACCGTACAGATTTATTTTTAGAAATATTTTTGAAGATTTTGAATTTTTTGAGAGTTTCAAAAATTGCTCGAAAATTCACCAAAAATTCCTGATATATTTTAACAACCCCCAAAAAAATTACTTGACCGACAGAATCTACTTGAGAGGTACGTTTGTATCTGTCGCCTTAGCCTAATATCATAGTAAAGTATCATATTTGAATTGTATAGGTCTAATAAAAGGTAATAATACAAGGCCTTAAAGGAGCTATCGAAAACACACTTAAACGGGAGGGATTCAATACAAAAATATGTTAATGGAGTTAGATTGTGAACTTACTGGTGGTGACCTCATAAGTAGATACGGTTGTAAGCCTAGCTGCCTTGAAGCCAATGCTGTAGTACGACAATGGTTAGATTGAATACCTCCACATGTTATAACAGATTGACAACCCTGGTCGATGGCATCTGCTAATAGAAACTCTAACTTGCGAATCTGAAAGCAAAATTGGCACACAGTGTCTTAACCCCCTGAGAACTACCGGCCGATTGGTTAAAAAGATGGATCAAATGAGAGACATTGTTAGAATAATTGTATCCCCGGTAAAGATAGGAGTGAAACATTTTACAAGCTGCATTTGAATTGGCTATTCATATGAGTACATCTTGTAATAAACCAATCAGAACCACTGTAAGATAGACTAGACCCCAGGGGGTTAATTAAGGGATCTTGCCCAAACACAAGTAGAGGAAAGTTCGAGGAAAGAGCGATCCTTTTTTCAATATTGTAGAAAAAAGGATCACGCTTCCCTGCTCTTTCCTCGAGCTTTCCTCTACTTGTGTTGGGCAAGAGCCCTAAATGAGAATCACATGGATTTTAGATTACCAGCAGGATTTCACCATTAAGAATCCTGTACATTAAAGGCCCTGTGACACTGTTGCGAATAGAGCTAACGTGTGCCTGACCCTTAAAAATTTGGGTGTACGTTTTGTGTATTAAGTTGTTATTCGTTCGTGACATATTCGGCGTACAGTGCATTTGGTAGCGGTACGCTAGGGGTTTACAGAGGTACGCTGGGGTTTAGGACATTTTTTGAGTATGTTCATTTTGAGCGGGTAACATCGTAGTGATCAATACGCTATGTAGCATTTGCTGCGTGAATATTTTTTTGCCAGCTGTTATAGGCCATATATATACGGCGCTTAAAGCTGGCCTACCACTTTGGTAATTCACGACAAACGAACTGGTCATACACCTGTTCACTTGATGACAGACTGTACAGAATTAATTAACATGGAGAAATTGTAACCTTGTTAAATTCTCAAGAGAACTGGATGTGGTTAGTAAACCCAGAGTGGTAACTCGCCTTTAAGAAGTAACGTTCACACTGTGACACAGTGAATGCTCAACGTATACATAGCGTATTGATGAACATAGCGTATTGATGTCACCTGCTAACATTTTCAAAATGTTTAAAATTTAAGTGGGGTGACATGCTTTGTGATCAATACGCCATGTATATGTTGAGCATTCGCCGTGTGAACATTTCGCACGTTCGGTGTAGGTTTCTTCTTAAGCGCCGTATATGGCAGAACCAAGTCTACATTCTTACCTTATTACCGCTTAGTTCACAGCCTAACATATCATCTCGTTTTATGTAAACTTCATAACCATCTGGGATCCCTGGGAGGTACCATCGTTGAATAGGGGTGTTCAAATTGGCAAGCTACATAGTGATTAAAATGAAATGAAAACGAATAATTGAAAATGAAATGGTCAAGGAGCAAGGTTAAATGATTATTAAATACTAGGCGGTCACCCGGGGTTTGTCGGTTCTCGGGTTTGGGCGGTCACCCGGGGTTTGTCGGTTCTCGGGTTTGGTGGTTTGTAGAATGCATGCATAAAGCCCGATCAGACAACTTTTGAAAATTCGACCCTTAGACGACCTTTGACCCCGGACGACCCAAGAAAAGCAAAGCCGTTTTATTTTTTCCACGCTCGACTCGTATTCGGGCTTCCCTTCACCGAGTTTAAGCCCGATCGGACAAACTTTGAAAATTCGACCCCTAGACGACCTTTGACCCTGGAAGACCCGACAAACGCTTACCCGTTTTATTTTTGCCACGCGTCTCGCCTTGCATCGAGCATTGTGATCACCGAGTTTAAGCACGATCCGACCAGCTTCAAAAAGTTGACCCCTAGATGACCTTTGACCTCGTATGCTCTAGCGAATGCGAACTTGCTCTTGCGGGGACCGAACAAACAGATCCCCGAGTTTCTCATCACCGAGTTTAAGCCCGATCGGACAAACTTTAAAAATTCGACCCCTAGATGACCTTTGACCCCGGACGACCCAAGAAAAGCAAAGGCGTTTTATTTTTTCCATGCTCGACTCGCATTCGGGCTTCCCGTCCCCGAGTTTAAGCCCGATCGGACAAACTTTAAAAATTCGACCCCTACACGACCTTTGACCCCGGAAGACCAGACAAACGCCAACCCGTTTTATTTTTGCCACGCTCGCCTCGCATCGAGCATTGTGATCACAGAGTTTAAGCACGATCCGACAAACTTCAAAATTTGACCCCTAGATGACTTTTGACCCCGGACGACCCAAGAAAAGCAATGCCGTTTTATTTTTTCCACGCTCGACTCGCATCCGGGCTTCACGTCACCGAGTTTAAGCCCGATCGGACAAACTTTGAAAATTCGACCCCTAGACGACCTTTGACCCCGGAAGACCCGACAAACGCCAACCCGTTTTATTTTTGCCACGCTCGCCTCGCATGGAGCATCGCGATCACCGAGTTTGAGCACGATCCGACCAACTTCAAAAAGTTGACCCCTAGATGACCTTTGACCTCGTACGCTCTAGCGAACGCGAACTTGATCTTGCGGGGACCGAGCTGCACCCACCCACCGAGTTTGAACGCCGCCCGACCCCGGGAAGGCGACGAAAAAGCGCGCACAGACAGACAGACAAACAAACAGACAGACAAACAGACAGAGAGTAGCGTATTATAATATAGATACTTCTTATTAAATACTGGGTTTGAAAAATATGGTCGGAAATTTAATATTGCATTCACAGATTTGTAAAGAATTAATGCTTTAGTTTGATCAGCTCCAATTTGGCGAAGCCTCCTTACAGCAGTGAATGAATACAGAAGGATACCGGCAAGCATCAAGGCAACTGCGCACTGTGATTTGTGATGCGTGTGTCCAAAACTAAGTGCGTGTGGCCATAATCGCACGCGCACGATTGGATTACTTTTTGCGCGTGGAGAGATAAAAACCAAATATTTCTCGCCAATTTTAAACTGATTAAACTATAGTGATCTAATAACTATGCGTCATTATACTGAATATGTTAAGATGAGATGGGGGTTAGTTGGAATACAAGGTTCATTGGAATATTGACATTTCTTTCTTCAGGCATGCAATGCAATTAGATAAAAGAATTACCAACCACTGTGCAAGTACCTGAATTCTATACTTGGGTATAATGTTCAAATCTGTCGCCCATGATGGAGGCTGGTAGGGCATCAGTAACTGTCTCTGCGCTGCGCTATCCATAGTTGACAGGCATCGATGTGCGTTTGGTTGTCTCTGATGAATCTTGATCAGACTCCGCGTATGCTGGCAGTAGAGGATATTATGGGTGCATCTCACAGACTGTCTGCAGTGGAGACTACTGATGAGAGATTTACAAGACTGTTTTTGGATGGATAGGGTTATCCGAGGTAGTGAGCTATAATGGCACAGCATTGTCTAGTTGGCAGCACCTTATTTAACATTCTGTAATGGAAAAAAGTAATTTGAAAGAAAGTACTTGAGACAATTCTTTAAAATTAATAACTTGTTTATTCTATTGCCCGTGTGAAATAAACATAATGTGCAGAACGCAAGTTATAGATTGGTGATGCATATACACAGTCTATACACAGTCTATACACTGAAACATGATTTAATCTCTTCAACAACGACCAAGGATTTGAACACCATTTCATAAATAGACAATGCAAATGAAAACATATAAATTTAACTGTATTTCATTTTTAACAATTTCATTCAAACTATTTTCAAAAACCTTCATGACGTCTAAAATGACCAAATTAAAATCACAATCAAGTTTCATTTAGTGTCAAAAGTCAATGTAAACAGCATTAATTCCAAAACAACACATACTGCAGCTGCGATCGGTTAAACACATTATCCGCATTGTGCGGTTCGATCGACGTGCTGGTTTCCATAGCATTGTGATTTATCTCAAGTTAACAAAGCTTTGCTACTGTACTATAAAGGTATGGGGGGGGGGGGAGTGGGGGTTCAAATATTTAAAAAAATCAATTAACAAAACAAATATTGCAACAAATTTGCTGACAAATCTTTAAAAAAAGGATTGCAACAAAATTTCAAAAGATTTTCGAAAAAGTGGGTCGGTCGGGCTCGTACAACATGGTTGCTTAGTGGGTCGGTCGGGCTCGTACAACATGGTTGCTTTTGTCATCACATTAGTGCAGTGCTAAAATTGCGGCAGATACCAGCGATTTATAAATAACCATACTGTCCATACAATGTAGCTATTAATTATCTATGTATTATAGAGTACAGTACAGTAGCTATGAAAACTAGCATACAGACGGTGTCTTTTTTTACTGTAGCTGGACTAGCGATCTATATTCAAGCCAGTATTTCTATTTAACAAGGCTATATAGATTCTTTGGACATTAAAAGCAAAAGTTAGACTAATTTTATTCAGAAAAGTAGAGAAATAGCCAAACCAAAATTGACACCGACTCAGATGCTTCAAATTCATTTCATAGACAGAGGGCTACTTGTATGATTCAGAGCTAGGAAACTGTAAACACTATCATTTTGCCGATACTTATTAGTATTCGCGGATTGAAAATTAGTGCTATTTCAGTGAGCATTTAATTTCGCGAATCCGGAAATGTTACTGTTACTTTCAACGCAAAATTGACAATTTCGCTGGTATCTATAATTTTGTGAATCCACATCCCTTGCGAAATTAAATTGAATCCCTTGCGAAATAAATTAAGCGGTACTGTAATACAGTGTCTATCGAGAGAGCTAGAAATTCTAGCATGTCTAGACTACTAATAAAAAGTAATATATTATTATTTATATATACACTAACTATTTATTATTTTAGTCTACTATTATATTATATTACATACTAATAAGTATAAGTATTAAGCTTAGCTTTTTGGTAGCATAGCAGGGCATAAGCAGCATAGCAGGGCATAAGCAGCACAGATGATGGTGTAGTTGTACATGTAATGTATAATAATGCGTATCGTGCGTTACCGCGTCATTCGTACAGTAGTTCACATGCAACGACAATGTGGCGCGACTGTTTTGGATCACACTTACTGCATGCAATTAGAGTTAGACACGCTCAACCTTTGTAATATCGCGAGCGCTCGGATCATGACGCTGTGATCGACAAATTATTGTTTTGATTATAAAATAGTAGTTTTATTGGGCAATGTCTGGCTAGACGTCCCGTAACTCAAGTGCGCATGCTCAAACCAATTAAAATACGTTGTAGCTATACATGGTTTATTCCGTACGGGACGTGAGGCAAGATATAGCCTTTTATTGTAGCATTGCCATACATTTGTAAAATAAAATTGTATACTATTTTTTGTGTATTTATTTTAAACTTTGATTGTGTGTTGTGTATGAATATGAATGATGTTATCTACAACATACATTGTGTACTTACTTACTGCACACTGTTACAGTACTACACTACATGTACATGTACTACACTAACTTCATATTGATCTCAACAAGAAGAAATAACTCCTCTTAGTCTTAGTCTTACTCTTACTCTTTTACTTTAGTACCTTGATCTTCACTTGATACTTGAAGTTGATGGTTGTACTGGCCAACACTCCATGGGTACCCACTCCATGTGGAGTCATCCGGTCAGGATATGATTTGCGCATGTAGTGTTGCTGTGTTTAGTTTTGCTTTTCTTGAGTTTGATGTAGTGATCACAGATCGGAAATATTCCACAGATCCATGCAAACGCAAACGCTTTTTGGGGGGAAAAAGAAAAAGGGAATTCCTCAATCGCTAATCACAGCGCGTCTCCATGAATCTTTCCCTTGTTCATATCGAACCATAAAAGGCCATGAATCACATTTTAACGTGCAGTTTTTGTTAATGAAATAATTCCGAAAATATCGCATGCTTAAGGTTTATAATCAAATCAAATAATATTTTGTTGACTAAACAAATGCAATCATGGATAAGTGATTAGGAATTTCAGAAAAGTTATTCGCCATTTGATGCATTTTAAAGGTTCATCAAGTTCACAAAGTAACCGGTTGTTTTTCACTTTCCTGAAAGGATCTCAGTACTATGAAAAACCAAACCCACCAACGCAAAAAAATGGGAATTGCCACGACGACGACCGAATTATTGTCAAGTTTGTATGGTTTAAATTATTAAGGTATGAATTGATATTCGATTTTACCAATCTTTGTACTTCTTCTAAAACTCTCTGAACTATTCATGAATTTCATTACACATTCTAATTTTGCTGTTTGTGATGCTTGATTCATCATCATATTCATAATCATGTCATGCATGTTCATGTTGTTTACTTTATTTGGCATCTGTAACTTATAGTACCCTACACACCAACATCGGTAGTATGTGTCGTTCTTAAAAATCACGCACTATGAATACCCCTGTAAAGGGTATAACAGAATTACTCCGTTTATTTTATTCGGGCTCAGCCTCAGTCCTAGCAGGTGGCCAAATTGTCCCACCGATTAACTGAAGTGGGCAAATATGGCCACCAAGACAAAAGGCGTAATAAATTCACTATTTTTCATGTTTGAAACCCAAAATAATTGTTCCAATGGAGTAAAAATCTGCCGGGGAAAAGTTAAAGTTTGATTTCCTGTTTGAATTAAGCCTAATATTAGTAATAACTTATTACTAATATTAGGCTTAATTCAAACAGGAAATCAAACTTTAACTTTTCCCCGGCAGATTTTTACTCCATTGGAACAATTATTTTGGGTTTCAAACATGAAAAATAGTGAATTTATTAAATAAGGCTTTTTTTAAAGCAAATTCTGATACTTGTTGAAGAGATGAAGAACATTTTGTGATTTTGGGTTTGAGACTGAGAGGCTTGATATCTCCCAGCACTATATCTGGGTGGATCCACTAGCCTAAATGAGTACTTGTTGGTACACACCACCATAACCTTCCGCGGGCCAGCGTGCAGGGTAAAAAGTCCCTAAAAAAACTTTGATTGCTGCTTCAAATGTGAATATATTGACCAGATTTTCGCCATAGGTCTTAGATTTTGTTTTATTAAAAAGTTGAAGCCTGAACGAATTATTCTTGGGCGAAGTCTTGATCACACGCGTGAAGCGGCCCGAAACCCCAATTTTCCTGTTTTTTACGCACTATAAAGGCGAGTGCTTTGCAAAATCAAAATTACTGAAAAACTGGGACTGTCGATCATGTATGAAATGTTGATAATATTGAAGAAAACAAAAAGACAAAGATTTTACAACAAAAATGAATGTCCCAAGTATTAGGAGGGGGACCCCAGGGTTTCTAATACGCGTTTCAATGGAAGCGACTATGGTGGTGTATACCCTTGTGGCCAATGAAATACAAGGTGTGTCAGAAACATCCATTCAGCATCAAGCAAAAGTTTTGTCTATGTAAAAAAGGTTTTGTAGTGATGGGCGGCGCAACGATAATCGATACATGTGATTTTTGTAATAGGGGGGTTTGGTGTGAGGTGGGGGTATAGGGAGGGTGTTTGTGATTGGGAAGGGGTTAGTGACTGATGGGGGATTGCGGTTGGGAGGGTGTTAGTGATGGGGAGGGTGTTTGAGGGTGTTAGTGATGGGGAGGGTGTTTGTGGTTGGGGAGGGGGTTACCCGGGGGGGGGGGATATTTGGTTTGGTTTGGTCGGGGGTGTGTCGCTGGAGATTCAAATCCCCTACCCATTTTTAGGGGTGATTTTGGAAAAAAATGGTACCCATATTTAGGGGTTTTGCTTCATTTTAGACCCAATTTTCGCAAATTATCGGAAAAATAGACCTAATTTTTGCAAATTTTCGTGAGATTAGACACAAAAATCGCGAAAATAGACTCATTTGTAAAAGGTGACCCCCATTATTAGGGATTTCCAGCACATATCATACCCCATGTTTAGGGATTTTGTGCCCAAAAAGCTACCCATTAGAGCGGCACCCCCCCCCCCCCCCCCCCCCCGTATACCGTCTTAGGCGGGGGGGGGGGGGGGGGGGCCTGGGGAGAGGGATTGTGGTGGGGATGGGGGCATGGATCAGGCCTTAAAATAATAAATGAAAAGGGCAGGGGGGGGGGCCTGGGGAGAGATATTGTGGTGGGGATGGGGGCGTGGATCAGGGGTCGATTTCACAAAGCTCGAGTTACGACGCATCTTAAGTGCTGTTCTAAATCCATCTTAAATGTGAAATCCATCTTAGCTACGATGGCGTATAAAATCGATTTCACAAAACCCTTCGTAGGCTACGACTTGTTTAATTAAAGAAACAAAAATGCGAACGAGGATTATGTGTCAAAACTTGACCTCTGACCTTGTTGTCAAGGACGCTGTAAACCGCGGCGGAATCAAAAAATGGAGAATCCGAAGAAGTTTGAAGGGGTAAGTAGCCGTTTCCAGTTAAAAATAGTGAAGTTAAGATTGAATCCTCACTAAATTGAAGTTATTGGGCTACATCCTCATTCCGTGGCGATAGTTTTACCGAGTTTCTCTCACTCGATGCCACTTTGAACCATGAAATCACGCATTATTATACCGGCCTGACCGGCGTCACTCACTGTCCAAACTTTACGGTACCGTTACGCCAGTGTCAGTGCCAGTGATGACTGTGTTTGTAGTTGTATTTTGTAGGAATCCTTGATATTTCTGAAGATTACAAGCTGGCCGAAACCTTCACATCGAGTGCAGGCACCAATAGACACACATTATATAGCTCAAAACTCCACAAACATAGTAGGCCTACTAACTAGTATTAAAGTTATAGTATAGGCCTAGGCCCTACGTCCTAGTCTAGTCTAGATAGTAAGCTTATCATGACATGCGTTATTTTATTTTTATTTTAAGTCAAAATTAATTTAAATTACAAGGCCACGTCAAGCTAAGACTTGTAAAACGCCTATATGAGAGGGTTGACTTTAAGCCTAAAGTTATACTTAACAGAGTCTAACTGAAGCAATAATAATGTGATGTTTCTTAGGTAGGGCCTATGAGTATGACAAGCCTAGTATAATAAATAAGTATCAAAATAGGCCTACATTGTATGTACTTGATACTTAACTCCCGATGACAGCTTATTATAGAGCTAAACTGGGAGGGTTGCCGGTGACTAGCCGGCCGGTGCGTTGCCAAAGCCTAAAACATACTAGGCGTAGTAGTACTAGTAGGCCTAGTACTTATACTAGTGACTAGAGCCTAGACCTCTAGTCTATGTCATGAGCGTTATTTATAATGAAATAAAAAAGTGTTATTGATCATGAGACCCTCTTTTATTTTTAATAAATGTAAAAAAACAAAATCTAGGCTAGGCTATTGGCAGGACTATTAATTATTATTATAATACAGGGTGAGTCAAAAAGACTGCAATAGTGGACAGAAGCCATTTTGTTTTCAAAAAATTCTTGCAACGTTTAAAAAGTTTTAAAATTCATTTTGGTTTTGAAAACAAAATGGGTTCTTTCCACTATTGCAGTCTTTTTGACTCACCCTGTACATGTAGGCCTATTGTAGCAAATTGTAGGCCTAGCCCTAGTAATCCTATATCAAGTAAATCATGCTAGGCCTACTTAGTAGGCCTACTATTAATAATGATGTACTTTTATTGTAACTTGGGACATTGGCGAGGAGCCACACAAAATTGTACCCCGTCCTGCCGGGAATGTAGACTACGTGTTGTCTCGTGAATAATACTAAGACTAATAGTAAACTAATGCGTTTACATTTGGACTGTTCTGTTTGTATAATTACTTTATTAACATAAATAAGGAATTGTAAACAAGTAAACTACTCAACTATTTATGGCATGTTACTAAAACAGTTTAGCATGGAACTGCGGACTATTTTCTCTCGAAAATTCAATCAAACACATTTTCAGGGTGTCATTAGCATGCTAAGGTCCGGGGCTAAGGTCCCTGGGCAAAGATGACCCATACCCAATATCTTACAATCATCATACATCTGAACACAAAATAGTTGAATAGTTGACGACTGCATGCAAATAACAAAACTGAATTACCAACTTTGCGATACGAAAAGCATAGTCCTAGGTCTATAGTATAAGAGGATGCTCATTTTGAAATATAATTTCATACATGAAAATTGATTCAGAGTTTACTTATGGCCATGTGTTTTGAACTCGCCACCCTTCCCGTTGCATGTCCAGATTTTTACATTTTACACCATCTGAGATTCGAATTAGCATATCGCAATAACTACTTGTTCTACCCCATAAAAAGTATATATTTTCTGAACGGTAATCAACAATGACTTAAAGGTAGATGTTCTGATTGCTGGCCCGATTTTCAACTTGATGTTGTCTATTTTACATGAAAAGTCATCCTTAAAATTGTCACATTCCAAAGTTTGAGTTGCATAACTCCAATAGTTCTTATTTTAAAAGCACAAGGTCACACTACTTTTGCCCATTGAGTAGTACACAAACTGGCTGGTGGTTAACCACCTTTGGCAGCAATTCACCACATTTTATCCTATAATTTCTAAATGGAACATTTCTGGCCCCTAATATAAGATTTTACAGACATAATGAAAAAAATACGGGGATTCTTCTGATATAAAAATATCTCGATGTGGAAAAACAATTATACCTCCAAAAGAGTGATCGGAACATACACCTTTAAGTCTTTATGGTTCTTAAAATCTGTGGGTTATTAGTATAATGGTTATTTTGTACTAAAATCTCATTTTGACCAGAAATTGATTGAGTTACGGCCTTCTGGCGCTCAACCTTCGACTTGTTCTTCGCAATAAATTGCAATAACTGCATTGGTTTTAGGCTTTAGGTCTCTTGTAATAAGATTATAAAATACTTTGTTATTTCCATGTATACATATTTTAAACTATACAGGGTGAGTCAAAATATTCAGGTGCCGATTTTTCAAACCAGTATAATGTGCAAACATTTATCTATGCACAGTAAAAAACGCATAGCTTTAACTCAAATTTCATTTAATTAAAATTGGTTAATTCCAAACGAGAGATATGCGCATGGTCCCAAATTCTGTGAAATTTAATCTATTCCAACATCTAAGGTACATCTATGAATGCAACAGTTTTGACTCACCTTGTAGAACATTTCTACCACGAATAAACCCTACAAATGGATTTAATAATTACATTGGGCTTTTTCGGTGGCGTAGCCAGGGGAGGGGATATTGACTGTTGTGTCGGTTGAGATGGGCACTGTCGGTTCATTTGACAAGAGGAGGCATGGAATTATGATGGTCAAAAGTGCACAGATGGACATTTGTCGCGCGCATGTGTGCAATATTTGAGTAAGCTTGTTTAGCCAAAATGTAGCTCAATTATAGCAAAATCAGTGTAAGTCGATTTGTCTCGCGTGCTGCGCGTGCATTTCATTAGTCAGAACAATCTTGTTGGCTCCCCCCCCCCCTCCCCCCCCCACCATCCACTATGAAAAACCTAGCTACGTCACTGGGCTTTTAAAACCACAATAATTCTGTATATAATAATTGTATTTTTTATCATTTTAGAAAGCATAATAGGTTACATTCACGATATATTTCCAAACTACTTATATTATAAATGTGTTTTTTTATAAATCTATGAAGGGTGTTCCTCCTACACCCACACTGGCGAATTATTTGAAAAAATACACGCCAGAAAATATGTTTTATCAAATGGAATTCGTCCAATTTGCATTGATTATGAACTTGAACGCGAACGCTGACAAAATGTATAATTTGATGTTTATGCAATAGGCCTATTATGTCTGTTATGAAACAGATACTGTCTACACCATAAGAAACACGTGACTTAGCCTATTCATGAATATTTAAATATTTATAATAATTGAAATAATGTGTCCAAGATGCACGATTCCTATTTTAAGAGCGTATAATGTTGAAAACAAGCAGTTTAAAATATGTAGAAACATTGTGTTCATCAAAACCAGTGATTGAGGTGAATAAATGGAGATTTATTCACCAACTAACGTTTCATCTGACTTGATCGGTCTGGTGTTCAGTCAGATTTCATCAAAGTTGTGACAAAGCTGATAAACTTATACAATAGTTTGAGGATTAAGCAATTTAAAATTTAATAATTATTTATAAATATTAGCAGGGTGATGGGAATCATCGGTCAGTTTTAAACTGCTTGTTTTCAACATGACTATGTTTTATTCTCTAATAAATGAATACCGGTATTTTATATTTAAACAAAAATGTGTAAAATAATACGTTTGCAAGAATATTATAAACTTGACAAAAATACAGCGATACAAAATGTCTCCAGAAACAGGAATGTATTCATGGTATTGCAATCTAATTGACTTTACATGCAGCTCTGTGAGTCCATATAGCATAGTGTGCGTTTGCTAAAAGTGTTTAGAAAGTTCCACTCAGATATATAATTCGGTCCATATACTATTGTACTAAGTAAAGTGTCCGATTGCTGTTTCTGATGCCTTCATCCGTGTTCTCTGATTTAGTCAAATGTGGACCTAACTAAGAAAACACTCTTTCAGATTCTCAAAAACTTTAACCATCCGACCGGACTAATCAAAGAAATTAGCCACCAAACGTGCACGCGCATCATTACCCTGTGCCTGAAATTTGAGATAATCTGGTTCCGGTACATCTTCCAACTCTCGTTCTGGTCTCAAATGGGGTTCCTTGATGTCTTTGGCAATGTTGAATAACACGGTACATGCAACAATGACCTTACATGCACGGGCTGGCGCAATACGCATACCTCTTCTAAGACATGGAAATTTCTGTTTAAGTTGACCATTCACCTGTTCGATGGACACTCTTCCTCTCTTGTGAGCACTGTAATATGATAACAATAGAAACGAGTGTTTAATCATTACTTATGTACTTTTAGTAGGTTTATTATGATTGATCTACAATATTATGTTATTGTTCAAAACAAACCGTCTATGTTATGTGGTGTATAGGCATAGTTGAAATCATCCCGGCCTCTAATTCCTCTCTCGAATCAGACATGGGTCCCATTTATCTATAATTATTTATTATTCCAATTTATACACACGCTAACTCAACTAAAAGGCATTGCATGACATTAGTGGCTAAATGATATATTCATTGCAACTTGAATGTTATCCCACACGCCGCCACTGATTGTATATTAAATTCTACTGGTGCTTTAAAATCCTGTTTAAATGTTTAAGTTGAATGAATATTGTAATGTTCAAGCCCTGTGTCCCGTACACGGATAATATAATGGAAATAAAGAACATTTTAAAACGGTAAATGTGTTATTATTGTTTGATAACAGTCTGTTAGTAGGCCTATGCCTTTAAAATAAATAATAAGTAAGATGCATCAGTTACAAACTAAAAACACGATAGAATCAGAGCATGACACCCCCTGTCTGCGTTGGATATATCATGTGGACGACCAGGGGCGTAACAGAGGTTGGTTGTCAGGGGGGCACAGCCCAAAAAAATCCTGGTTAGAATAATTCCTGTTACTATTACTGTTGTGTTTTTTGTACTGCAAAATTTTCTTTCTTTCCCTTTCTTCTTTTCTTTCTTTCACCTTTTTTTCTCCTTTTCCTTTTTCCTCCCTTTTTCCTTTCTCTCTATCTTTTCTTTCCCTTTCCCCCTTCTTTTCCTCTTTTCCCTTCCCCCATTTTTCCTGGTGGGTAGGTTTGAATTTCCTGCTGAGCACCTTCAGGGGGGGGCACCCCCTTCCCCCCGGCTGTTACGCCACTGTGGACGACTGTTTTTACGAAAAAATACTTTTTGAGGGCAAGCTATAACGAGCCGCATTTCAGCCGATTGATTAGGGCCTAGTGCTAGTGCAGTGCTAGTGATTGGCTGAAAGTTAATACTTGTTATTAGTTGTCACGAGAGGGCCTTTTTACAAATTACCGACACCTACAGGGGGAGAGGGATGCAATCATTATGATAGTCAATATTATTGGTCTCGGGTGAAAGATAAACCTAAATTTGGCTTAAAACCGGATTTAACATAAACAAATAGGATCTTACCTGTTATATGCCCGTTCTGCGCGTGTCCTAGGATTTCTGAAAGGGGTCATGAGCCACGGGCGTTGTTGATATCCCGAGTCGCCCAGAATCAAACCGGAACCCATCTCTCTCCTCTCATACGCTTGCCCGATTTCACTCTCCTTTATAATTCTACTGTCGTGCACCGACCACGTTTGTTATGTGATATGAAGCATCACAGATCAATTGCACGTTGATCGAATGAAACCCCTTCCTGTTGATATAAACGTGTTCATTCTCGCCATAGGGACAGGTGTCCAGTCTAATGTGCGTGCAATCTACAGCTCCGACCACTTTGGGGAATCCACCAGAGTTTTCGAAAAATTCTTCCTGTACTCTTCCAATATGTTGACGGGTTGTTGGCCATATTATATGGTTTTCCTTCTTCTGTACAAGCAGATCTGTAACAGACTTAATGACTCTGCAGACTGTCGCTTCTGATACCCCATGTATATCTCCGGAGCTTGTATAGACACATCCAGTTGCGTAAAATCGCAAGGCAATGAATACTTGCAGTCTTCCATCTAGAGCGCAGCTCCTTTTAGTAGGTCTCTCCAACTCTGGAGCCAAGAGATCAATAACGTGCATCATACCTCTTCGGGTAAAGCGATATCGCTTGTACATTTTATTGTCAGTGTATAAATCAAACGGATTTGATCTATCACGGAAAATACGCTCTCTCGCGAGAGCTCGGCAGTTATTAACGTAAAGCAAACGGGCAGCCATTTTGAAAGTTCAGAAATTAAAAAGATATTATACAAATTTACAAAATATGGCGCCAAATTACTACAATATGCTATAATTACATGTAAACTCATACTTACGATGGGTCTACGTCTGCTCTGGACGTAACGCAGACCTAAGAACGATATCCGTCTTAACTTAAGATGGATATCGTTCGTAAGTACTACGTGAAATCGATTTACGACGCGTCGTAACTTTAAGATTGATTTTCATACTTACGATGGGTTTACAGCACTTAAGATGCATCTTAAGGCTTTGTGAAATCGACCCCAGGCCTTGAAATAAGAAATGAAAAGGCCAGACAATTTAAGGCAATTTGAAAGGGGCACCAACTTTATCCAAGGCCATTATGTATTTTTGAATGGATTGAAAACAGCCAGAAATTGAGGGCATCAAGGCTACTATACTCTGTTTGGCCATCTCGAGACAGTGACGTAACTGAACAGGCGCAGCTTTTACGCACGCGTGTGAATCTTCCGCCTTTCAACGCTCGTGTTTGTACGCCAGCGCCGCGAGTATGCGCGCGCGTTATGTGATGCAATTAGTAGAATACGCGGTTATGTCACTGTCTCGAGATGGCCAAACAGAGTATAGGTGGGCATCGAAGGCAATAGGCCTTCGATGCCTTCGATTAATTCAAACCCTGGCGTGGATGCATGGGGTGGGAAGGGTTGGCCTAGGGTGGGGTTGGTTGGGTGTTTGTGGTGGGGGAGGGGTTTTTGTGGTGAGGGAGGGGTTTGTGGTGCACTTCCCCCCATCTCAAGTTTTTAAAATTTCAGGTTCCCCCCTAACTAGTAGAAAAAAATTCATGTTCCCCCAAATATTTTCAATTTATGCAATTCATAAATTGGTCAATATCCATGAACCGCACATCAAATATTGTTTGATGGTCAAGAAATGATAGACATCAATGATATCAAGGGCTATAGTGTCAGAAGGATCTGCATTTTGGGCCAAAATGATCCAACAATACTGAGAACAATTTGGTCACAAAAGGCCTGGATGTTTTTGTCTGGCTCTACATATGTACAGTGTATGCAAATCAAATGAAAATGCATTTTCACAGAATGCGATTAAAGCAAAAATATACCCAAAGCTAAGTAAGCAATACCTGATCACACGTATGTATCCCACCAACTTCCAATAAACTTCAAACGTTTTTATGTCCCTCGCATGCCCCCCCCCCCTCCCACCTTGTTGTACCCCCCTCTCCTCCTTACCCTTTTCTTTTTGCTTTTTCGTTTGTCCTCCAGTGGTGTAACTAGGTTTGATATTTGGGGGGGGGGGCGAGGGCTGGAATTAAAGCGACATGATTGTCTTTACTAAAGTAATACGCGCACAGCGCGCAAAAAAATTAAAGTACATTTTGACTCTAATTTTTTTTTTTTTTTAAATTAAAATTTGTGTTCCCCCCTTAGTTAATCAAAAAAATTCGTGTTCCCCCTGTCTCTACAGATTTTTTTTCGTGTTCCCCCCTTAATTCCTCTATTCCCTTAATTCCTCCATTCCCCCTGGCATAAATAATGAACACTCCCTTATTTACTTCAAAAAATCCCCTCACCAGATAATCTCACACATAAGGCCTAGTAAAAAAAGTTCCATGTTTCCCGTCCCCGCCCGCCTCCGTTTTAGCCGCCACCTCCTTTTTTTTACTATTTGATAGTTTAAAAAAAAAAAAACAACCTGATTTTTGTTTGTTTTTGTTTTTGTTAAATTTATTTTAATTTTAAATTTTCAGAGCTTAATTGGTCACCTAAACAGCATCGATTGACCCCTACCTTACTCCTCTAGTGACCTATATCATGCCCAAGTATAATATAATCTTGGTTTGTTGAAATAATTTAGAAATCCTTTCATTAATTCCAAAAACATTTTCATTTTAAACAACGAGAAACATACAGTTTTGAATTATTTTTAACATTTGAAAAATACCTAAATTCAGTAAATAATCAAAATAGAGGAAGAGACGTGTTGACTGTAACATACTAAAACACTGATTTGTAAATGTTTGTATATATTTATTTCATTTTTGTTAATTTTGAAATTGACTTAAACAAATTTTAACTGCATGTTATGTTGATTAGCATTCAAAACCTATTTGTCATTTTATTCATCATTCATAAATGAAACATCTTTCTTTACCAGATCACAGGCAGGCATAGGCTACAAACTACAATTATAATTTTATTTGACCCAAATTGAAGAGAAAAAAATATGTATGCAAACATTTAGTTACAAATCTTTACAGTGTTACTGCATAGTAATTTTACAGGCAACGCGTCTATTGCACAAATAATAAACAAAATGTACTGAATTTAGATGGTTTTTTTTGTTTCTCTGGCAAGTATAGTGGAAAATCTGTTTAGGAGTGTCCTCGACACAGTCACTTGGTCACTTTCGACTTGTCGGCCGTCTTGGAAAAAAATAGCAAAAAATGGGAAAATAGTAAATAGTAAGACCCTCCCTCCTCCTTTTTTGAAAAAGTCCGGACGGGAAACATGTTATTTATTTTACTATGCCTAATTCTCTTTTCATTCAGATTGTGAGGTTGTGCAACAGCTAGGCCTAGTTGATATCATCTGGTGGTACGACGATGGCGACACCTGGTGATGCAACGGATGGAGGGGGTGAGGTCAAACCATCACCGGGAAAACCTGGAAAGGTAAGATACGACACTGAGCAAGTTTGAGACCTCAAGGTGGACTACATGCATATATACAGAGTGTCCCCAAAAATGGGTCCAAAAACTGGAGCGCTTGTTTATGTGAATAAGTAGGAAATAAAACTGCTTCTTGTTAGGGATATCAAGGTACATGTAAATATATCTGATCTTAATTGGTGAAATTATGAGACCAATCTGATGTCAACCTGTTAAAAAACAAAGTTTTGAATACAGTGTGGTCAGAACACAGCTCAAGTTTGAGACCTGGGGGTGTACATGTACTACAATATTATATAAGTCACTGTCATAATGCTATGGACAAAATTCAAACTATATCACACAAGCATGTTTTGTTGTTGTTTACCGAGCTGTGTCCAGATGTACATAATGCGCGAACAACTATGCATGCATACCCGTGGCACTTTCCCGATGGACCAATCAGGATGTGCGGTCACTTTTTGAAAGCGTCCATAACGCACTTCATGGTTTACGTCCGTACGCATGCATTTAGATAGATTCATATTTATTTCGCAAGGGTGGCCAAAGGCCAAATTACAGGAAATAGTACATTAAAATTGCACACAAATTAAAAACATTAAAACAATTAAATTAACTTGAACAAAAATAGATATCATCACACTTGATTTAAATATGGAACATAATATATGTACAAGAGCACCCATGCACACACATTGGTGGAATTATGTCCATAGCATTACGACGCTGACTTTAACATGATATGGAGGCGGGTGCTATAAACATGGGTTGCATTTGTTGGCTCTGCAGGATTCTGTTTCTCTTGTGTTTGGTCCGGGGCAGAAATTCTACGATCATCTTAGCATCCATTGTAAAGGTTCTCACCAGTAGAGTTGTGATAATCTAAGTTTATTTTAGATAATAACAAATAGAGAAGACTCCATGTCACACAATTCTTAGCTGCAAAAGCTAAACTCTGTCCCTGTCAGTATATTCAAATCAAATTGTTATATCCATAAAAACAACAATACAGTACATCAAATAATATATTTTTAAAATCTTATGGTACCCTCTCCTTATGAAATACAACTCAATTCATAAACGGTTCATTTTCTCAAAATTCAATGTTAATAATAAAAGGATATTCAGATCCTGCTTCTTCAAGCCATATTTGTTTGAAATTTTGTTTAGCAAAATTCATGGAAATTCTTTTGCACAAGCACATTTTATACAATGCAATGTACGAGTCGCATATTCTCAAATTTAATCTTTCCACATTGTACATCCTTTGTTTGAATCTAGTTGGAGAGCCTTGCCAAAGAAGACCTCATAAAGTACATCAAGAAGCAGGCTGCACTTGTGCTGAAAAGCAAAGCTAGATGTGAAGGTAACATGTTATTATTTTTGTTTGATTATATTTTTTGATTATTTCATTTGCAACATTCACATCAAAAACACATTTTTAAAGCTAATGTAGGCAATAAACGTTAGGGGTTATGTAATTATAATAGCCGTGTATAGGTAGATGTCTTGAACCAGGGATGGCGTTTAAAGGAGTCCAGTCCAGGGGTCCAGGACCCCTTAGATTGACAGTTTTGAACAGTTTGGACCCTTAAAATGGCTAATTTTGTTTAGTTTTAGATATCTGGACCCCTAGTTATCTCAAATTGGACCCCTTGAATTTGCAGGTCAGCGCTTACCCTGTCTTGAACCACCATTATTTGGAGCCGTCGTGGCCCAGTGGTAAAGGCACTGGAATATTACGAGAGAAGTCCCCGGTTCAAATCCGGGGACAGTATTTTGGTAGTGTTTACAGTAATTACAACCCTATGCAGCTCCCCCCAACCAAGTTTTTAACCGGCATCACACTATTGGAAGAGAAATCAACAAATAAATCGCCGCTCACCGACTGGGGATCGAACCGGGGACCCTCCGGACTAAAAAACCCGGCCCCCATGGCAAGCTCTCAGCTACTTGTCGCCCTGTATACTGCACTCACGTTCTAGGCTCAGTTGATTACATCATCGAAAACCGTCCACACATGCGCTTGGAGATAGGGTTGCTTGGAGTATTTTGGAGTACTCAAGAGTGTTGGCAAAGCCACAGACCAGTACCAACTTCTTTATAAACATCTACTTTTTGATATGATCGACTCTACTAATTCAAAAGTGCATGCATACAGAGGCTGATCGGTTAAAGGTTAACATGGTTATGAAAAAATAAATTTCTGATTTTGATATTGATAGGTACCTCACAATGTTGGACAATATCTAGGCTATCTGAAACTGCATTTAAAAAAAAAAAATGCGGTACGTTCGCGGAGCAGTCCATTATTGTCCAAGGGGTGAAAACAAGATGCGTCACGGACGGACATTTTAGTTCAAGTTCATCATGCTATATTTTTATGTTAATGTAACATTTTCAGAGTTTTGTGATGTAATGTTGATAGCTGACACACTTTTCCATCAAATAAGATAAATATTTGGGAAAAAAGTTCTGGGGAAGTTATATTGCTAGACTTGCTGTCCGTCCGTGACACAAAAAAAGTTTAAAAGTTTTTAAACTAATTTCAAGGGCAAAGTAAAAAAATAAAAACATAGTGAAGTATCTCCCTTTTATGTATTCTTTCCCATGCAGGAGTATTAATTAATTAGGGCAGGCATAAATTAGTTAAATCTTTAATTAAAAGTTGTCATGGACGGACACAAATTTTGTCATGGACGGACACTGTTAGCTACTGTTCAGTTCTGAGCACACAAGCAAAGCTGAATACCACCCTCTTACCATTAAATGAACTAGTCCATACAGGTATGCCCTTTATGCAAATGAGTAGGTTTGCTACAGCAGTGAGCACATGTTATGATGCTCACCAGGTGCACTGTAAAATTACTTGAAGTCAAATGAAGTCATTTTCTTATTTGCGCATTTGTGAACCCTCAGCAGATCTTCTTTGGTGAATCTGTAGTATAGCTTGCGCTTGTTAACCTTACTGCCTATACATGCTGAAATAATGCTTGCAAATAAAAGGGGTAGCATGAGATCAGTTAAAAGACACTGTTTAAAATTGCCCCATATAATAAGTGTATGTATAAAATAAAAGCAAGTAACAGCATTGAAATCAGAAAGTATCATTGGAGATGTTAGCACATATTGAACTTTAAGCTTTGCACTATCAAAAGTTGCAGGCTTTTTCTTCATGAAACTTTGAAAAACTCAAACACGGTTGGATGCCTACATGTATCCATTATCACTAATACAAAATTAAATGAAAAAAAACTAATCAAAGAAGGGTCAAAATTGTTTTATAAAGTTGTATCACAGCATACAGTCTTTTACACAATTAATCAAACAAAATTTATCAAAGAAGGGTCAAAATTGATTTACAAAGTTGTATCTCAGCATACAGTCTATTTATATGATGCAGCAGGTCTATCTCTTGCCATTTATGGTAAGAGGGGCAGGATTCAGTTTGGCATTTGTACTCAGAACTGAATAATGTCTGTCCGTGACAAAATTTGTGTCCATCCCTGACAACTTTTAATCACTGATTTAACTTATTTATTGATGCCATTTTAAGTTTCATTTCTACATGAGAAAGGGGGTATATATAGGGGAGATAGCTCACTATTTTCTTATTTTTTCTCTCTTTCCTTGAAAAAAGTTGTACAACTTTATAACTTTTTTTTCGTCACAGACGGACAGCTCTGCATCAAAAAGTTATCACAAGGGCAGGGTAGTTACTTCCCAGAACTTTTTTTGTGCCATCTATCAATTTTTAATTAAAAAAATTGAAAATGTTTCATTAACATAAAATATGGCAAGGTCAACTTCTACTAAGAATGTCCGTCCATGACGCATCTTGTTTCTACCCCTTGGGCAATATTGGACTGTTCCGAAAACTTGTCCGCATTTTTTCTTCTTTTCGAATGCAGTTTCAGTTAGCCAAGATGTTGTCCAATATTGTGAGGTACATTTCAATATCAATATCAAAAAGTAATTTTTTCAAACCAATGTGAACCTTGAACCGATCTCCCTCTGAGCACTATCAAAGTGCCAAATTCTGCAACCTTTGAATATAACCATCACACTGGTTTTGGTATCCTTTTTAATTACTAAGACTGAAAAATGATGACATACAATTTTTCTTACTATTTTGTAAGTATTTGATACCATTTTGTAATGTAAATAAGTGGCAATTTCAAAGTTCTTCAACATCTGTGTCCGTCCGTGACGCTAAGAAATTTCCGTCTGTGACACAGTTTGTTACAGGTCTACCCATCTCCTGTAAAAAATAAATATGTTTTCAAATGCTGTTTATCAAACCATGTATCTCACTTACTATTTGACCTGGAAAGCTTGAGGAATATGGAATTGTTTAAATAGAAATTAAGAAGAAGTACTAAAGGTCAGGAGAACCCTATTTCTATCTTGTCCGTAGTGTTGAAAAAGACTAATATCTTGACTGCTTTTTATTACTAAGACTGAAAATTCATGACTTAACATTTTTCTTACTATTTTGTAAGTATTTGATACCATTTTTTCATACTAAAGTGTAAATAAGTGGCAATTTCAAAGTTTTTTATGTAGTTAACATTTGTGTCCGTCCGTGACGCTAAAAAATGTCCGTCCGTGACAAAGTTTGTTACCCTACCCCTGTAAAAAATAAGAAATATTTTCAAATGCTGTGTATCAGATATTCAAACCATGTATCTTACTTACTATTTGACCTGGAAAGCATTGGGGAATATGGAGTTGACTAGATAGAAATTAAAAAGAAGCACTAAAAGGTAGAGAACCCTATTTCTATCTAGTCCGTCCGTGACACAAACATTTCCGTTGTTCTATTTTTGGTAACAAACCACACCTTATTTTTTTTTTTGTATTT
Source organism: Ophiura sarsii (assembly GCA_035610835.1). NCBI lineage: Eukaryota > Metazoa > Echinodermata > Ophiuroidea > Amphilepidida > Ophiuridae > Ophiura > Ophiura sarsii. The sequence continues at coordinate 4,518,639 of CM069449.1, read as the reverse complement.
CAATAAAGTTGATGATTCTCTATAACATTAAACATGAAAAATTGAATAAATGTCAGTAGTTACTTTTTACAAACTGTTTTTCGCTCATGTTTTGCACAAACGTCCGTCCGTGACAAACCGATCAGCCTCATACATACAAATTAATTGTGATCCTGTATCGGTTTTGTATTCTAGAATTGAATAAAAGGTGTAAGGTTCTGGAGACTCAAGGAGGATCAAGTGATGGAGACAAGCATGTGGAAGAGTTGGAGAAGCAGGTGGCAGAGATGGTTGAGGAGAAGGAACAGTTGCTTGCTGCGTACAACGCTGTACAGACGCAGCAACAAGAGTCATTAGATGCACACAAGGTATATATGGGCGGGTTCAAGAAAAATGGCACCAAAGTGGGACATTTTGTCGAAAATTTCAAACACGATATCTGTTCATTTTTTTGCTGTTTTTGTGATGTTAGGATGTCAAAGTTTATAAAATAACTTGAGGGGCATTCCAAAAAATCCAATTAACTTCTTTTTTTGCATCTACAACACAGAAAATGCATTTTTTGAGAAAAAACTACTTAATGTATGTGCTTTGGTTATCTTTAAGTAATTGTCTTTATAAACACTACTTTTAAGGTTCAAATGTAAGTAAGAAGATGGTTCATTTAAAAAAACCACCTTAACAATGTATTTACAACACAAAAAGTGAAATAAATTCATTTTTTGTATAAAACCACACTATTTTTTCCCTTTTGAGGGCAAAAAGTTTTTTTCCCTTCAAAAACAAGTAACAATAAGATTTAACAATAGCTTTATATCAAAGACCTTGCTAATACAAAACTACACAGAAAGTTTCAAGTTCCTACTACAATCTATGGCAACATAGTATCACTTAGTGTGTCAGTAAAAACGCATATATATATAATGTTACACTCCTGACAGAGCAATTCTAGTTAAGGTATCACATATTTTGAGAATCATGAAATGATTCCCAATATTTTTGAACTGATATTGAAGATTGCCCAATACATATTCCAATGGTTATCCATCAACCACCATAAAAGTGGACAGTTTTTCATTTTTACCAAGAAGTTTTGAATTTACTCTGAAAGATTTCCACTTTACACTGCCAAAAGTACATAGATTTAATAAACAAAGGAATTGAAAATCAGTTTTCTACAATTTAGTTTAAATATCTTGTTCATACAAAACCATGCTGAAAGAATTGAGTTTCTATTACTATCCACTGTGCGACAGTGCAGCATTAAAGAAGCACATACATTTGTACAATTTGGTGTTACACTCCTGACTTGGCAATATTGTTGATAATATATGTCACTATGAAGATTATGAATAGTGGTTCCCATTGTTTACAGTACCTTGAGAGGCATTAAGGTGTACATTGGAAGTATCTCAAAATATTCATGATCAGAATAGGATCATATTAAACTCCAAAATCACTTTCCCATTCTCATTTCAAAAACATTTGGACTTGAACCCATATTCATGAGTAATCATATTTGTCCAATTTAATTAAAAAAACAATAATAGTAAATGATTTCCCATTTACTAACACACTAACAATTCCAGAGAACAATAACAAATCAAAACTGACATTATAAGTATGAGTATATCTGCAGTAAAAACATTGACACATCTAACGTGAAATAGTGTTACACTCCTGACAAACACTTATTTGCTCTCTGTAAAAGACATATGTGACACAACATATTTTGTTTTGTTACATTTAGTTTATTTCATCAAGGTTCAACAACAAAACAATATTATTGCTGAAGTTCATCTGCTTCATAGTTAAGAAAAATTAAGATGAATGTCAATGTTACACTCCTGACATTTCTGGGTTATCACAATAAAATGCGTAACCGTAGATACTGAAATGCAATTATTACAAGTCAATTGGCCATTTAGTGAAAGGCAATAGAATACCAATTGAAAATATGCAAAAATGAATAGCAAGCTTTTTGTTCATCTTGCTTACTTTGACCAATTTGTTCAAAGATTTGGATTTGACCTGATTTTTCAGAAAACCAAACTATAATGATGTATTCATAATTTTGATAGACATATAGCATCTAATGTTCTAAATGATTTGTTCTGAATAAAAGTTAACACTTCAAATATTAAAAACATCCATGTTATGGGTCAGAAGGAACATCAAATTTTTTGTTCTAGCCTAATGAAATTACATGTCCAATTTTAATGTCCCACATAAACGTTACACTCCTGACACTTTTTGGGGTCATAAATGGCAACAACAAAAAATCTGAAGTAGCTTCAGTTAACATTTTTTGGCACAAATAAGAGACAATAGTAGCACACATTTTAGAACAATTACCTATTCTGTAAATCACTTTGTATTAGTGATAGCAGGTAAAATGTGAATGGTGCCATTTTTTTTAAACCCGCCCATATATATTATGTCATGTTTAATTTTAAATTTTAGTGGGTAGTACCAGTATTTTAAAACAAATAGGGTTACAGGTGGCAAACGAAACAGAGAGGGGTAAGAAGATGCGTGTGTAGCACACAATGTCAACATTTCAGTCCAATTTTAAGCTAATTTGAGGTCATTTGGAAACTTGAATTGCAAGTCATCATTTTATATTGTTTGGGGACAAATTACAAGGAGCATGACTATGATGCCCCAGCCTATTCAAATGTGATTAAACTGTGAGTAAGGTATCTATTGGGACTAGTCAAGGAGCATGACTATAATGCCCAGCCTATTCAATGTGATTAAACTGTGAGTAAGGTATCTATTGGGACTAGTCAAGGAGCATGACTATAATGCCCAGCCTATTCAAATGTGATTAAACTGTGAGTAAGGTATCTATTGGGACTAGTCAAGGAGCATGACTATAATGCCCAGCCTATTCAATGTGATTAAACTGTGAGTAAGGTATCTATTGGGACTAGTCAAGGAGCATGACTATAATGCCCAGCCTATTCAATGTGATTAAACTGTGAGTAAGGTATCTATGGGACTAGTCAAGGAGCATGACTATAATGCCCAGCCTATTCAATGTGATTAAACTGTGAGTAAGGTATCTATTGGGACTAGTCAAGGAGCATGACTATAATGCCCAGCCTATTCAATGTGATTAAACTGTGAGTAAGGTATCTATTGGGACTAGTCAAGGAGCATGACTATAATGCCCAGCCTATTCAATGTGATTAAACTGTGAGTAAGGTATCTATGGGACTAGTCAAGGAGCATGACTATAATGCCCAGCCTATTCAATGTGATTAAACTGTGAGTAAGGTATCTATTGGGACTAGTCAAGGAGCATGACTATAATGCCCAGCCTATTCAATGTGATTAAACTGTGAGTAAGGTATCTATTGGGACTAGTCAAGGAGCATGACTATAATGCCCAGCCTATTCAATGTGATTAAACTGTGAGTAAGGTATCTATTGGGACTAATATAGGGGTAGCAAAAGTTGTAACATTTTCTTGGTACTTGTTCATTTTTCATCCAGTCTTTGGAAGATTGTTTAAGTGCTGCTGAAGCTGAGAAAGACACCCTGAAGACGGCCAATGCACAGGACAAGCAACAGCTGGACAAGGCGCTGTCTACAATCAAGGTGAGTCTATCTATCATTTGTGGTGCTCACTGAATGGGGAATAAGCTTTTATATATAAAGACAATTATAGACGTCTTGTTTGACAAGATACTTCCAATGCTGTAAACGTGGACATTTCCGCGCTACATTAATTTTCAAGCTTTTCACGCTCCAAGCAGCTATCGCAAAAATAAAAACACACAAAAATGTATTTTGTATAAACAAAAATAAGGCTATGTAATGAACTTTCAAATTGCAAATTTATAAACAAGCGAAATTTATGAAAATCTGCAAAGCAATTTTTTAAAAATCACAATAGCACTCCCTCTACGGGGTCGTGCCATAATTCACACAGTATCGCACCAATTGGGCTACATATCTATTATTGGATTTGGGCGTTAACAGTCATTCATACACTCTATGTAGTGTTGAACCAATCAGGAAGCAGGAATTACAAATACGCGGAGTGCTGGTTACGCGACTGATGTAGAGAAACATGGCTTGTTTGACCTTAACCCTGGTTATCTTGAAACTTATTTCACTGTCTGATATTAATATGATTATGACATGTCGCCAAACCGTAGGCCTAACACCCAGTGGCGAAACCAGCAGTGGGGGGGGGGGGGGGGGGGGGGGGGGGCGTCAGGGAGGGAACCCTTGCCCCCCCCCCCCCCCCCCCCCCCCCCCACCCCCCCCGCTTGCCCCCAAGTGAAATCAATCGGTGTGGGTGTAGAATGGATATAGAACGAACGATATATAATTATAATGAAATTATAATGTATATATTAAAATATAGGAGAGGCTGTCAGGCCCTGCCCTGCCCTACTATTATGATTATACCTCCCCACCCCTTGTTTTGGATTGCCGCGTGTGCACATAGGCCTAGTAAGGCTTTATAGCCATGATAACATCGGTCCTCGAGGATGCTTCTCCTGCATGTCTTACAATAAAGCAGGGGATGGGGTGACCTTTCCACAGCCGTTGGACAGTGCCTTTAACTCGGCGTATGCCCATAATATGTAGGCCTAGGTCAAATGCCCGGGCGGGGGGGGGGGGGGGGGGGGGGGTACTTGGATTTATTGTGGACGGGGTGTGCAGCTCCAGCCTCAAAACCCATACCCACTTCCAAGGGTAATTTTGCCGGAAAGGGTATAGTACCCATGTCTAAGGATTTTTCTTCAAATGTAGACCCATTTCTAAGGGTTTCTATGGTTAAATGGGTTGAATTTCACGATTCCGGGGTTGTATTTATCGAATTGAATTCAGGTCCTCTCTGTATGGTTTGATCTTTAAAATTACCCATTGAAGAGAATGCTAGGATGAATTAAGAAAAGCCCATTGCCTCTTTTATAAAGAAGCTTTTTAATCAACGTCAGTTTCGCAACATATCATATTTTAAATTAACATTAGAACCTGTAGAACCTGAAAAAACTAATTTTTCGGATTAGAGAACCTTTTGACCCATTCGGACTATAGAACACGCTATATGATTCGGACTATAGAACCTCTTTTAAGATTCAGACTAGAGAACCTTTTTTTATGAATCGGATTAAAGAACCTTAATTCAAGTTCGGACTAGAGAACCTGTTTTAATGTTCGGATTAAAGAACCTTATTCAAAAATCGGATTATAGAACACGTTCATAGTATTCGGACTAAAGAATCGTTTTTCATGTTCGGATTAGAGAACCCTTTTCATTTTCGTATTATAGAACCTTTCGGATTATAGAACCTTAATTATTTTTCGGACTATAGAACCTTTGGACTATAGAATCGTATTTTTTTCGGATTATAGAACCCTTCGGACTATAGAACCTTCGGACTAAAGAACCGTCGGACTATAGACATGTCACCATTGAAAGTGTCTACCTGCACTCCGCGTGTGCGCCGTTCAAATCACGCAGTGCGCGTTTTGTTTTGATTCGTTGTTCAAAATTCGCGGGTTCGCCGATTTTCACTGCGGGTGTTAGCAAACTTGTTAACGTGTTTTTAGTCGTTTTACATAGATCAAAATTATGCTTAAATTGTGAATTTTTATCTGTATAGTGTCGTGTATGAATTAGGTCAACGCATGCGTATGTTTTGTTTCTCGAAAAATTAGAAAAATCAATGCACTTGCGCAAATGTTGATATGCTCACAATAGCACTCCCCCTTCGGGGTCGTGCCATTATTCACACATCAACATCAGCGCGCGTGCATTGATTTGTCCAATTTCTCTCGAAACAACCCATACGCATTTATTGACCTATAAATATTGTATCAATAATTGCATCTATAATGCAGTCTTTCACATTGAATCATACTATCATCAGTACAGCTGTACGGTGTGTCGCGCCAATGTTTAAAAAAATGCGCGCTTACAACCATCACTATTAGCACTTCATAGTCTGACCAGTTCAATAGTTCATTACCAAAGTCGCATGGGTGCATATCTTTAAACTCTAAATATGAAAATATGAATATGTGTGCACGAACCGTGCGCTGAACCTAATCTCCTACACTGCACATGCATTGAAACTGAATTCTCTCCTATATAACTTAGCATATTTTAGAATGCACCGATTAATTTTCTTCATATTTTAGGATATGTTTAGGTTTGTTATGATTGTTCATTTAATGGTAAATGTGACCGTGACCGCAAGCGATTGTACTGTCATTTCCTGCAGTCTGTTATTTTTATTCAATTATAACAACAACTTATTCGACCAATTTAGTAGCAGATGTGACAACTATATCAAGTGCCACAGTCACCATCTGGTATCCCATTAACAATTAATTAATAACAAAAGGGCAGAGAAGCATCATGTATCAAAATAAAGATAGTGAAATTAAAACCTGTCAAACTTTTGATCTCAACACAAATTGAAGACGTACCTGGAATTTTTAGTCAGATAGTCTGACTTTCTTAACACTTTCCTCGCGGCTATTGGTTTTACTATATTCAAAACAGATTTGTCAGAAACCTTTCTCAACTATCAAGATCTATCTCAAGGATAACTGAACCAATACTAGGCATGTTTGTACTTTTTTAATGCATTCTCAAGATGATTCCAAATATGGTGATAAGATTCAATTATGTTTACATTTTTGAAACATTTGGTGACATTTTGGAATTTCGTCTGCAGACCCCTGCTGCGTGGAAAGCGTTTCATTAGCAAAGTGATGACTCGCTATTTGGGACATGTGACCTACATGTATGGTACAAGTTATCATAGAAAATTGGCTCACTGTTGACTTTCTTAAAAATTAGACATGGAAACAAAAAATGGAAAAGCTACAACTTAGGTAAAATTAAAATAAAAACTAGTTTCTCTTTTGAAAAAAAGAAGGATGATGGCACTTTTTATTTATTTTTATATTTTAGTAAACACTGTAAAATCACCATTGGTTGCATAATTGAAGAGAACGAGGCCTTTGTAAAAACCTGCTTTAAAATGATCATTGGACTATACGTAAATCTATTACCAAGATGTCAGCCTTTTGAATATTTTAACAAACAAGTTATATAAAGAATAAAGGAAACAAAATGAAAACTATAGAATTCCTGAAAAATGGTGCATGATGGGACGAGAAACTGCTTTATTTTTTTACTTGGCCTTATCATCAAGTATGACATTTTTGTGTAAATTATTTTAATGAGTTTAGAAGAATAGTGATAACATCATCTACAGGCCTTCAGTTCAATCCTCTCCTTTATGATATTGTTTGCAATCCACCAAGCAAACTGCTGTTCATCTCTTTAATATTTACTAAGTCAATTTGAAATTTCCTTCACAAAAAAATAGAGGCAACCATATACGATAACAAATATGGTACAGCCTAGACCAACCCATATAGCAAAACAGCTACAAACTATATTTTATTCTCATTTTTATTTAGTTTATTGGTTATTTTGATATTTTATCTTAAAAATAATGCTAGGCTGAAAATCAATCAAAAACAATCATATTGCCTGTTGACATCCAAAACCACACCCACTATAATAAGAATATCAATTATGATATAATAGTATCAAATTTGTCCTTGTAATGAGGGTGTACATAGACGCCTACCATTATCGATAATAACAAATTTTAAAAATACATCAATAATAAGGCCATTAATAAAATAGATTCAGGAGAAATCCTTGTGCATATATATTTTTTATATAATTAAATTGCAAGATTATATTACTATATTTAAACATTGTCTGTTTGAATTATCACATTTTATTTGTGAGCTTTACTTTGATTTTTATACACATTTACCATTAATTATTTCTCAATACTATTTTCTAAATTTCATACGATGAACAAACATTTTTTGTAATAATGCCTTATGTAAATATTCACAGCTGTTTATTTCATGTATGTGTTGATTTATAGATCAATCTATGAATTCCTAGAAATATTGCAATCAATATCTAGTGTAAGGCTGAATTAAATATAAGGGCTGACTATAATATACATCTAACAATTAACCATTTTAAGGTTGATAAATATAAAATATAAACAATGATTTACATGTATCTAAATAATCCAAATATCTATCAGTCCAGATTTTAACAAAACAACAAATCTTTACCTCGGCCTTCCCAGTTGACTGTTATACCCAAAGCTGTATGATCAGACTGGCTGGCCATTCAAAAACAGTGTCAGTCAATGGTTTTTTTGTGTGTAAACTTTCCATGAATAGGATTTTAAAATCTCAAATTAAAGATATGAATGGAAAAAATGAATTAAAATAATAAATTAATAAGAAAATTGTTTGAAGAAAAATAAATTACACAAAAAGTGTATTAATTAGAGACTGTATGTAAAAATGTGCAAAGCAGCAATTAGAATGAAATAACAAACTGTATATAGGTTATCTAGATAACATATTCCTTCATTACAAATACTAAATGGTTGTTTTATACACCTCATTGTAACTCTGGGGTTGAGGTTGGTTCTTATCTTGCCTCTTGGTGTCTGGGAAAAGAAATGTACGCTGATGTGTGAATAATGGCACGAGCCTGCAGGGGGAGTGCTATTGTGAGCATATCAACATTTGTGCAAGTGCATTGATTTGTCTAACTTTTCAAGAAATAAAATGCACGCATGCATTGACCTCATTTATACACGACACTATATATACAAATCAAAATTCACAATTCTGTGCATACTTTTAATCTCGTTAATATGTTTAATAACAAATAAAAATATGTTAACAAGTTTGCTAATCCCTGGGCTTCCAGAACCACGAATCAAAACAATGTCTGGTGCGCAAACCGTAGGGCGTACATGCGGAGTGCAATTAGACACTTTCAATACACTTTGATGTCACTAGCTTGTATTTATCAATGCAGGAGTTGAGTGAACAAGTGGAGTGTATGCAAATGAAGAATGAAACCATGACAACCACATTCCAAGTTCTTCAGGAGGAACAGCAGACAGTTGCTAAGGAAAATAAGGTAAGGTTGCAGGAATTATTGTATCTCACAAAAAGTAACTTATTGTGACCATGTCAAATTCACTTGTAAATTTCTGTAAATACTGACAAAACAAAATGGTGGCCAGGGTGCATGCAAATTTTGGCTAACAGAAAAAATGGCAAATTGCAGGGTGCATGCACATTTTGGCTAACAGAAAAAATGGCAAATTGTGCATACATCTATGTACAGTTTACCTGTGGCTTCTCTGTACAAACAGTATGATTATACATGTCTGTGGGATGTCAATATAACAATTATGCTTATTTTTGTTGGATGCATTCACGGTGTTGCAACCTATGACAACCTCTGCTCAGGGGCGTACCGCGGCATGTGAGCCAGGGGGGGCAGAAATATAATGTCGTCGACGTCGTAAAATTTTCGTAAAAGGTTGCCCCAATTTTTTTCCCAGTCAGTCACCTCGTGAATTTCACGTAAGTGGGGGGGGGGGGGTAGGGTCAAAAAAATTCGCATGGTCAAAAAATTTCGCACGGTCACAAATTTTCGCACGGTCACAAATTTTCGCACGGTCACAACATTTCGCAGCCCAAAAAACACAACAATCAACAAATAATGCTCAATCCTCAGTGTTTTCGGCCTAGGCACTATTTTTTTTCCTTATGCGAATTTTTAGCGACCCGGTGCGACGAATTTAGCGTCCCGATATTTGGAGCCAGGGGGGGCAAGTTGCCCCCCCTGCCCCCCCCAGTCGGTACGCCCCTGCCTCTGCTTGAAGCTTGCATAGCTTTCCAAATGCTATTTTTCGCTAAGCTTTTAAAATTGTAGTAGTACAGACATTGTTTTCAATATTAACTACTTGTATTTTAGTAAACATTCCACCATTTTAACCAGATTAAAAAAAAACCCTTAAAAAACCCCATCATATAGCTCCCCCGATAAATACCGACATTACTCCAAATTCGTCCCATGGTGCAAACAAAATGGCGGCATGCAGCGTACTGGATCTCCTTTTTTTAAATCTATGACTTTATCCTCCTTTTTTTCTTCGCATTTTCCTTGTAATCTTCCACTTTCTGTATGGATTTTTCACTTTTCACTTCCTTGTTTAATGTTAGGACTATGGAGAGAAGTAACTTAAATAATAAATAATAATAATAATAACTGGATTTATATAGCGCCTTTTCCAAAGGGTTCAAAGCGCTGTAATTTCGCTGCTGGTGAATCATCAGAATCAGATCGCATTAACTAGGGTGCAGCCAATTCAGGCGCAAACCTATCCAATCCAATCTATCTAATCTTAATTAGATTGTAACATCCACCATTTGTCAATGCAGCTCCCCAAATACCATTGGGTCAAGGAAGTTTTTAATAACCGAAACAACTGATCACTGTTTTTGAATATGCATGTGTGTAAATCCATTTGAATTTGTGCAACATATGACAACTTCTGCCCCTGCTTGAAGCATGCATAGCTTTTTAAATGCTATTTCTTGCAAAGCTTTTAAAGTTTTAGTACAGAACATTTTGAATTATATAAACTACTTGTATTTTGGTAAATTTATATACATTCCACCATTTTCAACCGATTTATAAAAAAAACATGCACAAATCCTCATTTATATAGCCCCAAAATAAAAACATTCACAAAAACTCAAATGCATTGGCCTTAGGAAGTATAGATAAAACCTCTTTTTTCTTTGCTAATTCCTCATAATCTTTTCACTTTCTTTACAGGATCTAAAAGAGCAAATGAATCTCTTGACTGCAGCCCGTGATGAAACGCTGAAATCCTTCAAAGCTTACAAACAAAACCAACTTGAAGAGCAGGCTGGTGTCAGCGACCAACTCAAGACGTCACTTATAGAGCTGACCAAAGACAAGGAAACCCTAGCTCAGACACTGGCAGATGTACAGAGTCAACACCAGGGGGCCAGGGAAGACATTGAACAACTGCGCAACCAGTTGGAATCTGTGGAGAATGAAAGAAGTGGAGTGAATGAGGAGAAGGACGACTTGATGGTTAAACTCCAAGAATTGAAGCAACAGGTGGAGGATGATTTGAAAGAAAGAAGTGAAAAGAAAGATGAGGAGGAGAGGTTAAAGGATAGAATCCAAGAGTTGGCAGCCAAGAATGATAGTCTTAAGCATGAACAAGAAGCCGCTATTGAAGAACTGACAGCCGGGAAAGATAGCCTCAAGCATGACCATGAAGTCGCTATTGAAGAACTGACAGCCGGGAATGATAGTCTTAAGCATGACCATGAAGTCGCAATCCAAGAGTTGGCAGCCAAGAATGATAGTCTTAAAGATGACCATGAAGTCGCGATTCAAGAGCTGAATAAGGAGCTGGATAATGTGAGGAATGAGTTGAAGAAGGCGAATGAAGATGCCACAAGGACGAGCGACGAGTTACAAACCACGGTAAATGCTGATCTAGAGGAGTTACGGCAGAAATACGATGATGTCTGCACCCAGAACCATACATCAGAGCACACTTTGACAAAGCTTAGGGAAGACATTTTGCAATTGAGGCGGGAACGTGATGATGCACAGACTAAACTTTCATCAGGGAATCAAGACAATGAAGCAGCATCTCACTTGAACGAGGAGCTGAAAATGCAGTTGAACCAGGTGTTGACGGAGTTGGAATCGTCAAAGGCAAAGTGTGATTCATTGGAACGGTGTGAAGGTGAGACTCGATCAAAAATTCAACAACATCAGCAGGAATTACAAGAGGTACAGAATGCTAATCAGGAGCTTGAATCTCAGCTTAAACAACAGAGTGGAGATAAAGAAGAAATGATGGCAGAGATGGAAAAGGTTAAAGGTCAAGCAGAGACATCTGCCAATGCTTTGCAGGATGCTACATCTAGAATAGGTGCTCTTCAGTCAGAGAAGGAGGCTGCCTGTAAAGCTTTGGAGGCCACCAAAGAGATGCAAGTAGAGAGTAGTGATGGACAAGATGATTTAAGAAAGGAAATCACAGAATTGACAGAACAGGTGAAGTCACAAGAAGCAGTAGTGTCAGAGTTGCAGGACCAGTTGAACACACTTGATGAAGAGAAAGAAAGATTGATGGTAGAGTCAACCAGATGTAAACAACTTGAGAGTGAATTACAAGATGTAATGAATACGAATGCTGGTCTGGTTACAGACAAAGATAATCTTGTAGAGCGGATGAAGGCCGTAGAGGAAGAATTGACATTTAAAAGTGCCTTAGAAGAACAAGTCTCGGCGCTAACACGTGAAAAAGAGGAAGCTGTCGGTAGACTAGAAATTCTTCAGAGTCAACAGCAGTCCTCTGTCAGTGAGATTCAGGAAGAAATGGTTAGGTTACAAACGGAGAGAGAAAATATGGAAGAAGTATCTGGCAAATTGGGAAAAGACTTAGAAAATCAGAAAGAGTTGCTTGCATCTGCTTTGCAAGAACGAAACTCACTGAGTGAGACCAAGTCAGAGATGGAGAGTGCAATTGCTGGGTTTGCTGCAGAGATTAAGGACCTTAAAGGGAGTTTGGATGTCATCGGAAAAGAAAAAGATGATGTGAGCGAGGAGTTGGTGACGATAAAACAAGCGCATATGATGTCCATGAATCAGTGTCATCAGCTGAAGCAGCAGGTTGCAATGAACAACCAAGATGCAGAGAAGGGACACGAAAATGGGCAAATATTTGAGGACAGAATTAGAGAATTAAGTGAGGAAAAGGTGAAGATCAGTCAGGATTTGGTGGAGGCGCAGCAGATTATGGAGTCTACGAAGAATGAGCAGCAAAAGGTGGTTGACGGTTTGAATTTACAGATTGCGGAGCTCGGTCAGCAGGTAGAAAGGGAAAGAAAAATGAGAGAAGAGACTGAGAGGAAGAGTCAAAATGATGGTGAAGTTGGACAAGAAAACGTGCAGAGACTTGAAGAAAAAATCAGAGAATTATCAGAGGAAAACCTGAAGAGTAATCAGGACATGAAGGACTTGCGGGAGACTCTGTCGTCTGCAGAAAAAGAACATGAGCAAGCACTGGAAGGCTTTACAACACAACTGGAGGAGTTGCAGGGTCAGGTGGTAGAGTATGAAGAGACTATCAAGCAATATCAAGACAAACAGGCGATGGATTCTGACCAAGCAGATGCTGTTGGTTCAGACCTGCAGGAACAGTTGGATGCTGTGACGGCAGAAAAGCGCAAATATGCCACAAACTTTGACAAGCTGAAGAAAGCTAGCCAGGGTAAATTGCTAAAACTGCAAGAACAACTGGAACAGTTGACTGTTGAAAACAAAACTCTACAGGATAAAGTCCTTGCTATGGGTGCTGCAAAGGAGACAAGTGAAGGCGACGAGAGTGCTTGGAAAGCAAGAGTAGAAGCGATGCAGTCAGAAAGGTCTGACCTTGAGGAGGAGCTGACACAGGTGAAAGCACAGCGGTATGAGATGGAAACATCTAATGATGACTTCTCAGCATCACTCGATAGGTTGACCGTAGAGAGAGACAATCTGTACGCCGATCTTCAAGCTCTACTGCAGCAATCCGAGTCGGATTCTGCCAGCGAAAAGAATCTTCTCCAGCAGTTACAAGACATGGAGACGTCCAAGAATAAAGTCATCAATAAACTGCAGAGTGTACAGACTGAGTACGATGACTGCAGCAGGGACAATGATACGCTGAAGGCAGAGTTGGAGAAGACTGTTGCAGACAGGAAGGCTCTGCAGGAGAGTATGCAGGAGAAGCAACAAACAGTTGTGGAAGAAGAAATGGTGAAGGTAAGAAATATTTGCATTGTTTCGAACCGAAGTAAATATCTTGTGCAAGTCCATCATGCTTATCATTAATGTTGTGCCCAAAGGGCTTTTCCACAGAACAAACACTGAAAAGTGGACATTTTCGCGCTACATTTATTTTCGTGGTCAGCACAGCTACCTCGAAAATAATAACACACAAATATATATTTCTTTTGCGTATGGTTCTGTGGGATAAAGCTACATATCACGAATTCAAAAACACACAAAACAGTTTAAAATCTTCAAAGCAAGAAAATTCAATCGCTCGAAAAATGACCACTTTTACATTAGTATCTAATTAGCAGCTGAAGATTGTCTGACTTCTAATACATGGTACAGAGCATAGGTTAACACCACATTTGACAGAAGTGACGAAAGTAAAGCATGCTGGTTTTGCTCAACAAAGTGTCTTTCTAACAAATAATGATGAGGCAAGTGGCAATGACTACATCAAGAACTGCTATCTAAGTATTACTTTTTTAACATTGATTCAAATTTTGGTTGAAAAAAAAAAATGGTTTAAATTGCGAAGGTATTATAATTACCAAATAGTCTATTTTAGCAGACTTTATTTCATTTTCATTTTATTTTCATTACAGGGGTTTATATACTTGTAAATTCCCTGCTCTGATGGGGGGGGGGGGCTCAACACTTTTTAAGTCACTTGTGATAGAGGGGGTAAAGTGGAGGGGGGCGGTAAATGGAAAGAGAAAAAAAGGGTGAGGGGAATGAAAAGGGCAATAAGAAGCTGGATAAATTTACAAAGATTTGTACTCAATCATCTGTGGACAAGCTGAGTGAAGCTTACTGCTATACTCCCTTGGACATAATTCCATCAAATCATGCGTACGTGCGAGTTGCGTACGTATGTGCGTAGGTTCGCGTAGTAATGCGTATGTGCGTAAACCCGGAAGTGCGTACCAGTCCCTTTAAAAAAATAATCGCGCATCCTAATTGGTCAATCGTGAAATCGTCACACGCTGTGATCGCCGGCGCGTGACCTTATTCATGTTTATCGCGCCTGTCAAGCATTTTGACGCCGCGCCTCGAAAACAACAACAAAATACGCTCGCGTGAAATAACGCGAATTATGTCCAAGGGATTATGAAAGGGAGTATAGTAGTAAGCGCTTACTACTACTACTTCTCCATATGATAGACATCCATGGCGTGCCGATGTCCAGGGTGCAATAAACAAAGATGTGCGAGTAAAAAGTAGCCAGACCGGCTACAGGTGCTGATGGGTCGCAGTGGGCTGTAGAGATCTCACTGCTGGTAAAGCTGCTTATGTATAATTATTCATTTCAGAAGGAAGAGGCTGTGGCATTACAGGCATCACCTAGTGAAGTTCAACAACTTGAAGAAAAACTAGGTAATTATTTTCTAAATGTCATGAAATAAATCATACAGTGGCATTTTTGCTTATTGTCAGTGCCATGTATGTGATATATGAACATATTTACAACTAGCATTTGGGAAATAGACCCCTCATGAAAGTTAGCAATTCTTTTTTCAATCACCTATATGTTGTGTATTTTGTTAATGCTCATATATATGGTGTGTTGAACATCAGTGGAAAACTGATGTGTTTATCTTACCATTGACAAAATCATCACCTAATCTCCACCCAGAGCTGCATGTCAAAAGAGGATTTCCACAACAGGGTTTCAAGAATCCATTGCAAATATTCTTATCAGTAGAGATGCATGACTCCAACATGGTTCTCAAAGTATAATCTGCATAAACACACTTTTTGAATAGCTTGCATGCTTATGGCGACTTAAAAGGTCGGACTTTTGTGATGGCTTTACACTCTGCTCTATCATTCATGCAATTTTTCAGATCTTGTCCACTTTAGCCGGTGTCCTCTGAAAGAATCTTGATGTAGTCTTTCTGGGTTGTCCTCTGGATCTCCTTCCATGTTTGGGTTGCCACAAGAGAACTTTGGCTACTGCTTCGTCATTTCTCCGAAAACAGTGTCCGGCAAGTTTTAGTCTCCTGGACTGTAGCCTCACAGAGATCGGCAATAGTTTCCCATACAAATTGTTATATATTGGTGGAATGCGATTGCCATGAAATATCTAGCGCCTTTCTTAGAAGACGAGTGCAGCAGCCATCTAAGGCCTTCTCTGTTTTGGAAGTGATTGACCAGGATTCTGCTCCATATATCAGGACTGGTTCCACTGTTGTTGTAAATAGCCTCAGCTTCATGTCCCTTGGGAGCTTACTTTTCCAGATATTATTCAATTTATTACATACTTTCCAAGCTTGTGCCTTTCTGATGTTGTATAGAATAGAATAGAATCCTGATTGCGTTGACTGACTGTTACAAATCAATGTTTGTATTCATGTTTCTTTATTGGGTGTTGTTTTTCAGCTGCTAAAGTAAAGGAATTGAAGGAGACGGGTGACAAAGGACTCAAGATGAAATCACTCGCTGTTAAGGCAAAAAAAGAACTGGAACAGTCTAAGAAACAGGTAAAACTTACAAGATAGGGCCACAAAAACCCCACCCTGTTGTACGCATTTTCAGTCCTCATGTAAGGTCGGTCCGTCAAGCGGAGTTTTTTCTGTTCATATGAACATTTTGGGGAATTTTTATCAATATTCTAAATTTTCCAAAATTGCAACAACAAAATATTAAACATTTAAAAAAATATCCAAATGTTTTCAGAAATGTGTAAAAAACCCACCAAATCGCAAATTTGATAAATTATGGGTTGTTTGGTAGAATAGGGTTTCCCCCCTTGGCCTAAGAGAGATCAAATTCAGCTGAATTTTGCCCTATATCGAGGGTTGAGCGCCAGAAGGCCGTAACTCAAAAAATGCTATTCTGAGATAATCAACTTTCAAATATTCAGGACTCATTACAATACACTGTAGCACCCAACTTATAACTCTAGTTTTAGTCAAATTAAGTGTGTTTTTAGAAAATCTAGGTTATATGGATTATTTTGGTCCCAAAATCTTATTTTGCCAAAAAGTTGAGTTACAGCCTTCTGGAGCTCAACCCTCGATATATTGAGAGCTTAGTGCCACAAGGCCCTATCTGTTAAAGCTGCCAGATGGGGTTATTTATATGCTGAACATTTAGTTTAAACTAAATGTAACTCAGAGCAGCTATTGCAGATATGGTATTTTTGTTCCGATAACTGGTGATGTCAAAAGTCACTGTTAGTAGTAGCCGCCATATGTTATCACTTCTGGTGCACCATTGTGAAAATGCAATTTTTTACATGATAGCCATTATAGATCCTTTAAGCTCCAAGCCCTCAACATATTATTATATTCATGAAATACAGAACAATAAGGAGACACATTTCTTACTCATGATTGTGTTCTGTCACTAGGTTGCATCATTGACAGAACAGCTAAATCAACTGAGAGCGTATAAAGACAAGGCTGTGAAAGAGTTGGCTGCTGCCAGTGATAAATCCAACGTGTTGAGTCGTCAACTGTCAGGCAATCAACAGCAAGTGGAAAGCTATCAGGTTGGTAAAGCGTCATACAATTAGGTCGGCCTCGTGTGATACGAACCCAAAACATTAATATTTTCGTATTGCATGAGAACAAACAGGGGATAACAAATTTATCATTCATTAGGCATGAATTTAATTTAGTGCATAACTGCAAGATGAACAAAGTAAAGTATTACTTGTATTACCAAATACATCTGTTGAGACTGTGCCTGATGTTATCCAAGGTGCTTGCCTTGTATTTGTTTCCCTTCAAATCCTGTGCGCCAAACCAAAATCGTTCGAGGGAATTATCTAGAGTCTCAAAGTCAAAATTCTCGAAATCAAACCGTCCTTGTCAACTTCCATCAGGAATGCCCGGAAAATCCTCCCTGGTTTTACATTTGCCCGCTGTGTATTTTTGGGCGTCGTATCCTTTCTTTTCTGCTCTATTTCCTCTTTAGAAAAGACCAAAAGCGTCTGCTATCAGTCGGTTTCACCATCTTGATTGTTGGCAATTGATTCACTTGGAGCTCAGTCTCTTACACAAATGTGATGGCACACTATGCAATTCATTAACATACAAAACAAATGGGCCTTGCGTACATGCGTGACAAATCGCACTGTCAAAGAGCTGTATGATACAACTTTTTCGTATCATATGGCAATTATTCGTATCATACAGAACTTTTTAAAAGATCTGTGTGATGCGGAAATATCCTTTTTGGTTATTAACCAATGAAATTGCGGTATTCATGTCTACTGAATGATAAAAAATAATATCATTTTTGCCTAATGTAGTCCAGTGTGATAACCCCATGAAAACCAATCAAGATAGACTTTGATTTTGCTTAAAGTTGCTCACAGTCGGGCTGATGAGGCTATATTAAAAAAAAAATGTGTGTTTTTTTTTTTTTAATATAAAATATTGAAATCCTTGTAAAAGTGACCTTTTGTATTTAAAATGATGTGATCAATGAAAATCTAAAAAATCGGTGAAATTTTGGGATTTTTGTTGTTGTTGTTGCTGAATTTTTTTTCTTATTTTTTTCTTTCTTCTTCTAACGCGCATCAATTAACTGACGAGCGCGGGAGCTTTGAGACAAATTATTTTTTTAATATAGCCTGACGTCACAGACACTAGCAAAGGATAAATTATGCTAGGAAAACAAATGTGCGTGTGTGCAGAATGTGTCACTCATAGCAACGGGCAGTGAACCAGACTGAATTCTGGGTAATTTATATCAGCAAAGGGGACGGTAAACCTGGATTCCTGACCAAGAGAATATGTTTATCATTTGCAAAATAAAGCGCATAATAACCAGTCATATTAGTTGGTAAAGGTAAATTGTTAGGGTAGGGTTGCTGTCTCTACACAAGGCGTAACAAACCTAGCTATCAGCACTTTTCACATTGTCACTCCTTAATTTTTCTCTGGATGAAAGGGTTACCTATAACAAAACAGTAGAAGAAAACCTGAGATCATGGCGAAACCTTAGCTGGATCATTTATGTCTTCAAAATGTACACAGGCCTCTTGCGAGGGTGCTCAAATGTGAAAACAAGTTCTAAAAGTGAGGACTGATAAATGACAGCATTGTGCATCACGCTACAGCTCAAATGGGACTATTTAGGTGCTAAGTCTGTTTTTGTCAGACAGACTTGTGCTTGGGCAGTCACCGGTAGTGTCATAGATTTCCACAACACTTCCATTCACCTTTTTGCCATGTTCTTTTCCAAGTACCTCCATTTTGTCCTCCATTTTTAAAGATGGCAGCTAAATAGAGGGACGTGGGGATTAATTACATGTTAATCCTGCACTAAAAAGTATTTGAACCCAGGCATTATTGGTTCAAGTGAAGGTGAATAGACCGTAGCTGTTACAAGCCACTTTCACAATTTACAAGACTTTTCTTGTCCCTCATTATTTGATAGAGTCTGCAACTTGAATATGAAAAGATACAAGATGAACTGGATGCTGAGAAAGAAAGGTAGGACAGTTACGCTTTATTATAACTGTTGGTTGAAATAAAACAAGTAGTAATCACTTTTTCAATTATTATTATCAAGTTAATTATTGATTGAAAATGTGTGGATCAAACTACCGCTTAGTTGCATCATAATGATTCATGTTGTTTATGCTGCTTAGACGACAAAAACCAATGGGCCCAACGAACCCATTTTTTTAGAAATTGGTGGACAAAATGTTCATGTGCAATTGAAATACAGACATTTTTTTTTTGCTTGTCTAAAAATGGCAATTTTTTTTTCAGTATTTACAGATTTTTTTGATTTTTTTACAGTCATTTTCAAAGGAAAATGATAAGGGAAAAAAGCCAGTCCGACCGACCCGACCTGAAAGGTCCGATTGGCCGTACAACGGTGTGGGGTTTTTTCGTCGGAAATATGCATGGAAATAATGATGGAAGGAGTGTGACCCAATATGAAAGCTAAAATTTACGTCTCGCAGAACTGAACCCAAACTTTAGGTTACGGTATAGCACGATTAAGAAGAATATCGACTTGCTTCTGATATCAAAATCTCATCTTTGATAGAGGAAATGAAATCATTGTACAGGGTGGTTAAAAAAAAGGTTAACCCATTTTTGGCAGCCATTTTTAGCTACTTACTAATAAAATTTGATAAATCTCACTCAAAGCAGAATCTATATTCAGCATTACTGGGCCAGGAATATAAGACCATATTCAGTACAGGATTCAAAGATATAACAAATAGTACTGTTAGACAACATGTTTGTCTTTAATTAATAAGCAAAAATAGGAGTTGGTAAAGATTGCAATGGCATAAAATCAAGTAGTTTGACCAGGTCCAGGTATGACTTATGTTGCCCAGTGATGCAAATAACAACTGCTTTAATAAGATGCAATGAGATGTATAAACATGTATTATTAATTAATAGAAAATGGCTGTCAGATGTGGTTAACCTTTTTAACCACCCTGTATGTTACTGAAACCTTTTTAACCACCCTGTATGTTACTGAAACCTTTTTTAACCACCCTGTATGTTACTGAAACCTTTTTTAACCACCCTGTATGTTACTGAAACCTTTTTTAACCACCCTGTATGTTACTGGTACCTTTCATTCATCAGTTTTGTTTTTCTCATCTGTAGTTCAAAGCAACTTGAAAAGGAACTCAGTGAAGCTGTAGAAGACTTAAAAGTAAGTACAAAAAACAATTGATCTAGTCACAATTGACCTAGTCACAATTGATCTAGTCACAATTGACCTAGTCACAATTGATCTAGTCACAATTGATCTAGTCACAATTGACCTAGTCACAATTGACCTAGTCACAATTGACCTAGTCACAATTGACCTAGTCACAATTGACCTAGTCACAATTGACCTAGTCACAATTGACCTAGTCACAATTGACCTAGTCATAATTGACCTAGTCATAATTGACCTAGTCACAATTGACCTAGTCACAATTGACCAAGTCACAATTGACCTAGTCATAATTGACCTAGTCACAATTGACCTAGTCACAATTGACCTAGTCACAATTGACCTAGTCACAATTGACCTAGTCACAATTGACCAAGTCACAATTGACCTAGTCACAATTGACCTAGTCACAATTGACCTCGTCACAATTGACCTAATCACAATTGACCTAGTCACAACCATATGCCAAATATCAATATGCCTGATTCGCAACAGGTTCAATGTTTGATGTCCGACTTAGGCCACTTAAAAAAAAAATTCTCGTAGCTTCCCCTTCTCACTTTCCGGGATAAGGTCAACTTTTCTTTTTTCAATTTTCAAATTTCTAATACTGAACTTTTAATAGTTGATAGACCTAGTTATGTATTTATAAACTACAGTCACTTTCAAGTGTTTTTATAGAACTCTAGGGTTCTTAACCATCATAAACTTACACATAGAATAGAACCTCACCGTTTTCCTGATGCAGTTAAAAGATGCTGGCAATATTGGTTCTGCATGAAAACGGCCATATTCATGTGTCAGTTTAATTTTAAAAAACTCCAAAAAACTGCCCTTTTTCTAATTTTTTGAGAGCCAGTGCTACGAGAATCTAATAAGTGGTCTTACTAATATGCCTGATTTATCTCAACAGAATTTGTCCAGCGAGTGTACCCTAGCTAAGGAAGCCAAAGAAGAACTAAACCACCACTACGACAAAGCACAAAAAGAGGGGCTTAGTCTTGAGAAAAATCTGTCGGAAGTACGTAGTCAACTCATCATAGCGAAACAGCAGAGAGATGATGTCACGGCTGAGAAGGAGGTTATTTGTAAGGAGAAAGAGGAGGTAAGCCAATCAGAATGGCTCTTATATGGGGATATCATTTATCTGTAGCCAATCAGAATGGCTCTTATATGGGGATATCATTGCCAGTGTTGTTGTTTTGGGTTTTTTGTAATTTTTCTTATGCAATTTGTTTTAATATGGTCAGGCGGGGTACCCCAGTACAACAGTCTTGTTGTTTTGCCTAATCTTGGATCTATATACACGATATACCGACCGGTCTATTATTTATATCAGTTGTCTCAAAAATGTCTCAACGATAATTAGAGAATAAAGGTATTGATTTTAGACCGTACCCGTGTTATATTGTCTGAAAATAAATGCTGGCGGTAGTATTATTTAAGTGGAACAACGACGCCTCAGGCTGAGTTGTTTTATGCAAAAAATACTTCTACCGAATAACCCATAAACATTCCATCCAATCCCGTGCAGTGAGTATGTTATGCATCGGCGCAATATGCTGGTACAACGCACTGCGTAAGGGTGGGATCACGCTAATTAATGTCCGCCATATTCTGTTGTCTCATATAATTTCACTGAGAACCAATGAGAATGTACCACTCTGATTGCTTCATGCAGGTCTTAGAGAAATTGAATGCTGTTCAGCTGGAGCTTAGTCAACATAAGGGTAATCATGAGACGACAACTCGCAAATTAGAGGCAGCTCTTAAGGTTAGTGTGGATTTATGTAACAGTATTACACCTCATACAGGGTGTCTCATAAGTCTCTATCTATATTGTTACGCTGCAAATAATGTTACCGGAGATCAAGTTTAAAATGGTATCAACAATTTTGGGACACCCTGAACATATTTATCCCCCTGGCTAAAAGCCAGAGGGAGATATTGTTATCATGCAATGTTCCCTTTTGGTTAGCCCTGCATACACTTCATATGTTTGATTTTACATTGTTTTTACAGAATGCAAGTCAGAGTAATCTGATGGACTTAGAGATTGCAGACTATGAGCGTACCGTATCGGGTCTTCACACTACCATCCAAGAGAGAGACGCCCTCATCACCGAGCAGACGACAGAAATAGACCGTCTAGAGAAGCGAACAAAAGCGCTTCAAAATGAAATAGGTGTGTAATTCAAAATGAAATAGGTGTGTAATTCAAAACAACTGTTTTCTCTGTTTCAGTCTTTTCAATGTGTCAGGTTTCAAAACGGTATATCTTGAGAGCTGATAAGGACGTATCAACATGGAGTTTTCACCAAATTAAGCTTGAATTAAACCTAGTAGAACAAAGATAACGTTGATTTGGGTTGCAGCAGACCCCATCTGCTTAATAGCAACACATGCAGGCTGCAAAATAAGAAATGAAGAGGGCATGCAATGCAAGGCAATCTGAAAGGGGCACCAACTTTTTCCTAGGCAATTATGTACTTTTGAATAAGTGAAAACAGTCAGAAATTGAGGGCAGCAAGGTGGGGCATCGAAAGCAATTGCCTTCAATGCCTTCGATTAATTTGAGCCCTGATCATATGCCTGTGTGTATGTGTTTGCCGTCAAACGGGGACATGTTTATGAATAAACACGTTCCAACGGAGGACCTACATGTAATTAGGGACTGTCCGCATTTAGCCGAATGGACTACAAATAGCCTTCAAATCCATTTGAGAGTGCATCCCATATTGGTCATATAAATATCAGTCCCCGGTTGATATGTTAATCTCATAAAAAATCATTTGTGTAACACTCGTTAACTTCCCTGGTTAGGCGCAGAAAATCATAAAAACATGTGACCGTTTGCCGGGCAAGTACTAACAAGTAGGTGATTGCAATGACGAATTATACATTTTAGATCAAAGCTGGCTTGGCGCCAACAGGTTCAATGTTTGATGTCCGACTTAAGGCCACAAAAACAAAACAAAAATTCTCGTAGCCCTCCTCACTTTATGGGATAAGGTCAACTTGTTTTTTTGTGTTTTTTTGTGTTTTTTTCAATTTTCAAAAAACTATTGTGTTTCTAATACTGAACCTTTGATAGGCCTAGTAATATATTTATCAACTAAAGTCACTTTTAAGTCTTTTGAGACTTTAGGGGGTCTAACCCTCTATAAACTTACACATAAAGAAGAGCCTCACCGTTTTCCTGATGCTGCTGAAAGATGCTGGCAAAATAAGTTTTGCATGAAAACAGCCATATGTATGTGTCAATTTAATAAACTAAAAACTGCCCTCCCTCTTTACTTTTCGAAGGCCAGTGCTACAACAATCTAATACTGAAAAACAACTTAATTTTGCTAATTTCGTTACGAGATTCAATTTCCCAAATTAAATTGCCGCCAATTATATTATTGATAATCGTTATATACAGGAAGATACAAAGTAATTAGTGAAATTAAATTGCCGCAAAAAGTTAACTAAACGCTAATTCATTAAATTAAGTTGCCATGAAATTAAGTTATTTTACAGTAATTTATGTTAAGTGGCCTTACCATTGTTATCCTTCAGATGCTGTTGAGAATCAGAAGGTTCAATCCGAAGAGAGGGCCAATAAGTTGAAGACTTTGCTGGTGAAGAACAAGAAAGATCTAGCGGATGCCAAGAAATATGTAAGCAACTTATTGCTAGTAGTAGTATATTCTGTGATTAGTTGTTTCGGTTATCAAAAACTTCCTTGACCCAATGGTATTTGGGGAGTTGCATTGAAAAATGGTGGATGTTACAAAAGTGCGGATAGGTTTGCGCTAGAAATTGGCAGCACCCTAGTTGATGTGACCTGATTCTGATGATTCACCAGCAGCGAAATTACAGCGCTTTGATCACTTTGGAAAGGCGCTATATAAATACTAATTATTATTATTATTATTTATTATTATTAGAAGTAGTAGAGATGCACTGATTGTACATGTTGTCACTTTTTTCTTACAATGTTGATTATGACCAAGGCCAAACATTTTTTTATGTTGCCTTCAGTGACCAACGCTAATTTTTTTTTAAATAAGGTAATTCTTTTGTTATAGATTGTAATTTATTCAAATTGTAAAACTATTAATACTTTCTGCTTGAAATGAATGAATTTGCTTGAAGAAATAGTTGCATGGTGGTGGTCTTGTCTTGATGATTTTGATATGATACAATTCAATGAAGTACTAAGAAATTTGGCGACTTGCACTTGTTGGTGAGATAAACAATCCAATTGGGAATTTAAACTTGAAGTTGAGGGCTTTATTATATTTTTGGAGTTTATTCGAAGATGAAACTCAATCTGTGCCTGTTTGGCTTTTATGGTAGGTGATCACAGATCAAGTAGGCAATTTGTGGCATCACAATTTATGCTACATGGTTTCCACTGTTGATTTTATAAAAGCCGTAAAATTTGGCAGCCATGGGCGTTGGTCTTACGTGGCTGAAATACTGCTTTTGTTGTCATAAATTTATCACAGTGTACATGTGTACACAAAGGGATGATAAACTGCCCGTGCACACGGATGGGAAATTACACGCTAAATCCCAGCCCGATTTTTTACTGGGCCCCAGTATTGAATTCGCCTGATCAGCTCATGCCGGAAGAAATGTCCCAACATACTCGTTCATTTGACTAAGGTCACTATCACTGCACTGTCAAGTGTGCTATGGTTGATCGATAGAGAACTTTATTAGACAGACGCGATTATGACAAAGCTGTAATCCGTATATAAGTTCGTATCGTTGGGACTTTAATCAAGAAATGCCGGGAAAATATTGTCATCTCCTCTATTACACGTCGCTGTGCGTGCGTTAAGGTATGCCGAAGGTGAACTTTGGCTGTTAGTTTCGAGGTCATCATAAAACAGGCATCGACCTTGAAGCTGAGAATTTGCGCAGTCCAATAATATTGTAATCTCCTCTATTACACGTCGCTGTGTGTGCGTTAAGGTATGCCGAAGGTGAACTTTGGCTGTTAGTTTCGAGGTCATCATAAAACAGGCATCGACCTTGAAGCTGAGAATTTGCGCAGTCCAATAATATTGTAATCTCCTCTATTACACGTCGCTGTGTGTGCGTTAAGGTATGCCGAAGGTGAACTTTGGCTGTTAGTTTCGAGGTCATCATAAAACAGGCATCGACCTTGAAGCTGAGAATTTGCGTAGTCCAATAACTCTAAACACAGGGGGTGTGACCTATATTAACCTCGGTACCAGGCCCCGGTATACACTATATTAGGGATTCACCATTATTCTAAGTTGTGGGACTGTTGGATGTTGGGTTCAGGTGGAATTTTTATTAGCCTCAAGGCGAGTCTAATATCCATTCCCCGGTCCATTCCATGGCAGGTTGTACAAGTAGTAAGAATTGCGAGCTTAGGGAGCGTTCATAAATACTTTGGTGGGGTGGGGTGGGCAAATTGGCATCCCGGACATTAAAAAAAAATTGATCCCCCCTTCGAGAAAGTCTTATTTTTATTGATCCCCCCTTTCAGGGTCTGAAATTTATTTTGATCCCCCCCCCCCCCCCCACTACTCGGATTTGGTTTAGTCGGGGGTGTGCTGCTGGAGATTCAAAACCCCTACCCATTTTTTGGGGTGATTTTGGGAAAATCGGTACCCATTTTTAGGGGTTTTGCTTCATTTTAGACCAAATTTTCGCGAAAATAGACACACAAAAATCACGAAAAGTGACCCCATTATTAGGGATTTTCATCACAAAATCATACCCCATGTTTAGGGATTTTGTGCCAAAAAAGCTACCCATTAGAGCGGAACACCCCGGTATACTGTCTTATGCGAGTACCCCCCCCCCCCCCTGGGCCCCCGCTATGCCAAACCACACTTCTGTTAGGTTTGGTGGGGTAATAACGGATTATGAGTTATTTTGAATATCTTAACTTCCAACAGCCTTTAAACATAGGCATAGTCCGAAGGCTTGTTGCCCGGGTCTCTGACCAAACCGGCGGGATTAAGGGAGCAGCGGCCCCTTCGGCTGTAGGTTTTCTGATCTGATACCTTAACAGGCGCGCATAGCGCAAGAAAAATTTGCTACTTTACTATGATTGAGGCTTGCCTTCATAAAACCTTTATAAAGCTAAAGTAAATGTATGGAGGCCCATGCAAAATTTGCTACTTTATACTTATTTTTCCATAAAGCTAAAGATAGTGTTTGAAGGCACATATGTTTTGTATTTACATATTTTTATGAATTTAATGGTGCAAAATTGTTTCATTACACTAATTTTGTCATGATTGGGATACATTTTTGCTTTAAACTAATTCCTGAAACCTAATTAAAGTTTGGGGCACACGCGCGCGCAGCGCGCAATTTTTTGTGTGGCATTTTTACATTAGTAATTTGTTTGATCCCCCCTTAACGGCAACTTATTTTGCTTGATCCCCCCTTTTTGAGGCTTATTATTTTTTTGATCCCCCCTGAATTGCCCAACCCCCCCCCCACCCCCCACCAGAGTATTTGAAATTAATGACTATTGTCATCGCGCACGGGAAGGTACAGCCATTCTTGCCGGGGGGGGGGGGGTGTGCACTCATATGCCGTATCTACGTAGTATAGGCCTATTATGTTACAATGTAGCACAGCAATTAATAATTTGAAGGCCTATAGTATAAGCAGAGAGATGTTATTTATACTAATTTTTATTATTACACCTCCCTGGTATAAGAATAATAGTCTTAGAAATTCTGAAATTAACTTAACTGGGTTTCTTATTGATACTCGAGCCGACGAAATTGACTCATACACAAAACGCGCCCACATTAATTTCTATCTTTATGATTGTTATTAATGTTTATATTTCTGTATACTTCTGTATATTGTTTCCATATTTTATGATTTTATATTATTTTACTTTTATTTTTCATAATTGTAAATATTTTATCGGCTGAAATCGCCAAGTTGGCGTACAGTTGGGCGCATGGATATAGCAACACTGAATGTATCTATTTGTAAAGTACTTACAATTATCATGATTATGAACATTGTCACGCGCGAGAAGCTATCACCATTTTGGCCCGGGGGGGGGGGGGTACTTAATTAATGACTAGATTGTCATCGCGCACGGGAAGCTACAGCCATTCTTGCCGGGGTGGGGCACTCATATGCCGTATCTACGAAGGCTTATATGTTAGCACAGCAAATATTTGAAGGTCTATAAGAATAGTCTTAGAAATTCGGAACTTAGCTGGTATTTTTTATTGATTGGCAAAAAAACCAACAATATACGAAACCAGTCCCAATTGAATGGCAAAAAATAGGTTAAAGGCTGTTTTTCTCAAGAAAAAAATATATAGGTCTCAAGAACAGGGTTTTTTTCCTCCTCAATCCAGTCATTCATTGTTGTCAAGGCCTAACAGTTATGGGTATAGTTCACAGCATCTTGTGCGTCTAAAATAAGACTAACCATTAGAGCTATGCAACTCAAACTTTATAAGGATGACCTTTCATGTAGAATAGAAAACCGTTTCAAGTTGAAAATCGGAACATCTACCTTTAAGATAAGAAGGCGCGCTATCATTGAATCATTAAATTAGTTGTTATCACTTAATTTTGAGAACAAAATCCAATTCAAATTTTGCTGTCTATTCAGCTGTATATGGTCATATTTTTTAACCAGAGCTCAATTGTGTTGCAGACGGGAGTATGTGAGTATGCAGAACTGAATTCTACCTTAACTTTTTGGTAAAGATCGTTAGTGTCAATTCCACGTGGTTTATAGAACCGGAGATGTATCTTTAATAGTGACATTAGAACACTTTAGACCCCGTGCCTACCGAGAGAGAGAGAGAGAGGGGGGGGGGGGGGCGGAAGTATGCAGAACTAAATTCAACCTTAAAGATCATTAGTGTCCGTTTAACACTTTCCACGCGGCATGCGTCTGTAGACGACATTCCAAAAGTTTTAAAAAATGTCTAAAAAATAACATATTGTATCACTTTTCCACGTGGAGATGTATCTTTACTAATGACATTTTAGAACATTGGAGACCCCAAGTGCCTTATTGAGAGAGGGGGGGGGGGGGGGGCGGAAGTATGCAGAATGAATTCAACCTTAAATCATGTAAATATTTAGTAAAGATCATTAGTACAGTGTCAACACTTTTCCACGCGGCATGCGTCTAGACGACATTCCAAAAGTTCACAAAATGTCTAAAAATGACATATTGTATCAATTCCACGTGGAGATGTATCTTTACTAATGACATTTTAGAACATTGTAGACCCCATGCCGTACCGAGAAGGGGGGCGGAAGTATGCAGAACTTAATTCAACGTTGAATATTTAGTAAAGATCATTAGTGTCATTAACACTTTCTACGCGGCATGCGTCTGTAGACGACATTCCAAAAGTTCACAAAATGTCTAAAAATGACATATTGTATCAATTCCACGTGGAGATGTATCTGTACTAATGACATTTTAGAACATTGTAGACCCCGTGCCGTACCGAGAAGGGGGGGGGGGCGGAAGTATGCAGAACTTAATTCAACGTTAAATATTTAGTAAAGATCATTAGTGTCATTAACACTTTCTACGCAGCATGCGTCTGTAGACGACATTCCAAAAGTTCACAAAATGTCTAAAAAGGACATCATCTACGGTATAGTATCAATTCGATCCACGTGAAGATGCATCTTTTACTAATGACATTTTAGAACATTGTAGACCCCGTGCCGTACCGAGAAGGGGGGGGGGGGGGCGGGGAAGTATGCAGAACTTAATTCAACGTTAAATATTTAGTAAAGATCATTAGTGTCATTAACACTTTCTACGCGGCATGCGTCTGTAGACGACATTCCAAAATTTCTCAAAATGTCTAAAAAATAACATATTGTATCACTTTTCCACGTGGAGATGTATCTTTACTAATGACATTTTACTTAGAACATTAACCCCAAGTGCATTATTGAGAGAGAGGGGGGGGGGGGGCGGAAGTATGCAGAATTAATTCAACCTTAAATCATGTAAATATTTAGTAAAGATCATTAGTGTCATTAACACTTCCACGCGGCATGCGTCTGTAGACGACATTCCAAAAGTTCACAAAATGTCTAAAAATGACATATTGTATCAATTCCACGTGGAGATGTATCTGTACTAATGACATTTTAGAACATTGTAGACCCCGTGCCGTACCGAGAAGGGGGGGGGGGCGGAAGTATGCAGAACTTAATTCAACGTTAAATATTTAGTAAAGATCATTAGTGTCATTAACCACTTTCTACGCGGCATGCGTCTGTAGACGACATTCCAAAAGTTCACAAAATGTTTAAAAAGGACATTGTATCAATTCGATCCACGTGAAGATGCATCTTTACTAATGACATTTTAGAACAGTATAGACCCCGTGCCATACCGAGAGGGGATGTGTGGCTGAAGTATGCAGAACTTAATTCAACCTGAACTATTTAGTAAAGATCATTAGTGTCAATTCCACGTGGTTAACTACCGGTTCTGGCATGTAATAACAATGTAACAAACCACCTTTATGGAAACTGAAGTAATAAAACATGACCATTTACAAATACAAACCAACATTCGATCTAAACAGTACTTACCTTTCAAACGGTGTTATGCATATGACTGTGGTCCATCATGACAATTAGACAAAAATATTAACATTTGTTTTACTTGTAGCACACACA
Source organism: Ophiura sarsii (assembly GCA_035610835.1). NCBI lineage: Eukaryota > Metazoa > Echinodermata > Ophiuroidea > Amphilepidida > Ophiuridae > Ophiura > Ophiura sarsii. Next base: position 4,488,569 of record CM069449.1, on the reverse strand, counting down.
AATTCCTTAATTGCAATATTGTTCTTGTAAACAGATTTAGAATATAGTTATAAGCTATAGTTTAATTAGCTCCATCATAGCAAGATATATTCAGCTCATTATCAATCCGCGCACAAAATTTATCCAAGCCTATAAGAACGATTCTTGCAAACAAAACAACAAAAATGCAAGTATTTGAATTGCCTACTCTTCCAAATTCAATCATATGTAAACAGTTTTCGCCAATTTGGAACTAAGTAAACTATAGCACTCAACAATAATCGCAGAAGGAATACCGTAAATTATCACCATTAGGCACTCTTTCAAAACCTTGAAAATACAAATGATCACAGCGCCATCTTGTGATAATACATGTATGTCGAGTGTTTCGAGATCAAGTCAAATCGGCAAAGTGCAAAAACGTCCTAAGTCGCTAAAGTATTATTTTATTGTCAAGAGCCAATCCACTGTAGAACTTATTGCATACTAAAACCCTATCTATTGTATCGTACAGATTAGCTCAATTGGTAGAGCACCGGACTTGAAATACAGACGTATGGTTAAAGCCAAGGCGTGAGTTCGAGACCCATCAAAGTCAAATTTATTTTTAAATCATTTTTTCTGTAAATTTATCTTTAATTTGTTCTAGATTCCGTCCTTTTATATGAGGAGCTAGTCATCATTGCCATAATTATTTTTAAGAAGTTCGGTTAGTTATATATTATGAGCATTTTCATGAAAAAGCAGGAATTCCTGTTTTTTATAGTCACATTTTACGCAGTTTCTTGTAATTTGAACCTGTTTCTGGCCTTTTTTTACCAAATTTCACGCGCTCTGTCAGGAATTTTCCCCAACTTCCTGCTATTTTTTAAATAACTCTATTCTCATGCCTGGTTCTAATTAATTAATTGATTGATTGATTGATTGATTGATTGTGTTTAAGAGTTTCAGATATGATAATTATGTGCATATTTAGTTGATTATTTATCCTATGGATTACGTAAAATGACTATAACACACATAGAGGTGGACTAATATTTATGGGTCTATTTGGTTATGATAGTTAGGCCCAAACCGACAGCAGCCTAAACGTTCATCCCATAATACTACAAAATAAAAATAAACAGTGTTTCCTTTGGTTTCATATAATATATCGCCAGCCTCCGCATCTGGCTAGGTGACCTATGAGCAGTATTTCTTTATAAAAACAGTTTATGGTTTGTTGAGGATTCGAACCTGGTATTCATGCGTGGGAGCCCTACATCGTGACCACTATGCTACGTCGGATTAACGTTTTAGTCGAAGTCGTTGATCAAAGATGTATTTTAGTATGAAGATTTTTGCCCGTTGCTGATCCCCATACTTCTTTTAAAATTAATATATTGAAGCAATTAGCTTTTGAAACAATGGGAATTATTGATTATGTTATAAGCTTCTTGCAGGTGCTGTTAAATCTCTAATCGCTTTAGTATTACGTGCGCTAGAGCTGTAATACCTGAACGCAAATGATTGCAGTTTCTATTGTGGTTCCATGTTTAAGAATGGTTACATTCCGAAATACTATGCGTTGCGTGAATCATCAAGGCTGTTTTCAGTCAGATGCCAATGTTGAGTGAGTCTATTGTATACGAAGAGATTTTGTTTTCCCTTGAAAAGAGGATGTCGATCTCGTGCAATTTAATATGCCAAAATGTCAGCCTTATACAATGACAACATTAAGGCATTTAAATGTGGTTCAACGCCATGTGACTAGGTGAATGTTTTTAAATTTTTACATGCTAAAGTCATGTTTGCAGGGAAGTTTCTGCTTGAAAATACCTTTTTCTGAAGAAGATTTTGTTGTCATTACTGAAAAAATAAGGTATATTTCCCGTGGCCCTGACCCCTGTCTCATTAAAAGTTTTAAATTAATAACCTTTCATGATCATCAATTTATTGCTCTTTACATAGAATCCAAACCTAGCTTGCACCGACACCGTTTTCACATTTAAAATACAATTTAGAAACTGGGTTCAATTTGGCTAAAATTTCGTCGAATACTCAATAGTTCACCACTAGTTCATTATTATAGAGAACACATAGACACGTCAGTAAGTAGTTATGGCCGAGTGGTTACGAATATGGACTAGTAATCTAATAGATAGATTCTCCCCTCCTCTGTTCGAATCCCGCTGAATACCTTTTGTTAGAAAAAACGATTTAGTCTCTGTGTGTTGGAAAATGGCGTATATTTTTACCGTAGGCGAATAAAAGTCGTGGCCCTGATCCCTGTCCAAAAATGTATTACAAATAAACATATTTTTGATCAAGTTTTATACGTTAAGGAACATTTCTTGTGCATAATTTTTTTGCTATGACGTCTAAAAATCATCAAAAATACGATGTTTACGATCGCATTGAAAATGCATCTTTATCGACTCAAAAATAGTAACAACTTTTGTTTTTTTTATTAAATCGGAAATGACATCTTACATAAATAGGACTTCCCGTTCAAAATGAGCCTAAGATGATCAAAATTGATGGAGGCAATCCTTCACAATCGCGAGTTGTAAATGACCCGATTTCTATTTGTTTTTTGAAATCTCACTTTACTGGCGGGCCGGGGCGAACAAAATAGACGGTATTTTCATGCCTTGACTTCCTGACTCTAAACCATTCGAAAGTTGTATGTAGCCGCGCCGTACTGCTTAGTATAATATCAAAAACGATAAGATTATCTGCATATTATAATGTCCTTGAAATGGATCAGTGCAGCCATGCATGTAAATGAAGCGCTTAGCAGAATGGCTCCCATACAAAATTGTACAGAACTTTATTGTTGCGCAGCTTCCCAAATCTCTTGTAGCAGCTATTGCACTTAGTATTCCAAAAACTGTTACTAGGTATCAATAGCAATATCGAATAGCTATAGTAATTTTTGCCCGGTCAATTTGAAGTAACACTAATTTATGTCGCTTGAATTGAGTGTTCTGCAGCAGAAGGAATTCCATTGAAAAGATCAATAGTGTTTGTTAAACGGGATTTGTACCAACACATTCCTTATTCAATTGCAAGTTATGCTCAACTTCCAACCATGCTTGGTCATTGACTATATCTTAACTAAAAAGATGGTCAGAGTTCATGTCCCGAAAATCTTAAATAGAGTTTACTAGTACCCGCACCATAACTGGTATGAAACGCAGGCAGTCTCTATACTGATATGCACAGTTGACTGATTGACTATGGTTGTCATTGGTGGCTGGTTTTAACACATAATTTGTTTTATATGTAAATACCCCTTTCCAAAGTTAAAACTGATAGACCTATTCATTTTTGAAAATAAAAACGAAAATAAATAAATAAATAGGTAAATAAATAAATAAATAAATTAATTAATAAATAAATAAATAAATATACTAATAAATAAATAAATAAATAAATAAATAAATTAATATACTAATAAATAAATAAATAAATAAAACCCTTACAAACAAATAATGATTTGACCACGTTTCAATGAGTAAATTACCCGCCTTTGTTAAAATGTTCTCGCTTTTAAACAGATCTATTATTCTTATTAAGTAATAAAATGCCTCACAATTAATAAACCAGCGTTGTCTTGATCACATTAAAATTAACATACTATACTGACAATGGATTGGCTCTTGACAATAAATAATAATACTTTAGCGACTTAGGACGTTTTTGCACTTTGCCGATTTGATTTGATCTCGAAACACTCGACATACATGTATTATCACACGATGGCGCTGTGATCATTTGTATTTTCAAGGTTTTGAAAGAGTGCCTAATGGTGATAATTTACGGTATATCCTAGAAATTTCGTTTTTAATGAACAAACTACAAATGTTTTTATAGTAAAGATATTGTATGTGTGCATAATAAACATTGTTCGGCAAACAAATAGCATACACTTTGTTTATATCCTACAAATATTGTCCCACTTTCACTTTACATAACCCACATCCACGTAAATGCGCCAATTAAAAATACATCTACAAAAATTGAAAATAATATTAGCTTTGTAAATATGTCATATCCATCAATTCAATGTTTTAATAACCATGTTTATGCACCAAATTCAGTAAAACAGCATACCCCACGGTAACCTTAATATTTCAATGGGGACATTATCACTCATCTTATTATATCAGTTCGTCTGAAATCTGATAAAGACTGTTCCCCTTACAAATATACAACTCTATTCACTAACAGGGCCCAGTCAGGTTTTGTTCAAAATCTCAAACCACAAACCCCGAGAACCGCAAAAACCGAGAACCGCGAAAGCCGAGAACCGCTCTAGTTAAATTTATTATAACACTAGAAACATTAGTAAAATTGACATGTACCAATTTTGTCTGAACCCTTTGAACACGGGGCGGCCACTTTAGAGGCCTCAATTGCATTGCGTGTCAGGGGTTAACCACGACACTGACAGCCACAGTCTGCCAGTAGAATGTTACAACAATTAAAAAAAGTAAACTAAATAACAACCTGACTGATCAACCCGAGCTCAACATGTTGGCACTTTAATAACATAATAAAAAGAAAATGTTACCAAATTGAGGGTAGGCTAAAAAAAGTTTGTTTCTTGCAGGCTGTGCACATTTTGTTTGATTTTTAAGCCATTTTAACCATATTTTATTTTTTGGGGAAAATCCATGAACTAAATCTCCTAAAAGCTCATTTTGGACTGAAAAGCTTGAACCTTCTATGAAATCATAATCAAGTAAGATTTTAGTTGTCTATAAATTGATAATTATTGTGTTAGTTAAAAAAATCTTAAATATTGTTGGTGGTTTTTGAAGTGAAAGGTATTAAATAAAATCCTTGAATCCGTTTGTTTTTGTTGTTGCTATAGGAGAGCGAGCAGCGCAGTATGGAAGCAGCTATGCAAGGGCAACTAGAACACATGACACAGCATTTAGAGATGGCTAAAATGGAGACGGCGGAATTATTGGCTGAAAATAGCAAACTACAAGATCAGGTGAGATAGACAGATGACTCAGCAAATTATTGACAGCTGCCAGATTTATTGGCTTAAATTTGCAAATAACTACTATATTGGGTGATACAAAAAGCATTAACCTGACAACCAATATTTTGGTCAATTTTGTAATATCTTCAAATATACCAATTATACTGTAACTTTTTAAAAGATTATACTGTAAATTTGTCATATTATTTCCAGTAAAATAGATATTGGATAGAAAGCCTTGTGGATTTTGTTTGTACATTTGACGTCAAATTATAGTAACATTTACTTTCAGTGCATCATAACTTTATAAATGATATTCATACTTGTGATGGGTGTACAACACTAATGATGAGTCATAGACCAAAGTGAAATACACCACTGTTTATCCCCGCACCCCCCCCCCCCCCCCCCCCTCCCTCTACTCCCTTTCCTTGTGATGTGTACTTGGTTGACAAAAGTTATTCATACACTCTTTAGTAGTGTCAAACCAATCAGAAACCAGGAAACTAACATACGCAGAGTGCAAAGTGTCTAATGCACTCTGTGTGTGAGCCATTCAATGCGTGCACCACACGCTTTGTTTTGATTCGTTGTTCAGGCATCGCGGGTTCGCCGTTTTTTACTGCGGGTGTTAGCAAACTTGTTAACATTTTTATTCGTTATTACATAGATAAAAATGATGCTCAAATTGTGAATTTTGATTTGTATAGTGTCATGTATGAATTAAGTCAATACATGGGGTGTGTTATTTTTCTCGAAAAATTAGAAAAATCAATGCACTTGCGCATATGTTTATATGCTCACAATATCACCCTGCTGGGTCGTGCCATTATTCACACATCAACATCAGTGCGCATGCATTGATTTGTCTAATTTCTCTCAGAACAACACATACGGTCATGCATTTTAAGCTCGCCCTCCAAAAAAGATTGGTGCTGAAACCATGAAAGCTATCTCAACAAATTTGGCATCATTTTAAAGCTCTAATAATATGCTATCTGTCTGCAAAGTGGCATTGGTATAGCTCATACAGAAGTGGATATGTCAAGTAAATAATGATAGGGGTAGGTATAAAAATATATGGATCTTAAATTAAAAAATAAAATCTTTATATTTTTCCCAAACATAATTATACCATTTTAGCACTTGGTCCTACCATAATTTCAAAGACATATTTGGATTCCTCATGCAATTTCCTTTTAGAAAATGTATTACTACGTTAGGAAGGTATACATGCAAATATAAATTTGTAAAGGTAAAATCATGTTGCGAAAGCCAAGATCAGTGTGGAACACGGAAGGAGGCGAGCTTCAAATGCGTGACCATACGCATTTATTGACCAATAAATATACCACTATTTGAAGAGGTATTTTGCAAAAGGGCTATGGTGCATTTTTTCAAAAAATGAGTTTGATATAGAAATGTATAGGGAAAAATCATATGTTTCAAGGAAACAAAGTCATTTTTTTCAAAAAGACCTACATCTCATTGTAAACAGCCATTGAAATTGTTGTTTTGTTGCAAAAGGGCCTGTATCCAGAATTATATCGGGATACAGGTCCTTTTGCAACAAAACAACAACTTCAATGGCTGTTTACAATGAGATGTAGGTATTTTTGGAAAAAATGACGTTATTTCCTTGAAAGATATGATTGTGACCTATACATTTCAATATCAAACTTATTTATTTTCAATGATTAAAATAAATGATTTTTTGTGTGTGGTATTTTTTCTTTATGTACAAACAGATGGAGTTTTGTTGCAAAAAGGCCTACATCCAAATTTTCAAAAAATGTAAACATGATTTAAAAAAAAATTAAAACTAGCACATTTAAAATTTATATCAATTTCAATTAGTATGTAGTGTACCTCTTTCATAATCCATTCAGTTTTTCAATTGCTCAACTTGAATATTTAGAAACAGTTTTTTGACTTTTTCTCAATAAGAGCCAAAGTGGATGTAGGCCCTTTTGCAAAATACCTCTTCATTTGTCTCCCTCGCCACTTCTTTGATTGTGATGTGTACATGGTTGATCATTTTATTTACACACTGTTTATTGATTCATATACATATGTCAATTAAAATGTTACGTATTCTTGTTTTAGTTGCGGTCGTCTAATGATGCCAACCTGAGAACTATGCGTAGCTTGGAACAGCGTAATGCTGCGCTCCAGGAAGATATAGAGTTAGCTAATAGCGAGTTACAGGCTAACCAGGACGAGTTTGAGAGTTACAAGGTAAGTAAGATAATGGAGTACGCCAATAATGAGTGAGGTTATATCACCGAAAGGAATTTGAGAGTTATCAACTGAACTAAAGATTTAGAGTTAGCTCATAGCGAGTTACAGACTAACCAAGACGAGTTTGAGAGTTACGAGGTAAGGTGAGAAAATAAAGAGAAGGAAAAAAAGGTTTTATGGGCCCGATCAACCCACTTTTTGCGTTTTTCAAGAAGAAAAATGTTCGATACTTTTTTCTCAAATCATGTAAAATCAGCCGTTTTTTGTTCGAAAGTATGTTGAACATTTTTTTCACACACTTTAAAAAAATCACCTGATTTCTGCAGATTTTGGTGATATTTTAGGTTTAAAAAAAATCACCCGACCGACCCTACTTGACAAGTCCGTCCACCCTTTAAACATGTTTTTTTCTTCTTATTTCGCCTAAGTAAGATAATGGATTCTGCCAATAGTGAGTGTGGTTTACTCACCAATAGAAATTTGAGAGTTGTAAACTGACCTAAAGGGTTAGCATTAACTCTAGTTAGTCATTATATGTTTATCGAAGGAAGTTTATGAGTTAAATTTGCAAATGGCAGTTTTGGAAGGAAGGCGATTTTCACTGAAAAAACTTAATAACAATAATGAACAAATAACACATTTGTTCTACAAAACCCAACATGATTCTTTGGATGTTTCTAAAAAGTTAAGATTCACAGAGCCTAAATGATTTTGGGTAATTGATTTCATAACAGAGACGATTTGTCGGTAGAAAAAAATCATGTACCGTATTTACTTCATTAAATCCCTATTGCATTTCTCAAAAGGGGGGCGTTTATCGGGGTCAATTTTCAAGCGCAAGTACCAATAAAACCCTGTGATGTTGACTTGTTTACATCGCTAAAGATATTAATTTTCGTTAAACTAGAGAAAAGGTTGGTTCAGACTCCCTAAGTTGCTCAAATATGATTTTCCTACCACTCTTTGTTTAGCGTCACTCGCTATATCACCGCTGTGTTGTCGATCCAGAACGTGAATTACGCTGCATCTCGCATCATATTTTGACCGATTTTATTGCAAAAAGGTATTCATCTCATGATTTATAGCTATAAAGCTCATCAGGCAAATTTGTTTTATTTTAGGATAAGAAAAGCGACTTGTGTATGGGGCACGTCAGGATTTTCCGGTGGTGGGTGTTTAATAGAGCAGGGGCATTACGATATATTGAATAACTATGGATAGAGCAATCCGATTTGGATCAAAAGGGCACAGAGTGAAGAACATGCACATTAAGATAATGATGGTCCAGTTTGATTTAATTTTCTCCAAATTTGATTATGAATTAATCACCACAGGTGCGAGTCCACAGTGTATTAAAGCAACAAAAGACCAAGGATTCATCTCAGGCTGCCATGGAAACGGAACAGCAAGAGAAGGGTCAGATGGAGAAGGTCATCAAGCAATTACAGGCAAAACTGAAACAGACAAGGTAAACACAGAGTGGATCCTGCCTAGACTAGGGGCCCAGGTCCATCTAAATGGCAGCCATTGTTAAGAATAATGGACGAAATCAAAGGAAATGGGGAAAAATCATGTACAAAAAGTGTGTGGTTCTACATGAAATTCCACAAATGCTGTATATTTACATTTCTGATGCGATCTGTGAAAACCCGTCGGATGTCGCCAAATGTGAAATAGGGATTATGGGTAAAATAAAAAAAATTAAAATAAAAAAATAAAAAAACTGTTTTTCCTTTTTTTATAGATTTTGTTTCGAAAATTAATTTTATTACTTTGTGTCATCACATTTCATGAAATTTCACCTTCAAAAACTTACTTAAGTCACTTTTCTAATTAGCCTTATAATGTTATTCTATTGAACTATGTATCTTTTATGGCCTGTTTTCATGATTTCTTGTTTTGTAGCTTTTTATGACATCACAATCATCATTCACTCATAACTTTTTTTGTAGTGATCGTGGAAAAATGATCGAAACAGTTCTGTAATCAGCACAGATTCAGCTTTCTTATGATATAAATATCTCCAATATGAAAAATCCCGACATGTGGCGGGTTTTCACAGATCGCATCACATTTGTGCCGAACATTGACATAAAAAACACCTGATTGGCTCCTTCAAAGTACAATGAATCGAGTATGGATGAGATTATTATTTGGTTTTTTCAATCTTCACATTGAACAACCTTACAGGGGCCATGTGTATATAGTGAAGATGGGAGGGTTACAGTCTAAGGCTTCCCTAAGGCAAAGAAGAAATAAAACCCTGTTCTACTGGTCCCATGGACTGACCCTTTTTTAATGTCTTTTTTGTGTGAAAATTGTTTTGAGAAAAAAATGAAAATTGTTTTTAAAAATTGAAAATGTTTGACAATTGTTGGAAACTCACCAACATTTCACACAAATTCTGAGAAAAATAAAAATAAATACATGTACCTTTACTATTTTCATTTGATTTGTCATTTTGCAGTGATAAACTGATGGCCATCACGACAGAGCACGACCTATTACAAGATGAACATGATCGTTTGTTGAATCGACATAGTGATATGTTGCAGGATACACAGAGCAAAGAGGCTATATGGAGAGAAAAGTAAGTCAACAGTTCCAAAATGACACAAAATGTTTCAAAAATATAAAAATTATTGAATTTCATCACCATTTTTGGAGTCACAGTGAGAAATGCATTAAAATAAGTACAAACATGCCCAGTATTAGTTCAATAATTTTTTTAGATCGACTTTGAGATTTGGGAAAGATTTCTGACAAATCTGTTTTGTTTGCAGATGACAGTTCCATAATTTTACAAAATGTTCAACATTATCAAAATTATTGAGTTTCATCACCATATTTGGAAACACTGTGAGAAATGCATTAAAATAAATACAAACATGCCTAGTATTAGTTCAGTAATCTTTGAGATGGACAGTGAAATTTGGGAAAGGTTTCTGACAAATCTGTTGACCAGACGATGTTTGATGACGTCGTCAGATTTTGATGACGATGTCGTCATCTTCTGGATTTGATTATTTACCTGTTTGTTTTGATTATTTACAGACTGGATAAACTCCGAGTAGAAAGCCAATCGAGTCATTATGAACATACCGCGAGTATACAACAGTTGACAACACAGAATAATATATTGACGGACACATTCAAGGTATAGTACAGGATAAAAAACACCATACGCTTATAGAAACGCTTAGAGTTTCACCAACCCCATGCCTCCCAAATTAAAGGCCCCTACCGCCCCCTCCCCTTCTGAGGACGAGAGTTAATTTGATTTTTTTGTTTTTGAATTGCTTGCATATACAGACACAAATGAAGCAACTCCAGGATGACCACCATAGAACTGTAGAATCTTTACAGCAGCAGCTAGACTCAACAGAGAACCAACTTTATCGTCTACAGCAAGAGCACATGGCATGGGCAGGCCAAGCGAGGGCAGCAGATAGTAAAGAGAGCCCTCTAGAAGCAGCAGGGGGTGGTATCAGTTCTGTGGTTCCGAATTCAGAGGAGAGAGAGCAGGGAGAGGTTAGTGGGGTGTTGAAGAAATTGGGGAGAAGCTTGATTTGGTTATTTTACATTGTGAATTTTTAATGATATGAGGACCTTGTCTACACCTTAAATGTCAGTCTTTGTTGTGTAAAAGGGGCCATTAATTAAGCTCTGCAGTTAGTAATCAACGCACCGTGTATTTATTAGAGGATAAAGGTATTGTTTTTAGACCGTACCCATTTTATAAAAGTAGTATTTCAACCCTAACTCTACCCCCCCACTTTTTTCAGAATTTTTTTTCAACGTAGAAAATCGACCAAAATATCCCCCCGATCCCCCCCCCCCCTGGGATTTGATCCATGGACCTCCAGCACGTAGAGCTTAGGATTCCCCACTACACCACGACTGTCAACGGTAGTCTGCGCAGTGTATTGCGCAAACTATATGGATTGGGTCCATTTTTTCATCGAAAAACTTCCACGCCGGGTGGTACCAACGTGCCCAGTCGTGGTATATTGTGGTATATGGTAGGGTTAGGGTTATGTGGAATAATGAATGAAGCCACAGGCGGAGTTATTCTATGCAAAAAATAATACTATTGAACGCATTTATGTCAGACTATTAGTTATTCCCTGCATGTTCACACAATAAGGAAAAATACCTATGGTTTGGCATGTCATATCACATGAGGCCATAGGTATTTTTTCGTATTGTGTGAACATGCAGGGGATAACGAATTTATCGTTTAGTCCAAAGGCCCAATAAAAAATGGTATTTAAGCACTCGCGTAAAACGAAACTCACTTCAAACAAGGTGCTGAATTCTCTTCCCTTCCTACCTCCGTAAAATCCCCCGAAGTTAACAACCCTTTAAAAGGCTCTGCGCCGTCACCTCTGTCCATAAAATCATCGCGAAAAATATGTCTGGTTATGTTATATGCAGATCATTTATTTTTCAGCATGGATTATACCTTTTTGCGGTCTATTTCGGCCTCGGAACGTAACAGAAATCAACTCACTTGCGTTTAAATCATCTGCCATTTTATTTGTTTATTATTTACGTGTCAAATTTTAATCAACTCTTCCACAGACTTCGCTTTACACATAACATCTTACCGATCATACCGCGTAAATGCTGGTAGCGCGGTTAATCGGTGATATGGATTATATCTTGTGGTTTGACCTTCTTGTTTACAACGATATGGATCAGATTGCATATGTGTTAACCAATGAAATTGCAGTATTTATACCTACTCAACGATAAAATATCAAACGGGTACTGAAAACAATACCTTTATTCTCATTCTTAAATAGTCATACTTTAGACATTTATTTAATCAAATTTGTATTTTTAATTGCCCACACGCACATTTGTCAACTTTTACCCCGGTTAGTATTGAATAACCCACAAACATTCCATCCAATCCTGTACGGTGAATACGCCATACGTCGGCGTAATGTGCCGCACAAGCATGCAGGAAAAGTGCAGAAGACATACTTCAGAAGTGCGTTTTATGGAACAAAACTATAATTACCACACACTGCGCAAGGGTGGTCACTATAATTAATGTGCGCCATGTTATTAAGATGTCTGATATAAATTTCTCTGTGAACCCTTAGAATTGCTTTTAAGTTTAAAAACATTTTTAGCTGTTTAAGAATACCTGTTTTAAATATTTGTGGTGAACAAATCTGAATTCTGAATATGATATCTGTTTTAATATGACACAACCTATACAGATAATCAGTTTTGGTCTTATTGTTTAATGAAATTAGTTGAAAATCTTTGAAAATTGATTGTTTTTGTTTGATATTTAGGAGCCAAATTCCAAAGTATGTAAATCTGTAGGAAACTGCAACCTGCAATCTCACCGCAAACATAGGAGAGTTTAATGCAAAATGCAATCAAAGTAATTTCAATCAATCAATCAATCAATCAATCAGTCACTGAATTTGATATAGCGCCTAAACTAAGTGCCTTGCACGAAGGTGCTTAGGCACAATAAAAATAAATAAAACTGCTGTCCATAAGCAAACTCATCAAGTGGAATAGACTTGACCCACTCAGCATTCTCAGGATATTCTTTTTGCTTTTGAAATCTTGGCCTGCAATATTCATTGTTGTTATTATTTCTTTTACAGGGCATGGAAAATATAGAAGATGAGCCACACCCACCATCAACCCACCATAAACGCTCTCACTCATCAACCACATCAGTGCCCATCATGCCGTTTGCAGAGTTGCTAAGCAGTAACATCGAGGAGAAAGGCAGCATCATTAGCGGGATGAGTGCCACGGCGGAGGAGGAATATCTGAAACAGGAGTTGAGCTCCGCTAGAAAGAGGATTGAACACTTCACTCAGGTAAGGGGTCATCCAAAATGTTCGCCATTTTCACATACGTACGTATACAGAGCGTACATAACTTTTTACCCCCCTCCCCCTCAAGTTACGTATGCAATAAAAGGCGAAAATTACAAGGCTTGATAACAAATGCCCGTCTCTCAAGATCGTCATTTATGTTACGAAAAAGAAAAAGAAATGAAACAAAACAAAACAACACACAATTACTTTTTGGACTTTGTTTAAGTAAAATAGTGTTGATTATTTGTATTCTGTTGTTGTTGATAAAATGCAAAGAAATATAAGCATGTAAAGTAATGTTCATGTTCAATGTAGTAAAATTGCATACATTTATCATAATTTCTGTGTATTTATTGACAGATCACTAGCGAGAATGAGACCAATATCATGAGATTGACGGAGCAGGCAAAAGTGCTAAAAGAAGAAATCCGACGTCTAGAACGAAATCATGAACGCCAGAATGCCATCTCCAACATGGAATACCTCAAGAATGTTGTTATGAAAGTAAGTTGCAAAGACATACAGGGTGGTTAAAGAAAAGTTACCCACATCTGACAGCCATTTTCTTCTATTTACTATTACATGTTTATAAATCTCTTGGCGTCTTATAAAGCAGTTGTTATTAAGCATCACTGGGAAACAAATCTAAGGTCTGGATTATTTTTGTTTATGAAATATGGTACTTTAAAGATATCATTTGCAAAATTGACTTGTCCACAGAAGTCATATCTGGTCAAAATACTTGATTTTAGGCCATTGCAATCTTTACCAACTCTTATTTTTTGCTTATTGATTATTAATTAAACACACAAATATTGTCTGAGAGTGCTATTTTTCATATCTTTGAATCTTGTTCAGAATCTTTTAGTCAAATGGACTAAGATGAGAAGGCTACTGTGGACAAACTGATTTTGCGTTCCATATGTCATATAAACTAAATGAGCTAAATCTTAAGATTTTTGGCCCAGTAATGCTTAATATAGCCTCTGCTTTGATAAAATGTAATGACATTTACCAAATTTTATTAGTAAGTAGCTAAAAATGTGTTGACATTATTTTTGAACCACCCTGTATTGGGCAAGTTCATTACCACTTTGAAATGTAAGCCAACAGGAAAAAAACCTGGTCTACACATTTTCTGACCTCTCACATAGGGTCGGTTTAGAGAAGATATCGGTAGCTTCCTAGAAACCATTGTGTCCGGTCGCATTACCCTATCTGATCATACTAGTATCACATACCGCCCTAACATATAATAACTCACTGAGATATACCAGCAACAATTGGGAGCACCAGCCGGGATTTGAACCCGGGACCTTCTGCATAAATATCGAGCGCGCCAGTGTACGTATAGACCAAAGGAGGACTTCCCCTGTCAGGTCTATGACACTAACACACTTATATCTCGTGACAATACCCCCCCCCCCCCCTAAACAAGGCAAGTCCTCGTGCCTTAAATACAGCTCCTTGATACAAGGTACATATTACATAAGCTCCAATGGGTGGGCCCACAATGCATTATGCTTTTATGCTTTTAAATCTATCAAACAAATTATTTTCCTCTATAACATGAACCGAAAGTGAAAACCCTGAATAGTAAGAGTACAACAAGAAATTGCAGTTGGTAAGTTTTGGTTTATGTATTAATTCATATTAATCCAGTTTATTTTAACTACGAAGGGAACCATGTACAAAAGTATTAAATGAAAGTGTAAGTTAATTAGACATGGTAATGTGACCGGACACAATGTTTCTGGTAAGTTACCGATATCTTCTCTTGGGTCGGTGAGTCATTTTATAAAATCTTTTCTTAATTTTCGAATAAAAAAGATAAAAATTCAAAATTCATAAGTTTCCTTTTTTGCCGAAAATTGTCCAAACATTTAACAATTTGAATAATTCGAGAACATATAGGTTGGTCGGGCCTGTTGAACAGGATTTTGTTTTTTACCATGGCCTAATCAATATGTACTAACATTTCATTAATTACCTCAAGAATATATATGTCAGATGCGGCCCAATGAAATGTCTTACATTCGCAAATACTGTACGCAGAGGCAGGTATTTGAAACACAACAGTTGACCGCGGCGTGAACCTTATTTGGCACAAGCGTACATCAAAGCGTACATCAAAGTGCAGCAGACATCGCGCACATTACTGGCCCTGAACCTGTTTATTTTGCAACTACAATTTCTACTTTTTCTGGGCTGATTTAAAATGGCGATAACATCCAGAAATCTTCCATACAGAAACAGCATAGACCTACATTTGTTTGTTTGCTGTACCTTGTATGACTAAATGTTTACTGAAGAGTTAACAAATTTATTCAGTACAAAATCTCATACAATTCATCCTAGAAAGAAGTGTGCTAGGGGGTCATGATTTAAACCTTCATGGGGCTTTTACAGGCATGATCTCGTCGTTATCAATGTTAACGGTATAACAGGAATATGTGAGATTCTGGCCACCTAAACTGCTCCTGGAGCAGCTACGGAATAAAGCTATGTCAAATATATATTGCTATTTATTCCGTAAATAGCATAAGCTAGTAGGATATCCAATATGTGTTTGACCCTGTTTTCCCCCCTCCTCTCCCTCCACTCCCCCTCCCTCCACTCCACTCCCCCTCCCTCCACTCCACTCCCCCTCCCTCCACTCCACTCCCCCTCCCTCCACTCCACTCCCCCTCCCTCCACTCCCCCTCCCTCCATTCACTCCATTCCCCCACTCCCTCACTCCCCCTACCTCCACTCACTCCCTCTCTATCAAATTGAATGCTATAACAGCATATAACATACATATCCAGGTACAATCCTCTTTAGGCCAACAAAATTAAATACTTTGTCTCAGCGCCTTTTGGCTTAAAAGCTATGTGTTATGCGATTTAAAAAAAAAAAATTACAAAAATAAGCTATGGTCTATGCGCTCTATTTTTTATTTTTTATAAAAATAATGATATAGTCAATAGTTGTGCTTTTTTCTTTTTAATAAAATTAGGGACCCCTGGCAGGGGCTGAGGCTCTTAAAGGCTGGCTCCTGCACCCGACCTGTTAAGGGCTTCGTCAAGGCGCTCGCGGTGTGCACTAAGCGCATACATCTTTCAATTATTTGAGGGTCACTCGGAAATATCATACCCCCAGTCACAAAATCCTGTGCACGCCACTGATGAGTACGGTTGTTTTCTTTTCCTTTTTCTGTTTCGCCCCACCCTGGCACCTTGATCCGGCTTCAGTCTGACATCCTAACTTACAACTCACATCCGCCACAGATTATGTATGATATGATACATTTGCTCTCAAGTTCATGTGTATTTTGGCAAAGAAATCATGTAATCAATGAGTCTGTTCCTCATTGAAAGTAATATTGTTATCAGTAGTCACACCTGTGTATATACATCCTGGTTGTACGTCTGGGTGAGAATATGAAATCATTGGACCTGATTAAGATTATACTGTGTACTTTCTATAAGTGTGTAATTGTAGGTCCGGTGGTTAGGCGTCGAAAACAAGAAACCTTGTTCTACGAGCAAACGGGTTGGGTCGGTCGATTGGGCTTTTCTTTTTTCTATTTTCCCCTTCAAAATGAATATACAAATTAAAAAATCTAAAAAAAAATTGTCGTAATTTGACATGCCAACAAAATTATTTGGGTAGGCATTCATTTGCATGTGAATTTTTTTTAAAGCCAATTTCTAAAAGAATGGGTCAGTCGGCCCGTAGAACAGGGTTTCTTTTTTTGTGGCCTTATCTGATCATTATGATAGGATTAGGACACCATTTCTAGTGGCAGTCATAATGGTGAGTTTTAGTTTCTAAACATTAAACCTGTTTCTATAAGTATAAATGTTGTAGTTGTAGTGGTTATCTGATCATGTTACAATACCATTTCTTTTGATGGTGGGTCATAGATTCCAAGTAAGAGATTTGTAATGATTTGTATAGATAGGCGATCGGCAAACAGACCTCTCTGGTAGGGTCAGTCGGTCAGGTGGGGTTAAGTTTGGCTGGGGGTGAGTTTTCTCAATCATTTTGTAATAATGCACAATCTTTCAAAATTTAAAAGAAATTGAAATTGTTTTCAATTCTTGTCTTTTTAAATTTCCAAAAAATTTGTAAAAACACATTTCTTAAATTTGAAAAATGTGACGTGATCAATTGAAATGAGTCACTTGAAATGAGTCACATGTCGACAGTTATGAATTTTGATATTTGTCCATCATTCAAAGGCAGGTGAAAAATGTTACAGTATGGTCCAAACCTCACTAAAATAGAACTTCTAGTTTTTAAGTACAAACAGTTTACCAATTGAGAAAACAAGGTAAAACATAAAGAATTTGTCACTTCTTTTTACCTTTAACTCAAATTCAATATTCCCGACATTCGAATCATTACGCTTGATCACATCACAAATGGTCAGTCGGGCCCTTAGAACGGGCGTTTTTTTGGGGGGTTGTCGCCTTATCTGATCTTATGATAGGGTCATACAAATAGTGTGTCGGCATTGCTAGTTGTAATTTCTTATAACTATTACAAATCATACCTTCAAATATAAAGTTGGCGTCATAATGCTGTGAACATAATTTCAACAATGCGTATGTGAGGGTGTACATACGTATGGGGGTGCGTGCGTATGCCGGCAGTGCGTACCAGATGCTTTCAAAAATGGCCGTGCGCAAAAGTAATTCAAGCGTATAGACATGTTAAATTATAAAGTTGTTGAGAAATTTCTCCTCTTTAATTTGAAATTTGAGATATTGCACGTTAGGAATGGTTGATTATTGAGGGAGTTACAATCCCAAATGTAATGTCAAGTACGATTTTCATTTTAACATTTTGCGTTTCTTCATGTGGACTCAACCGGAAAATTATTGATTACTGGTAGTGGTAGCGCTAATTCACCGGTCGATGCCCTGGTTGTTGGATAGTCGGCCGGCTGTTGATCAAAACGGCACACACTCTTTACCTGTCATACTCTCCCTGTGTTGAAAAGGAAAATGTGAAAATGAAAATCGAAGCAGGCGCGCGGGAATTTTTTTAATTTTTTAATTATTTTTTATTATGAATTATTATTGTTAAATGATGGTTAAAAACTATAATAACTAACCAAAAAGACCTCTAATTGAGGCCACATGCATATATTACTACTTTTTCACTTGACAATGTTTTTAAAATTACCAGAAGTTAGAAGTGTTTTTTTCTTTCTTTCAATTTTGACAATTAGGGGATGTCTGGAAGACAACCAAACAACTTTTTTTAGCCTTGGCAGGCCAACAATCAAACTTTGTTTCTTTTTTTTTAAGATTTAAATTTTACCCAAATTGACAAAATATTACTATATTCTGCTTGAAATGAATAACTGTGCTTGAATAAGTAGTTTTAAACTATAATATCACTAGAAACATTAGTAATATTTACATTTACCCATTTTTTCTCGACATGGAACCACAACAGCCACTGTCTGTCAGTGATATTTTCAACAATTAAAAAATAATCCGACCGACCGACCAGGCGACCGACCCAACAAACAAAATGTTTGCACTTGAGCGCAGCACAACACTTGTTTTCTTGGCCTTATTACGGATATGGATCATAATTACAATACTCATCTGATTGCTATGAGGATTGTATTCTAACAAACAGACCATGAAACCTAACACTTGGGTTTCAAAGAAAACCTCCAGTATTTGTTTGTCATAATACATTATATTTGTGTTGGAACCGGAGTCAACTCTTGGAAGAAGAATAGGGATATGTTCTGATAAGTCCCAGATCTACAACTGTGTGTCACTGAGTCATTTGTTCCGGTTTATTCTGATAATGTCATAGCTTGCTGTCAAAGTTTCTGTTTTGATCGATTCACGTGTCTGGTTATACTGGCAATCTTCTCCCATACCCTACAACCGGGGGAGGGGTCACTCGATACTTTTTGGGTAGGGATGTGCCACCAGCAAAATGAAAATTGAACCAAATATTTACCTATTTTCAGGGGAAAATGGACACATGTTTTTACTAGAAACCCATAATTTTCCTACATATCTGACAGATTTTGCTAAAGATATCAGACCCATAAATTTACCAAAAATGGCTATGAAAGGGGTCATTCATTTACCAGACGAGTGAAAAATGGGACCCTATTTGGGGGCACACCCTGTGCCCTCATATCTACTGAGTGCCTCCCCCAGGACCCTACACCGACAGGTGGTTTGTATGACTAAAGCAAACCGGGGGTGGGGGCAGGACTAGGGACAAATAATGGACAAATCAATCGACTGTGTCAGTTCTGGCATTATGGCATTTCGAAGTGGCATGAAATCCATAACTTGGCAACATTGTTCCTTATATTTTGTAGCCAATTCCTTTTTTAATTAGGCTAATTGTATATTCATAAATTATATGAATTTTTTTTTAATGGATTTCTAGAAGAGCAATGGTATTGAAACTTTGTATCTGAGTGAGACTCTTGGGTAACCAATTATTCCTCTAACTGTTCTTTTGATTACAGTTTGTTGTTCCCAAGCAGAATGAGGAAAGGATACATTTGATACCAGTGTTGACCACAATGCTTAAACTAAGTGATAAGGAAAGACAACAGCTAGCAGTCATAGTACAAGGTAAGGCCATAAATAAAGAATGGTTTGTTTGTCATTAGAATACATTTGATACCAGTGTTGACCACAATGCTTAACCTAAGTGACAAGGAACGACAACAGCTAGCAGTCATAGTACAAGGTAAGGCCATAAATAAAGAATGGTTTGTTTGTCATTAGAATACATTTGATACCAGTGTTGACCACAATGCTTAAACTAAGTGACAAGGAACGACAACAGCTAGCAGTCATAGTACAAGGTAAGGCCATAAATAAAGAACGGTTTGTTTGTCATTAGAATACATTTGATACCAGTGTTGACCACAATGCTTAAACTAAGTGACAAGGAACGACAACAGCTAGCAGTCATAGTACAAGGTAAGGCCATAAATCAAGAATGGTTGTTTGTCATTAGAATACATTTGATACCAGTGTTGACCACAATGCTTAAACTAAGTGTTAAGGAAAGACAACAGCTAGCAGTCATAGTACAAGGTAAGGCAATAAATAATGAATTGTTTGTATTTAGGTGTGGTAATTGTGCAAGGTAAGGCCATAAATAATTGTTTGTAGAGGGTGTGACAAACTAAGGGGTGTTTGGTTGGAAAAATAGATTATTGTCGCTCTATCCTTAAACCTTAAGTGACATGGAAAGACAATAGCACATGGTCATAATATAAGGCCATAAATAACTAATGATCTATGTAAGGCTTTCTCAAATGGCGGCACGCGCCCCACTTGTGGCGCATCAAGGCATCCTAAGTGGCGCGAGAGTGGTTAACAACAAAAAATATAAAAATGAAAAGAAAAAGGAAGAAAAAATTTACAAAAATCATATCATGATATAGCCAGATTTCATAAGCCTACTAAAATCAACCACTGACCGTCCCCGAGAAAAAAGTTGCCCCTCCACCACACCGAGCCCTGTTTTCTTCTGAAAAATAACTTGAATTGTAAACTGTAAGTGGAGTTTCAACAAGTTGGTTACTATAAAATGTGGAGCATCAGTAAATCTAGTTGAGAAAGCCTGTATGTGTACGCTAAGGGGTTGCAAAAGACACGAGTTGAGTAGTGAAATTGGCCCCTTTTTTGAGGAGTTTCGATAGCTTGTCTTTTCAGAAGTTTGTTTTTTAAGGAAAAGTTATTTGACATGATGACTGAATGTACTTGTAAGGCAATAAATAAATGTCTGTGGAGTGTGTAAGGGCCATAAATAAATGTTTGATTGACTATTGGATGGTAACAAGAGCCTAAATGAACATTATATGGACCTGATTGTTAATTTATCTATATAGAGTGTGTAAAGGCCATAAATGATAATTTATTTGTTCGTTGATGGAGTGCATAAGATAAGAGTTTTGGTTGATTTATTTTATTGTCATTAGCCCTAAATGAATGCAATCAACAAATTTAAAACAAAAATGATTAGAGACGTTAAGGTTGTCATAAGGTTAAATAAAAGTTTGTCTCAGAAGAAACATGAGCTCTGTGAACATGGGCTCTGTGATCATGAGCTCTGTGAACATGGGCTCTGTGATCATGAGCTCTGTGAACATGAGCTCTGTGATCATGAGCTCTGTGAAATGTATATTTTAACACTACCATAGTAGAAACAAATCACATTTTGTTGAACTGTATTGATCTTATATGTGGCACTTTTACTCTTGTAAGCAAGAAAATGAAACTGATATGGTACTTCACATTGTGAAATTAAAATTTGAAGAAGCATCACTAATTTTCAAAAGTTCAAGAACAAAATGAGAAAAGAATTTAAGCGGTGACATTTTAAAAGCTACACCTGCGGTCTTCTGAGACAAACTTAATCTTTATTTTGCCTAAAAAGATTTGAAAGGAAAATCAAGTGGTAAAAACTTATTTTGTAGTTTTGTAATATCAAATATGTAAAAAAATTGTATATTGGCATTCAATTGTTTGGCAAACTAACTTTCTCTTAAGGGGGATCTACCCTTAATAAAAATTGAGTACCATAATTTTTGTTTAAACATTATTAGACTCAAATTTTGGTTAACTTTTCATTTATAAAACTATTTTTGCATAAATGTTACAGAAATAGCTAAAAATATGATTATTGTATCACTAGGTACAACATTTTTGAAACCGGAAGTGACAAAAAATACCACGTCTGGTTTGAAAAGTACCTAAAATGGTCCTATGAAAAGCATACCAAATCGTTCGTCTTGGCAGTTAGATTCTAAAGATGTATAGTTTGCCCAACTTCTGATGTTTGGTTAACGAGATATTGAGGGAAATGTGAAAAGGTCGTTTTGGGGTCAAACGCATATATCTCAAAAAGCCCTTTTCGTGACATTGAAAGTTGCCCCCCCCCCCAATAAAAAAAATCACTTTTGATTGTCCTATAAGTGTGAAATGTGGCACAGTTAATGTTATAGATATGTTCTAAAAATTAATGGGAGCTTTTGTTTATTTTAGCTATACTTTTATAAGTTATGAGCTGAGAAAGTTTTCACCAGCAAGTTGGTGCCCGGTTGCCATGGCAGCAGAAAGAAGAAAAAATGTCTCTCCATTAATTTGTAGATCTATGTCCATATAACATGTCTGGATAGAAAAACTAACATGTCTGGATAGAAAAACTTTGATAAATAGTAATGCATATGGATTAGTTTTGGGTGGCCAGTTTCACTATTTTCATTAACCCAAAATAAAGGTTGGTGACCTTTGACCTTGTCTAATATATGCAAATTATTTATTTAGTTTTGTTTGTAGTTTTTAAAACTTCAGTCTCCAAGGAGTATATTGAAATATTACTTCCATACTTCCATACTATAAACTCGCAATTCCAGGACTTTGCAAATTTGATCTCAAATGTAGGGTAGTTCCCCCTTTATAGTGTATAAACTAGTTTGCTAATGTTAATTTTGAGCCAACAAATATTCTTTACCCAAGTAAAGCAGACTTTTAAAGTTGTGAAACCATGTCACAACTTTTAATTTCTCTATTTTATTTTTGATATTTTCTGTGTTTATTAAAAAAAAGTCAAAAAATCCCTGAAGCAATTTTTTCACTTGGTTAAAAAAGGAATTAATTATATTTTGTTTAAGGGAAGTGTCAACCCTAAATATATGAAATTTATCAAGCACTGTAACTTTTAAACTAATAATGTAATGTACATAAAAGTATACAATTTTTCAAATGAAATGAGTCGGAGAATCTATATTTGGTATTAAATTTCCCCCCAAAAAGTGATTTCTACATTTTTGCCCAAAAATCACTTTTTTGGCGCCAACATTTTTCAGACAACCTAACAAAATCAGTTTTTGATTAAAGATTTCAAAATTTCACCAAAATCATCTAAAGTCAATTATCTAGGAGGCACTTTTTTTTTTTTGCTTAAAATTTTTTAGTTTAGAAAATATTGACCAAAAAGTGCCAAAAATGAGATTTTTATCTCAAAAATCACATTTTTGGCACTTTTTGGATGCATATCTCGAGTTAAAAATCCATAATCGAAAAAATAAAAAATTGCCTCCTAGCGCTGAAAGTCCTCTACACAATGGTAGTAAAAGCTTACCTGATAGTTTGATATCTTTTTAGTTATGCTGTCTGAAAAATCGTAAAATTCCTTCAAATTTGAACTTCTAGAAAACAGCGATTTAGTCAAAATATTGACATTTTCCACCATTTAAAGCTAAATGTTCTCGGAATACACGGGCGTGTGACCCGAAAGGCGAGTATACTATTATGAACAATTAAAATAAACTATCAGATTCAATTTATATTGTCACAATGAGGAGAAAATGAAAGAAAACGGAAATTTAAATGATCGTAAGATTGGCCTTTGTTTACATTTTTAGACATTGTTTTGCGCTCTTTTGTTTTTCGCGTCTACGTCGCGGATATTAAGCGGCGCGTCTAGTATTACGCACGGGAAGATTCAGCGCGCGACGCAATGATCGAACAGCTGTCGCAGCAATTGAACAGCGCGGAACTCCGCTTAATTTCCCGCCAAATAACCATGCGCCTTTTCCTGACTCAAACTTACCAAAACAACAATTATAAATCACCCAAAAGAACGGGAAATAATCGCTTCCGATTAGTAACTTATGATGGTAATGATAGAATACATATAAAAGTATAAAATAATAGAGAAATATGAAATTCAATTTTTGAAACAAGTGCCGGGTTGACACTGCCCTTAAAAGCATAATCATAATTATAACTTTAAAGCCACCTGTGACTGTCTTGTTGCCTTTTGTTATGTTTGACTGACTCATATGGTACACGCATACAATATATTTACAAGACACTTCCCATACCAATGTCCTTATGGTGATTACGTGCACCAATCATTGTACAATTGCTATTGAAATGTCACATTTGGACCCAATTATGTGCATGCATTTTACAGCAGGAAGTTCCTCTTACGATATCAAATATGCTCATAGAATAGAAGAGGTAGGCTTCATAATAGAAAATATAGTTCAAATTTGGTAATCAGTCCATAATGTTATGTGTGTGTATGTATGTATACATGCATGAAATGATTGGTTTCAATTGATAAGATGCTATGGACCATAAAGTTGAACAGATCGACCTTTGGTCATGCATAGAACATAAAACAGGAATTCCTCTTGCTCAACCAGGCTGATTACACCATTGGCTCTCTGTAGTGTTGTTTTTAAAGGATTTGATCGTTACAAACGTCACAAAACTGCCATCTTAGGCACTTGATAGGGATACAAGGTACAAGAATTTCTCAAGACAATTTCGACCCATACTCGTATTTGGGGTAAAACTGGGATTTTTTTGGGAAAATTGTGTGTTTTATATTATTTTGTATGTGATCTATAGACCCATTCTCTTGGTGATAGAACAACTTTCAAATGTGTAGAAGGTTTCATTAATACAATATACACAATTAAAAGTGTCAAAAGCAATGAAATAACATTGGATTTGGAATTTAAAACATGGCTATCTCGAAATTTTAAAACATTTTCACAGATAAATTCTTGCTTACAATTTCTCTATTTTCATACATCAAAATAATAATTCATGTCTGTACTTTCTTTTGATATGTTTGTGATGTGTTATGTATACATTGTGATTACCGAACGTGCACGCATGACATAGTACTTATAAACAGTAATTTGAGTCATACTATATCGGTTAGCTTACTATTAATATGATCGTATGTAGATAATACTAATGACTTTATTATGAATTCGGGTAATGAAAAAGGAGAGAAAATTGTATTTTTTAATTTTTTTGTTAATATTTTATTGGCACTTATACCTAATTTACTTTAAGGTTGTTCCTATGGCTATTTTTTATTTGATATTTTAATAGAGCTTGCTGAGCTCCACAATAATCTGAAATTTGAGATTGATCAGAGGTACAGTTTTCTAGATATGATAATTTTATTGTCAAAAATCCATTTTAAGTCGTTTTGAATTCTTTTGTTTTGTATTGTTTTTCGGCCAACAGAGGGCAGTCTATTTTCTTTTGTTTTTTACGGACGACGGTGGCTACGAACGGCCGTTAATTTTGAATTTCCGTTGGTTTCAATGTAACAATGGATTTTGATTATATGACCCCATAAAATTCATCATAGGTTAGAAGAAAAAATTTCCAATCCAAAACCGTTCGGGATGGCTAATCATCCCAATTGTAAATGCTATTTTTTGAATTTAAACCGTTGTTAAGCGATCGTCCCATTCACTTGATCAGGTAACCTCGTTCGCATATTTTAACCTGAATACTCGTGAATACGCCTATGTCCAGCGTCGTCTGGTTTTATATTGGTTTTTGTTGACTCCCTAGGTAAAATTTCTATAAAAAACTTGTTTTTTGTTTTTGCTCTAATTTTTTATTGAAAACTCCATTAGATTCCTGCAGCACAGGAATTAAGGAGAGTTATAGCCAACATATACACCAAGTGGCATTACATTTAGTAAAGTGCATGAACTTGCATTAATTAGCCTAATTCTTTTTAATTTTGGGGTATTTGATGGGCCTGGGGCAGAAAATTAGATTTAGGCAAGAATCTGTGATTTAGGTATTTCAAATTAACTGTCACTTTATGAAGTGATGAATGTCTAAAGGATATTTTGATAGTGCGCATTTGGACTTTTGAAGGAGCCAGTCTATGCACAAGACTTCATAGCATTAACCACCAATTAGTGTTTAATTAGTAATTGTCCCAATGTGTTGGTGGCAGTCACCTAGACAGGCACCATTGACATGTTTGACAGTTGGCATTGTTGAGTGTTATATTAGGTTTGAATCAAATCCCTGTATGTAACACATGTTATGATTTTTGCATTGAATATTTAGTGGTTGCATTGAATATTATACTGGTTGGTTTGAGTAATCCTATCTAAATAAAGTCTGAAAACTATATAAATGCAAATAATCTAGAGGATAATTTTAAGGGTTAGCCTAAATATTATGGCAAAACATAAACAAAATCAGGGGTAGAATTTCGTAACCAACCGCGAGAATCTGTTAAGATTCTCGCGGAAGGATTTTGCGAGAATCCAGATTCTCGCCAATTTTGAGAATCCATGGATTATTGCGAAATTAATGAAAATAATATCCAGAATAAGGCTATAAGCATGCACAACTTCCAAATTCGGCATGTTTGTTGACTAAAGGTCAACTACCAGTCATCTAATGTCCTGTTTTGGACTTACAATTTTTTTTAATATTTTTTTTTGCGGGAATCCAACTGGATTTGCCCGGTAGTGATTTAACGCGAATCTTCACGCGAATCGATTCGCGGATTCGCGCCGAAATTCTACCCCTGAAAATTGTAACTTTATACTCAAGTATGGTATATTGTTTGAAGGCATGCCTATTTAATTGAAAATCTAATAAAAACTATTTATGTGAAAATGGCTTCAGATTATATTTGAAAAATGGGTATTAGACCAATTGGATATTAGACCTTTTGGTTATTGGACCAATGGGTATTAGACTAATTGGATGTTAGACAAATTGGAATTAGATTATATGGGTTTAGACCGATTTGGATTAGACCAAATGGGTTTAGACCATATGGCAATGGACCTTATAATCAACACATTTAAGGAAAAGAGTACTTTTTCAAAATCCTTTCAATATTTTAATCATTTGTAATTTACAGAGTGATATTTGGGAGAAAAACAGGCAAAATCCTCATGTTATGGTATATTTTGACTTCAGAGGAAACACACGTTTAGGGGGTGGGTGGAAAATCTTGGTCATGCATGTTTACAGCATGATATTCGACTGCCCTCTGCTCTATTTATACATTTACTTACTACAAAACATGTTGTTAGCTATTGTCTAGGAGACCTGCTGGTTAAATTGATCAAATAAACCTAATGATGTGTGTATAATGATATAGTGAACTGCTTATTTTCCCAAAAATTTCATAAAATGTTTCTAAAATGTCAAAATTATTGAATTTCATCACCATATTTATAATCGCTGTCTGAAATGCATTACAAACAGTGTTTCCAGCCACAGTTGCAACTGTACACAAGTGAACACAATAGTATGGAATGCTTTATGATGAAAATCAAAATATAAGTTTAAAAAATCCTTAAATTGGAAGTAGATTTACATTATGATTTAGGTAAGTTTTGTGATAATTTTTCACAGAAAATACAGTCAAGATAGATTTATGACTCCAGGAAAGTCTTTTTGGATTAGTCAAACTTCATTATGAGAGAGAAAATATAGGTGTAAAAATATTGAAAAAGATCAGGTAATGTCAAATCATATACAGGGTGGTTCAATAAAACGTTGACAGTTTTTTGAAGCCTTTTTTTTTTTAATTCGGTAAATTTAAAAAAGATCGGTTTCAATATTCATCAACTATATCATCTCGACCATCTATGCTCAAAATATCGTTACAAATAACCTTACGGTTACGGTTGCAAAATAACAGCTATTTGAACAAAGTCTGTCCCATTTCACTCTGTCCACGGGTACTGAATTCGCGACGTTACATTGAATACTGAATGATGAATTGCATGCAAATAATCTAAGATTTGAAGATCCCGCCAGGTGAAACCAGTGTAATTGTTAACATCTTAATCTATTCAGGTGTGAAATCAATACGTAATAATAATACCACGAGTGACCCTAATTAGAATTATTGATTTTCATAGATTGGAAGTGTTGTCTATGATCTATGCCTTACAAGTGAAGATGCCATTTAATGTTATATCTTGCTGGTCATTTCCCGTAGACTTACCAGTGGACAAAGAGATTTTGGAGAGATTCTCTTCAAATAGCTATCATTTTGCCGCCATAGCATTATTAACATTGAGATTTTCAGCGTGGATGGCCAAGATGATATTTTTGAAGAATATGTAAAAAAAAATTAAACCAAATGCCACAATTTTGACAAATATGGCTTCGAAAAACTGTCAATGTTTTATTGAACCACACTGGTTGTAACGTCGCGAAATCAGTACCCGTGGACAGAGTGAAATGAGACAGACTTTGTTCAAATAGCTGTTATTTTGCAACCGTAAGGTTATTTGTAACGATATTTTCAGCATAGATGGTCAAGATTATATAGTTGATGAATATTGAAAAAGATTTTTTTTTAAATCTACAGAATTTTTAAAAAAAATTCCGGGGGCCTGTCCTCCTACCTCTGTGTTGTTAGATTGTTCTGCGCTTGTGCGGAAGAGCGCCATGCTGATCCCCTATCTTATACGTGATACTACTCAAAAAATGAAAGGTTCTCGGTCGGTCTACTGTCGGTTCCTTGTGTGTGTGTTTTTCGTTTGCCAAACTCTTGTATTGCAATTGGCGATGATCGAGTGATTTTAGGCATTTTAGAACATGCGGTATAAAATATCGGAGTGATGTTTGCGGTATAAAGTAGAGTCTGGTTGGCGGTATTAAGAAGTTATGTGGTATAGTAGGCCTATAGCGTATATTTAAAGGTCGTATTTTGTTGTTCGTAAACAGATGTACACTGTGACGCACCCATGTTAAGTGACGGACCTTGACGCACCCGCCGTCATTTTTTTGACGGACCAAAGGCTGCCACTGACGTACCCTCCGTCAAACATTATTGGTAAACGACGCACCCACGACGCACCTCTCCCGGGGGTCGTATAGTGCGTCTTGCAACTGATAGGTGTATTAGCCATCGAATGCCTAACCTATAAGCTGGCTCATCTTCAAGGCATATTATGTGATCTTTTCCAGAGAGCGGCGCCCTCTATTCATGATTCTTTTTTTTTAGAAAGTAGATTTTCTTGCAGATTTACATTTCTGATCATAAATCGTACATACATTCCAAGTTACAAAGTGGTACGATTCCTAATTACCTCAAAATCATGGTTTTAGAGTGAATTTAGAGTGAAAATATAAACTGTCGTGTTATCCCGACAGTTTATTTTCACTCTAAAACCATGATTTTGAAGTAATTAAGAATCGTATCGCCTTTTTTAACTTGAAATGTATGTACGATTTATGATCAGAAATGTAAATCTGCAAGAAAATCTGCTTTCAATTTTTTTTTTGATGTTGAGGGCGTTCCCTGGAAAGATCACATAATATACCTTTAACACTTTCCATTATTTTTGCCGAATAGCCGCTATTATTTTTGCCGCATACAAAACAGATTTTTCAGAAACCTTTCACAACTTTCAGGGTCTATCTCTAAGATTACTGAACCAATACTGGGCATGTTTGTACTTATTTCAATGCATTTCTCATGTGATTCCAAATATGGTAATGAAATTCAATAATTTAACACATTTTGTGAAATTTTGGAATATCGTCTGCAAATGCCTGCTGCATGGAGAGTGTTAAAAAAGGGACAATTATTAATAAGATTGTTTTTGTGTTTTGTTTTCAAGCAACTAGAATAAAGTCAAGTCAAATTGTATTTCAATGTAATTACTTCAAAACATAAATGTATAAAGATCAATCGTGATATTGAGGGCATAATACAAAAAAAATAAGATGGTCTTGGGCGATCATGCCCTTAAAGGTGTGTGTCAATTAAAATTGATATTTTTGGATAAGAGTGAAGTCCATATTTTTCTCATTTCTTCTGCCTAGTTGTAGTCCTGAGAGATTCCCTGAAGATGCTGTAAGCAAAAACAAATCACTCAAAACAGGGGGAAAACAACAACAAAAATCATAAACAATGAGACCATATCTGTGAGAATATACAACAATCAAGTTTTGTTTGGAAAAGTGTATCCAACAATTTTATTTCTGCCTATGGCAGCTTTTACAAAGCTTTACAAAGCTTTTCAATTCAACCAAGTAATACAGATCTAATACATAGTGTGTATACATTTTGTGCTTTATTTACAGGTGATGACGGTGGAGATAGCACGGCTAGTGATTCAACAGGTTGGGGTAGTTATCTACATAGATGGTCAGGAAGCATGTCATGATATACCTTGCAATAGAGGGGGTAAAATACTCAGGCTATTATCTACATAGATGGTCTGGAAGCATATCATGATATACCTAGGGATGTGATGCAATAGAGGGGGTAAAATACTCAGGCTATTATGGGTAGTTATCTATATATAATACATCAGGTGGTCAGGAAGCATGTCATGATATACATTACACTAGGGATTCGCTCTTTGCACGGATCTGTCATTTCAGAGGAGAGCCTCGAACTGCAGAATCAGATTGAATGAAAGTGTTGCATCTTTTCACAATGTCTCACTGCATGACCAGTCATTTTGAGCAGAGAGTCGAAATAGTTACATAATGTTATGGAATAGTCTTCAATTGGTACCAGTTCGAGGCTCTCCTCGCAAAAGGTGGATCCGTGCAAAGATTGAATATGCTGCAATAGAGGGGGTGAAATACTCAGTCTGTTATGAAGAGTTGTCTCTGTAATATGGTCTGAAGCAATCTGGTGATATAAACTCCTCAAAAAAAGTTTGGAGACAGTTCAGACACTTTATCAATCACCAACTTTCTGGATATTTTGTAATGTATTCATATTGTGTTTTCTCTCTATGAAAAGCTGATATGTTCCTCTTTCCAACAATACCCCATTTGTTGCAATCACTTGTTTCAGTGCTCAGCAACTTGCTGAGCAACATGGGGAGGTCGCAATCTGAATGTGCCAAAATTACCACTTCGTGCTCAAAAGAACAACTGTGTCATCTGATCACTGAATGAAGTGTTACATTGACAACTACAGTGTTGTAGACTTTTGATCTCAAAATAGTGATGATTTTGGCACATTTAGATTGTAACCTCCATGTTCTCAATCAAGCAAGTTGCTGGGCACTAAAACAAGTGATTTGCTACAAATGGGGTATCGTTGGAAAGAGGAACACATCAGCTTTTCATAGAGAGGAAACACTGTGAATACATTACGAAATATCCGGGAAATTGGTGATTAAAAAAAGTTTCTGAACTTTTTATTGAGGAGTCTAGATTGCACCAGGATATGCTGCAATATAGAGGGGTGAAATGTGGTGGGTTTGACCATATTGACAATACACAGTGCTTTCTTTGAATGCCTTTCTATCAATTTGAACTGACATAGAATAAAAGACATCAGTGTGTCAGACATACATACAACAGAAATAATTAACACTTTCCACGCGGCAGGCAGCTGCAGACGACATTCCAAAATGTCAAAAAATGTTTCAAAAATGTCAAAATTGTTAAATTTCATAACCATATTTGGAAACACCACATGAATTGCATTGACATAAGTACAAACATGCCTAGTATTGGTTCAGTAATCCTTAAGATAGACTTTGAAAATTGTGAAAGGTTTCGGAAAAATCTGTTTTGTGTATGGTAAATATAATAGCCGCGTGGAAAGTGTTAAGCAGTCTATAGTTTCATCAGTTCCAAATTGACGAGAATTATGCGGTTTTGATCTCTCCGCGGGCAAAATTAATCCAATTGTATGCACACTATTTTGGCATATGCACATGTCATACATACATACAATTCACAGTGCACCATGTTGTGTCATGTGAGATTTTGTGCACCCATGCTCTGCTGTAGCTGATTCACCAATTTGGAACTGACTGAATTATAGTTCGTTGTTTGCTTAAAGTGGGTCATGTAATAGATAAAACAATTGTTGCTTGACACTTTCCATGTGGCTATTAGATTTACCATATTCAAACAGCAATTTTCAGAAACCTTTCCCAAATTTTAAAGTCTCAAAAATTACTGAACCAATATCAGGCATGTTTGTACTTATTTTAATGCATTTTTCATGATGGTTCCAAATATGGCGATGAAATTCAATAATGTTAACATTTTTAAAACTTTTTGTGACATTTTGGAATGTCGTCTTCAGACACCTGCCAAGTGGAAAGTGTGAAACATACCTCCTAATTATTGTAGACGAATCTTGGTTATGGGCATTATAATTGAAACATATACTTAATGTAAGATTCTTATTCTTCTTGGTTGTCAATCATGATATCTACAGGGTGAGTCAAAAAAAGTGTACTCAACTTTGGGATTTTGTATCTTAAAATCTGTGCACAAATTTCCCAGATTTGTTTTGAAGCAGACAGATTATCTCATTAGCTTTCTAAAGAATTTTAGTTGGTTGAAATTGGTTGTGGTAAACATATTTTATGCTCATTTGCGTAAATGTGAATATTTTATAAACCGAACAAGATTTGCGATATTTTCTCTTAAAAGATCTATTAAATTCCACTATTGAAAATGGTCCACACTATAGTCCGAGCTGAGTCCGACTATCTCAAAGCCAAATGTATTGTTGTTGTTGCTAAATTTGTGTAATAATGACATTGTTTCTGTCATTATTTCGCATTTAATGATTGAAAAAATAAATGAGAATGTTTGATTTGTCTTTATTAGTTACCAATTGTGCACCATACATGAATCCACTTGTTCGTTAATATCAAGCATTATTGAGTAAAATATTCAATATTGTGTTCGGTTTCAAAATGCAGTAACTTAACCAAAATATTTATATCCGGTAAACGGTTGCATGAAATGTCATGATTCTTTTTGCTAATGATAGTGAATAAATGCATCTATTGCCACATACATTGGTTGCCTTCATATTCTGATAATAAATATTTTTAATAATTATTTTACTTTGAGTACACTTTTTTTTACTCACCGGTATACGCAGTAATATAAATACCCACATGACTGTCAACCCGGGGTAGACGATCATGTGTATCTGCATAACGATACATCTATACATCATGGTTGAACTACAAAAATGTACATAGATAATAATTGATAAAGAAATATATATATATTTATGAAGGCTATTACTTAGATACCAATTACTACCGAAATTGAGGCAATGTCAAATGTAACATGTTTATCATCCCACCTTCTAAATTGGAAGGAGTGTCCACTGATGTATTGATTTATCTAAAAATGAAAATATGTGATGCGATCTGTGAAAACCCCCCACATGGTGGGATTATTCATATTGGAGATATTTATATCATAAGCTGAAACTGTGCTGATTACAGAATTGTTTCGATCATTTTTCTACGATCACTACAAAAAAAGTTATGAGTGAATGATGATTGTGATGTCATAAATAGCTACAAAACAAGAAATCATGTAAACAGGCCCAAAAAGATGTCACAAAGTATTGGAAATTAATTTTCTAAAATAAATCTACAAAATAAAAATAAATATAAATAAAAAAAAGTAAAAAAATATTTACCCATAATTCCTAGTTCACATTTTGTGACATCCGACGGGTTTTCACAGATCGCATCTTATATTTTTTAACAACTTTTTCTATTTTGGAATCAGTATTCACAAATGTTGTGGGGATTCAGCCACTGAACATGGTACAACAAATATTTTAAGATAACCATCCCAAAAGAGATAAATAACAACAATAAATGTGCACTAAAATAAAAAGGATAATTCACGTCTTGTGTTTGAAGAACCATAGATGTTCAACATTTTACTTGGCCTAATAAGAGTTTATTTCTATTTTCATCATCATGATTTCTTTCAAATAAGAACCTTAGATGTTCAACATGTTTTATTTTACTTGGCCTAATAAGAGTTTATTTTTATTTTCATCATCATGATTTCTTTCAAATGGGTAATAAATAGGAGATGGGTGTCAATGTCGCCATGGGTGTCTTGTTGCATGATTTTTATGACAAGGAATCTTATGGCTATTGATCCAAATTTAAAAATTGCTAATATTTACTACATATTGTATTTCGACCACTCGAGACTCTCAACAAAAACTTTCTATAGACTATGTCACCTGTAACGTCACAGCAGACAAGCAAACAAAAGCTTACCTGCCGGTGTGCTCGCGAATTATCTGCCACACAAATGTTTGCCTGCCGGTATGTGCGTTTGCATTTGAAGGGGGTGTCCACTATTAAAACCATACACTAAACCAAACCAGTCATGTGTGATAACAGCAGTCAATGCAACAGTCAATGCATGTTCCCCCATGCATGGAATGGAACCGGGCACTTAACATTATTGATCAACAAGAGGTGACATGTTATATACATTAGGCTCTATTAAATAAAATCATTTGTCTCAAAGCTCCCGCGCGCGTTAGTTAATTGATGCGCGTTAGAAAAAAGAAGTTTTTTATTTTTTATTTTTATTATTTAAATTTTTTAAATCTTTTTTTAAAAAAATTTAAAAAAAATTCACAGATTTGTCAGATTTTCATTGATCACATCATTTTAAATACAAAAGGTCACTTTTACAAGGATTTCAATATTTTATATTTAAAAAAACAAACTTAAAAAAACCCGCATTCCGCATTAAGTTTCGAAAAACTGAAGAGCTTTGAGACAAAAGATTTGTTTAAATATAGCCTTAGCCACATTGTTCTGGTGCCCACGTAAACACAGCCTCGGTGGTGCAGTGGGTATAACTATAAACACTCTCCCGATAACGAGTTGTAAACCGTGTATTTTTAGCGTTTTGTTAATTTCATTCACGCCAATTTATCCAAATCTTTATATTATTTAAAAAGAAGAAAAAAGAGAACATGAGCCAACGATATTCCAGGGTACATAAAAAGAAATGTGTGTACTACATCCCCCCTCCCCCTCCAAAAGAAATGTGTGTATCCCCCCACCCTCCCCGTCCCAAACTTACACATCTATTTTTATTGTACTATACTTATACTGTATTATTTCTAATGAATAATAAATTTCTTGTAACAAATATACTTCAACAATATGTGACTGTTTGCGTTTTGTTTTGGAACCTGTGTTGTAAATCTTTAGGTATATTGTCAGCCTCTGTTGGCCTTAGAAGGTGACATATCCTTAAAATGTGTTCAAAGAAAAATATCTCCTTTTTTAAATTTGCAAACCATTTTTTTGATTCTTAGATGTGGTATTTGTCTTGTTCTATGGATAACATTTTGAAGTTAATTGTTGCTATATCATCCAAATGGAACTCTCTCTCTCTCTAAATTCTTAAGATTCAAAACTTATCTAGTCAGATTGCTATGAGGAACACTTGAGGGATTATAAAAATATCAATCTATGATTTATATTACATTTTGATCTTATAGATTGAAATTTAAATCTATTTATGAGTTCATGGATATGTGCTGCCAATTAGGGCCATTTTTACCCCTCTGGTAAATGAATGACCTACTTTCAATTCTATTTTTACTTAAGAGTTCTTAAAAGCATATAATTATGTTTATTTGATTGGAAATCGGTAAAATCTGTCGAAAATGAGGAAAAATTATGGATAACAGGGGTCATTTCCCCCAGAACATTTTCAATATTTTTACAATCGTTATGGATTTGTCCCTAATTGCAGTCTGCAAAAGATTGAAAATCAAAGCACTTCAATCTCTCAATTGAATATTCAATCTGAAAAGAATTGTCACTAATTTCAATCGCTATAGAAGATTGAGAATCACTCTTTGTGATTGATAGAAAAATTGAGAATCACTCCTTGTGATTGATAGAAAGATTGAGAATCACTCCTTGTGATTGATAGAAAGATTGAGAATCACTCCTTGTGATTGATAGAAAGATTGAGAATCACTCTTTGTGATTGATAGAAAGATTGAGAATCACTCCTTGTGATTGATAGAATATTGAGAATCACTCCTTGTGATTGATAGAAAGATTGAGAATCACTCCTTGTGATTGATAGAAAGATTGAGAATCACTCCTTGTGATTGATAGAAAGATTGAGAATCACTCTTTGTGATTGATAGAAAGATTGAGAATCACTCCTTGTGATTGATAGAAAGATTGAGAATCACTCCTTGTGATTGATAGAAAGATTGAAAATCACTCCTTGTTATTGATAGAAAGATTGAGAATCACTCCTTGTGATTGATAGAAAGATTGAGAATCACTCTTTGTGATTGATAGAAAGATTGAGAATCACTCCTTGTGATTGATAGAAAGATTGAGAATCACTCTTTGTGATTGATAGAAAGATTGAGAATCACTCCTTGTGATTGATAGAAAGATTGAGAATCACTCCTTGTGATTGATAGAAAGATTGAGAATCACTCCTTGTGATTGATAGAAAGATTGAGAATCACTCCTTGTGATTGATAGAAAGATTGAGAATCACTCCTTGTGATTGATAGAAAGATTGAGAATCACTCTTTGTGATTGATAGAAAGATTGAACATTCAAATCACTCCACTGAATATTCAATCAAAAAGATTTGTCCCTAATCACAATCGGCAGTAGATTGAACAAGCAATCCTTATGATAGAAGAGTCAATCGCAACATTTAAGAGAGTAATGAATTAAGGGTCAATTTTCATGTATACAGACAGGTATATATATCGCTACCAAAACTACCTGAGTATTTATTCATGTGGAAGAGATTCATTCATATGAAATAACCAACTGTTTTTCTAATATTACTTCTAAAACTGCTACAACAAAATCTGCAAACTTAGCGAACCATATGACACTGGAATAAGGTCAACAACAAATAGTGTTGTGTCAAATTATAAAAGGGACACAATGTCATGTTGAATTTTTTATTTTTTAAAATTAATTTACTTCAGAATTCAAGATGAACATTAAAAATTGCCATTATTGTTGTTTCTACTAAAAAAAACATCAGCAAAACTTGATTAAAGCAATGTTTTAACTATGTTGGAATACCACCCTTAACCATGTTTTAAAATGCTATCTGGCCAGATCAGCATTTTTGAATCGACTTTTGTTGTACAAAGAGGGCTGATTTTTTCTTAATCCTTATAGGTGTAAGTTCATACATGTAATACAATTGTAAAAATATACAAATCTCAGTTTTTATCATATATTTTTGTAATTGAGGGCGCTGCTTCCACCACATCTCTTAATGCCCCTTTAAGTTTTACCCTATAACTGTATGTCTTCAATGGGGAATTATAAAGAACGAACGTGTGGTGAGGAATAAGAATGGTAGGTATTCTAAATCTTGGCCCAGGGTATACAGTCCTCAAAATAAGTAACTGACCAGCAGGTAATAAATATCCTCTTAACTCCAAAACTATAGCTGCTATGTAAAAATATTCAATTATAAAGTTGTAACGTAAATTCTTCTCGAAAGAAAGATGGCTGTTCCTATCGCTTTAGCCCATCAACATATTTTGATATCAGAATTAAAGAAACCCCACATTTTTCTCATTATGTCTGTCAAATGTTTGGTTAAAGTTATGCTCCATTTAGACATTATAGGCCAAAATGCAGTGAATTACTGCCCAAGGTGGTTAAACCACCAGCCAGTTTGTGCACTACTCAATGGGCAAATTTCTTGTGACCTGGTGCTTCTAAAATAAGAACCATTGGAGTCATGCAACTCAAACTTGAGAATATGATTATTTTAAGGATGACCTTTCATGCAGAATATAGAAAACATGAAGTTGAAAATCGGGCCAGCAATCGGAACACCTACCTTTAACAGGTAGAACAATGACTATTGTATATGATTGTGTATATAAGGTAGAACAATGACTATTGTATATGATTGTGTATATAAGGTTGGTGAACTTTATGCCAACTTTGAAATTGCCAGGTTCATTACACTCACTATATTTGTTTTGTCTGATATGAACACAGACAGTATGCTGGCATTATTTCTACAAGGTGTCTCATATAAAATGGTCCAATTATGGTACATGGGTAATGAAACATTCGTTTGAAGGTTGTAGTTTTGAATCCTGGCGGACTAGTTTGACTTGTCATCTTGATTCTATTTGTGTATTAATGAAGGCTTTGCATATAATTTATCTGATGAATGTAGTGGTTTCTTGGCGCCACTTTTGTGGTTTATTGAAGGCTTGCCGTGACCCGTCGATGGTGTCTGTGGTGGTGAATCATGTTGCAATTGATCAGCACGTATTGCGTGAAATTTTGTATTTCTATCGCCTCCCGGATTGTCCACTAAAACTAGTTGTCCGTTTATGCTGTCACATGCCAGGAACTTTCCTGTAGTTTGGATGGAAAGAATAAGATTAGTAGAGTCACAATCTTATGTTTGTTTTAACGGTTGGTCCGGCCGTACGGACACGCACTTGGGTCCTGAAGGGACCATGCTCAAGCAAAATGCTCGGGCCAGGCTTAAAAAGCCTATATAAGCAAGCTGGCTGAATTAAATAAAAGTTAGAAAAGATGGAAGAAAAGAATGAAATAAAAAGAGCCACTTCCAACCAATAAAGTTAACAATTTTGCTGTTAGCCTTTGAACGTGAGAAAAGATAGTCTTGATATTGAAGACTACAGATAGGGAATATCCGGGGGGGGGGGGGGGGGTGCAGGGGAAGTAAAGTCTGAATTAGATAAGGTGGGAGAGGTACGGGTGCACGCATACAAATTGGATGAGCATTTTCTGAATTTCCCCAGAAGGGAAACTTTTGTGCGACTGATTTGCCAAAGAGGGTGTTTGTTAAAAACTCGCAAATTGGTTTTCAAAAATAAACTTAAAATGATAACTTTTAGTGATAGTGGTTAAATGTTTCAAACATTTAGGGTCATTGGGTGAGAGCGTAGCTAGCTGTAACTGTCACTGCTGAAATGGGGTAAGTTGTCAATGCATACCACCAAATATGGGAGTGCCCTGTGGAGTTCGGATCAATTAAAGTGGTTAGAAAATCAGAGATATTTCATTTAAATCTGATTGGAAAGTTGATAGAAAATCAGGGACATTCCTGTTAAAATCCGGAAATTTGCTCGAAAATTAGTTTTATTCTAATTGTAATTGCAACAATTTTGAAGTATCACCACTATCGTCAAAACCCAAAGGTTCAGTCCCACAATTAGGCCGCCAGTTGATATATAAAATGGGGCTGTTTTATGTTGAACAATTAGCATCGACTTGAACGTAAAAGGCATATTATGTGATCTTTTCCAGGGGGCGCCCTCTAGTCATGATTTTTTTTAGAAAGTAGATTTTCTTGCATGCAGATTTACATTTCTGATCATATATCATAAATATATTCTGTGTTACAGTGCGATATGATTCCTAATTGATTCAAAATCATGGTTTTTAGAGTGAACATTACGGTTCCGTGCCCTGTATAAAATCCAACTTTCTTGACCACGTCTTTGATGACATATCCAGGGTAATAAATCATCCCCTCCTACACCATTTATCTGATTTATTTTACACCAACTGTGTCTTGTCAGCATGCGTGCTACCATTTCCACCGCTATCCTAAGCATAGCTCAAGGCTCTTTAGCGTTGGTGTAACTAGAAGCTCTATATACTACTTTTGAAACTGTTCTTGTGATAACAAATTCCAACTTTTAATTTCAATTTATCATAAAAACTAGTGCTATATCATATTTTATAAAAACAAATGTTCAAATTTCGAAAATCACATTATATTATCCAAAGAGCAGATTTTAGTTTTAAAACTAGCCCAAATCGGGCGGAAAATCACCACGTGTGGAAAGTCATGTGGCAATACTGCAGCCCCTCAGGCTTGTTTCTAGTTCCACCGCTGCCACACTCAAGGTCCCCCAGCATGGGTGGAACTTACTAATACTAGCGTCATGGCCAGTTCAACCTATCAAACTTGGGCTCAAACCTTACAGGCAACTGGAATGTAATAAGATAGAGTGAATATGTACTGTCCTGCTATCAGGACAGTTTATTTTCACTCTAAATTCCGTTCTAAAACCATGATTTTGAAGTAGAGGGCGCCCCTGGAAAAGATCACATAATACGGTATGCCTTTAAAGCAACTAATTGTGTTCTGAAATCTGTTATCATGGTTATAGCTGCCAGATGTGATTCACTTCTGGTGTTATAGGTAGGTGCCCCCTTGTGCAAATGCAATCTTACACATGGCATCAATTACAGATAGGTCATTTACATAATGACTCCAAACCCTCAAACTATATGTACCTCGATTTGTGACACTCTCAAACTGATACTCTCCTGATGATGCCGTCACATAGAACATCCTATCGTCTGCCGGGATATCATCATTTGGTGACGCTGTCGCTATGTCGTCATTGCGATTATTCTGTAGTTAGTAGGAAAAAAACCCATTTTTTTTCTTACAGCGATCTCTTTTACATATTTTTTTCTTCATATAATCGATTTTCTTATAACAATATCTTATTTAATTATGAGCAGTGTTGATTGGTACAATATGTCCGTGTTTTATCTGTCCCCAGTCTCCCCTACATCGTCCCCGGGTTTCATCTGTCCCCAGTCTCCCCTACATCGTCCCTGTGTTTCATCTGTCCCCAGCCTCCCTACATCGTCCCCGTGTTTCATCTGTCCCCCGTCTCCCCTACAACGTTCCCTCATCGTCCCCGTGTTTCATCTGTCACCCGTCTCCCTACATCGTCCCGTGTTGCATCTGTCCCCAGTCTCACATACATCGTCCCCGTGTTTCATCTGTCCCCTGTTTCATCTGTCCCCAGTCTCCCTTAAACCGTGCTCATGTTTCATCTGTCCCCAGTCAGGGGGGGGGGGGCACTTGTCCACAGGTGGATGAGGATGCCGCAATTTCGAAGATATTCATCAAGAAAAGAAAAACGAAACCAGAGGGAAAGAAATCACCGGTTTAAGATCGATATACAGGGCCGTAAGACACTTTTTTCAAAGGGGGGGCGTTTTCAAAAAAAAAATCACCGGAAGATTTTTGTTAGCCAAATATGCGCGCGTAGCGCGCGAAAATTTTCGAATTTGCACCTATTTTTTGCACGATCGAGGTACATTTTGGCTCTAAACAAGCTTGTAGCAAAGAATATTGCATTTTGGGAAGACAAATGCGCGCGTAGCGCGCGAAATTTGTTCATCTGTGTACAAATTTTCCGGGGAAGATTTTCAAAGGGGGGGGGGGGGCGATCGCCACCACCGCCCCCCCCCCCCCCCCCCCCCCCCCTTCTTACGGGCCTGATATAGCTGTCTTTAAATGTTCGTTATTTCTTTTATTTGTTGTTCAATTTTAATGCTGTTTCCAACAAATGCCACTATAAATATAAGATGTTAAGCCTTCAAATATCATGAATGTTACCCGGGGTTTTAAAAACCTATCTACCTTGCTTATATGGTGTTTTTTTGTTTTACAAATAATAATATTAACCCATTGTCATTTCTTAATTTGAGCTTTATTTTCAATGGCTGACTCACTATAGTTTAATCAGTTCCAAATTGGCGAAAAATATTCGGTTTTTATATCTCCGCGCGCAAAAGTACTAGTAATTCCAGCGTGGTCACACGCACACGGTTTTGGTCACACACACACACGAGTTTGGTCACTCCTGCCCACCCGTCCTTCTGCATTCATTCGCTGAGGAAGGTTTCGCCAATTTGGAACTGATCAAACTATAATATGTCTTTCTTACAGAAAGCACGGCATGAGTGTGTTGATCATCCGATGACGTTGTTGTCATGGCTGTAGCTGTCATGGTAGCCTCGATAGTTTTGGTCAATGTTTCGTTACTGACAATGAACACAGACCTTTCCCATCCTTGTAACTGATAAACACGAAACTTATCTGCAATACAACAAACAATAATAACCTTTACTATAATCATGATATTAGTTCAATCAGTTCCAGAAATATTCGTTTTTTAATTCGCGCGCAAAAGTAATCCAAGCATAAAGCACGATTTTGGCATACGCAAGCGTCACGCATACATAAAGGGTTCAACAAAAGAAAGTATACACTTTTTTTATGTCATTTTGAGCAGGGCCGTCAGATGGGGGTGCGTTGGGTGCGGACGCACCCCCCTTGAAAATCTCTTCTTTTTTTAAGGTAAAAATTGCGTTTTTCTTAGTTTCCAATTTCAATGATAGTAAAACTACTCATAAAACGGGTCATAAAACATTGACTACAGTGCTTTTTGGACTGCGAAATTTTGTGTCCGTGCAAAAAAAATTGAAAAAAAATTGGGGCAACCTTTTACGAAAAAAACCCCCTAGCTACGCCACTACTTCCGGTAAAAAATCGTGAAAACGCACCCCCTTGGGCAAAAAAAAGTGTCTGACGGCCCTGTTGAGTAACATTCGATTTTTGTTTTGACCAAACAGGCTAGATAGGCATTTAGATCATTTGATACCAAATTTTCCCCCTAACAACAAAGAATGATAAACCATGATTAGCATCATTTAAAGAAAATTGGTCACTTTTCAAAAGTCACATTTTCAACGCACGCAAGCCGCGAGAAAATGCTGTGCGTGGCACTTTGAATGGCCGGGAATTAAATGGATATTGATCACACAGTGGGGATGCGTTGGGCTGTGCCTGAGTGAGCAGGCTATTTGATTATGGACAGGTCTTTTCTTCCCGCGTAGTGTGTTGAAAATGTGACTTTTGAAAAGTGACTAATTTTCTTTAAATGGTGCTAATCATGGTTTATCTTTGTTAGTAGGAGGCAAATTTGGTATCAAATTATGCCTAAAAGATTCATCTAAATGCCTATCTAGCCTGTTTGGTCAAAACAAAAATGTAATGTTACTCAAAATGACATAAACAAAGTGTATACTTTCTTTTGTTGAACTCTTTACGACAATGAAACTGCGTCATTTTGTCTTTGCCAGCTCTTATTCCGCATGCCCTTGGTGTGTCCGTATAACACTTTCCACGCGGCTATTAGTTTTACCATTATATTTTGAGATTTTTCAGAAACCTTTCCCAAATTTCGAAGTCTATCTCAAGAATTACTGAACCAATACTAAACATGTTTATCTCGGATGTTTGTATTTCTCATGATCATGATGATGCTTCCAAATATGGTGATGAAATTAAATAATGTTTGAAACATTTTGTGAAACGTTGGAACTGTCGTCGCGTGGAAAGCTTTAACCACCCAAATGATGTACAAATAACTTACAGGTATCATCTGTAGGTGAATTGAGCGGTGTCACCCTTGCTTCATTGTTCTGTATGTGAAGGTATTTAGTATAGTTAGTTGCCGGGTCTTCTTGGTAAATGTAAGCGTCAAAATTGGAGGCCACTCTGAGTTCAACGTCTGGTCCGTAAACTGGTGAAGGCTTGATAAAGACGCGACTTGTCACTTGCACTTCAATTTTGCCACCTTTAACATAAAAGATTGAAAAGTCAATCTTAAAGATTGTGCTGAGGGAAAGATCTTAAAAGATTGAAAATATTCAATCTAATAGAGTTAAATTTCAATTAATTAATTATAATTTATTAATTAGAATTAAATTAATCAATTATTTAATTGATAAATCAATTTACACATTTATGATTAATGGCAAGAGGTTGCTAACAGACAAACATCATGTGTGTAACTACCATATATGAAAATGCATCATTGCTCAAGGATGAACATTTACATTTGGTAACGCCCCCATTGATGGTAGGTTACTTTATGAACTGGCTAATGATCATGTATTAAATCTGTATTCA
This sequence comes from Ophiura sarsii, assembly GCA_035610835.1. Lineage (NCBI taxonomy): Eukaryota > Metazoa > Echinodermata > Ophiuroidea > Amphilepidida > Ophiuridae > Ophiura > Ophiura sarsii. The sequence continues at coordinate 4,445,127 of CM069449.1, read as the reverse complement.
TCAATTTGGATTATATCACCGGTAAGGGTTGATACATTGCTTAAAGGAAGAGACACGTAATGTGTTGTTGACATACATGTATTGTACCATGGCTGAAGACCTATCTGTCCTCAACATGTTGCAGAATGTTGCTATCTGTCCTCAACATGTTGCAAGCCGTTAAAAAAAAGGTACTCTCTTAAATCAAAAGATTGAGAAGTCAATCTTAAAGATTGTGCTGAGAGAAAGATCTTAAATGCTGAGAGAAAGATCTTAAAAGATTGAAAATATTCAAACTAATAGAGTGAAATTTTAGTTAATTAATTATAATTAATTATTATAATTAATTAATTATAAATAATTAATTATAAATAATTAATTAAAATTAATTAATTATAATGAATTAATTAATTTTAATTTTAATTTTAATTTTAATTTTAATTTTAATTTTAATTTTAATTTTAATTTTAATTTTAATTTTAATTTTAATTTTAATTTTAATTTTAATTTTAATTTTAATTTTAATTTTAATTTTAATTTTAATTTTAATTTTAATTTTAATTTTAATTTTAATTTTAATTTTAATTTTAATTTTAATTTTAATTTTAATCAATTTATTAATTATTATTGAATTGAATTGAATTAAATTGAATTGAATGATCTGTTGATATATTGACTTATTGACTAATTGACTGACTGGTTGCCTGACTGATTGATTGATTGATTGATTGATTGATTGATTGATTATCAACACCATTCAATATACCTTCGAGCGATATCTGTATTTGTATTTTTATGAACACAAACTCATCACTGTTAGGTTTCTTGCGTTTGATGACCTGCAAATAGAGTAATATAGAAAACAATAAAATTCGATTTTGAAATGTAAAACAATTTGAAACAATAATTATACGGTGTAATAAAACGGTGTTTTCAACCATATATGTTGTGTTTCTAACCGCAAGAATGAATAAAGACGGTTAACTCAATATCGATACATGTTGAATGAAGTAACAACACTTCTTATATATATTGTGCAAGCTAAGTCCCAAAGCACCTTATGGCCAAAAACTATTATCGCTGACATTTTAAATCAGAACCTTTTTCTCATCACTCTATTTAGACACAGATAGTTGACTATCTGTGATTTAGACGGCTTCTGGCCAACAGTGCACCAGCCTATGAGCCCTACTTAGACTGTGACTCCTAAACAGCTTCCCAAATATCGCTTGACGAGGCAATTTAGACTAAAGTATCTTGCCCAAGGACACAAACAAATATGCCACGGCAGGGCTAGAACTCACAACATCACGACTATGAGTCCCGCGCTGTTCCGCTGGACCACATGTGCCCTCATATCAGCCACCTCGAGTCAATAGTTATAACAAGAGCCACGCCCACATGGTTAGATGTTAGACTATAGGTATCTTACCAGGGTGAATGATGTTTTCATTTCTGCCAAGTACTGGATAACCATCTGCAGAGCCCAGTTGCTGATGCGTTGCTCATCTATTTGTAGCACAACATCATTCTCTCTGAAATGATATCAAGATATCAACAGATGGGGAGGGGAGGGAGCTGTCATTTTATTAGGTAGGGGAGGGTCCCAAATATCCTGGGGTGGCATATTTTTTACACGGAAAATAGCCCATTTGTTCTACATTATTTGTTCACCCTCATTTTTCCGCATCAACTGTTTCCCCAATAATCATAACTAGATAGGCCTTATAACATGTTATACGTTTAAGATTTGTGTGTGTGTCACGTGTTGCTCTCTTAATTCCAAAGATTGAAAATTCAATCTAAGAGATTGACTTTTCAATCAGAGTGAAAACAGAGTGAAAATCACTCTTTTCGAGTGACAATAATTTCACTCTGAACTCATCAACCGCACAGAGTGAAAAGTCACTCGACACCGAGTGAAAATGACTTCACTCTGAACAACGAGTGACGTTTTCACTCTTTTACATTAAGAGAGTAGATTGACAATTTAGTCGAGATTGACGGTACAAACACATGTGTAGAGTGCAGTAATATGTATCAATCTTTTTCCAGATTGACTCAAAGCTACTCATTGTCACGAGTGCATGGGGCCAAATAATCAACATCTGTGTTAGGGGGTCATAGAAATAATCGCGTTCGTTCCCCCCCCCCCCCCCCCCCCCCACCCCCTAACAAAGAAAATGACCGCCCCTTGAGCTAAATTTGAATGACATAGAATTACATGGTCTGGGTGTCGGATGGTAATAAAGTAGTTGCTTCGTGTGTCATGTGTTTTATTGACGCTTTACACACACGGCAGTCCGACGTCTGCAGACGATAGTTCCAAAATGTTTCAGAAATATCAAATTATTGAATGTCATGACCAATTTGGGCATCACCATGAGAAATGCATTACAATAAGTACAAGTACAAACATAGTATTGTTGGTTCAGCAATTTTAAGAAAAGACGTTGAAAGTTATGAACGGTTTCTGAAACATCTCTTTTGTATTATGGTAAAACTAATATAACCTCTGATATTACATTTTAAAATCTCCTATTAGAAGAATTAAAAGTCGTTTACCGCAGGTTCAGCTTATGTGCAATGGTATTCGGCGAGACGCGTTGGATCACGTGCCCTGATTTGCATATTTTCAATTTGCATCCCAGTGACACCATCTCCCCACCCACGGGATGAGGGATCTGTATCTCGGCAACGGGATCTTCATCTATAGCATCCTAGGATTGATAAAGTGATGAAATAAATGAATGACTATAAAGACATTCTTATTTAATCTCTGGGTAACTACAATACTAGTCTGATATGACACTTTGCATGCTACAAAATAAGAGAATACACTGGGAACCCATTTAATTGAACTACTGTGTTAGCTTTTTGGTATTCCAGATTTGCAAATTGATGAAAAATTCTTATCAATTTGTTGAAACAAATTTGAGATGTTTTTGGGACTTTATTAGTTATAGGGAAAACATTTATAACAATATTCAGTGAATTAAAATGTTCTCTTTGATATATTTATAGTATTTAGTTAATTTAAAAGTAAAATTATCTTTGAAAATAAATACTAAGTAATGATGAAATGAATTTAAATTTGTAGTATGCCCAGTTCCTGTGGATGCAATGAGAAGGTATAGGGAATTTTCATTATAATATGAAAGTTATGGCGTTAAAATATTTAGTTTTTAAATTCCCTCCCAAATATTCCATTTTTTAAAGATGAATAAAGAGATCAATTCTCAATATCTGAAAAAGATTAAAATCATGGTGAAATATTACAGTCCATATGTAATATCTGGGATGATTTTGACACCATAAGCAAGTGTCCTATGACTTTTGGTTGCTAGTGTACATTCATTTGACACCATAACCAAGTGTCGGACCTATGACCTTTGGTTGCTAGTGTAGATTCATTTGACACCATAAACAAGTGTCGGACCTATGACTTTTGGTTGCTAGTGTACATTCATTTGACACCATAACCAAGTGTCGGACCTATGACTTTTGGTTGCTAGTGTAGATTCATTTGACACCATAAACAAGTGTCGGACCTATGACTTTTGGTTGCTAGTGTAGATTCAATTGACACCATAACCAAGTGTCGGACCTATGACTTTTGGTTGCTAGTGTACATTCATTTGACACCATAACCAAGTGTCGGACCTATGACTTTTGGTTGCTAGTGTACATTCATTTGACACCATAACCAAGTGTCGGACCTATGACCTTTGGTTGCTAGTGTAGATTCATTTGACACCATAAACAAGTGTCGGACCTATGACCTTTGGTTGCTAGTGTACATTCATTTGACACCATAACCAAGTGTCGGACCTATGACCTTTGGTTGCTAGTGTACATTCATTTGACACCATAACCAAGTGTCGGACCTATGACCTTTGGTTGCTAGTGTACATTCATTTGACACCATAACCAAGTGTCGGACCTATGACTTTTGGTTGCTAGTGTAGATTCAATTGACACCATAACCAAGTATCGGACCTATGACTTTTGGTTGCTAGTGTACATTCATTTGACACCATAACCAAGTGTCGGACCTATGACTTTTGGTTGCTAGTGTACATTCATTTGACACCATAACCAAGTGTCGGACCTATGACCTTTGGTTGCTAGTGTACATTCATTTGACACCATAACCAAGTGTCGGACCTATGACCTTTGGTTGCTAGTGTAGATTCATTTGACACCATAAACAAGTGTCGGACCTATGACTTTTGGTTGCTAGTGTAGATTCAATTGACACCATAACCAAGTGTCGGACCTATGACTTTTGGTTGCTAGTGTACATTCATTTGACACCATAACCAAGTGTCGGACCTATGACTTTTGGTTGCTAGTGTAGATTCATTTGACACCATAAACAAGTGTCGGACCTATGACTTTTGGTTGCTAGTGTACATTCATTTGACACCATAACCAAGTGTCGGACCTATGACTTTTGGTTGCTAGTGTAGATTCATTTGACACCATAACCAAGTGTCGGACCTATGACCTTTGGTTGCTAGTGTAGATTCATTTGACACCATAACCAAGTGTCGAACCTATGACTTTTGGTTGCTAGTGTAGATTCATTTGACACCATAACCAAGTGTCGGACCTATGACCTTTGGTTGCTAGTGTAGATTCATTTGACACCATAACCAAGTGTCGGACCTATGACTTTTGGTTGCTAGTGTAGATTCATTTGACACCATAAACAAGTGTCGGACCTATGACTTTTGGTTGCTAGTGTACATTCATTTGACACCATAACCAAGTGTCGGACCTATGACTTTTGGTTGCTAGTGTAGATTCATTTGACACCATAACCAAGTGTCGGACCTATGACTTTTGGTTGCTAGTGTACATTCATTTGACACCATAACCAAGTGTCGGACCTATGACTTTTGGTTGCTAGTGTAGATTCATTTGACACCATAACCAAGTGTCGGACCTATGACTTTTGGTTGCTAGTGTACATTCATTTGACACCATAACCAAGTGTCGGACCTATGACTTTTGGTTGCTAGTGTAGATTCATTTGACACCATAAACAAGTGTCGGACCTATGACTTTTGGTTGCTAGTGTACATTCATTTGACACCATAACCAAGTGTCGGACCTATGACCTTTGGTTGCTAGTGTAGATTCATTTGACACCATAAACAAGTGTCGGACCTATGACTTTTGGTTGCTAGTGTACATTCATTTGACACCATAACCAAGTGTCGGACCTATGACTTTTGGTTGCTAGTGTAGATTCATTTGACACCATAACCAAGTGTCGGACCTATGACTTTTGGTTGCTAGTGTACATTCATTTGACACCATAACCAAGTGTCGGACCTATGACTTTTGGTTGCTAGTGTAGATTCATTTGACACCATAACCAAGTGTCGGACCTATGACTTTTGGTTGCTAGTGTACATTCATTTGACACCATAACCAAGTGTCGGACCTATGACTTTTGGTTGCTATCATTTGACACCATAACCAAGTGTCGGACCTATGACCTTTGGTTGCTAGTGTAGATTCATTTGACACCATAAACAAGTGTCGGACCTATGACTTTTGGTTGCTAGTGTACATTCATTTGACACCATAACCAAGTGTCGGACCTATGACTTTTGGTTGCTAGTGTAGATTCATTTGACACCATAACCAAGTGTCGGACCTATGACTTTTGGTTGCTAGTGTAGATTCATTTGACACCATAAACAAGTGTCGGACCTATGACTTTTGGTTGCTAGTGTACATTCATTTGACACCATAACCAAGTGTCGGACCTATGACTTTTGGTTGCTAGTGTAGATTCATTTGACACCATAACCAAGTGTCGGACCTATGACTTTTGGTTGCTAGTGTACATTCATTTGACACCATAACCAAGTGTCGGACCTATGACCTTTGGTTGCTAGTGTAGATTCATTTGACACCATAAACAAGTGTCGGACCTATGACTTTTGGTTGCTAGTGTAGATTCAATTGACACCATAACCAAGTGTCGGACCTATGACCTTTGGTTGCTAGTGTAGATTCATTTGACACCATAACCAAGTGTCGGACCTATGACTTTTGGTTGCTAGTGTAGATTCATTTGACACCATAACCAAGTGTCGGACCTATGACTTTTGGTTGCTAGTGTACATTCATTTGACACCATAACCAAGTGTCGGACCTATGACTTTTGGTTGCTAGTGTACATTCATTTGACACCATAACCAAGTGTCGGACCTATGACCTTTGGTTGCTAGTGTAGATTCATTTGACACCATAACCAAGTGTCGGACCTATGACTTTTGGTTGCTAGTGTACATTCATTTGACACCATAACCAAGTGTCGGACCTATGACTTTTGGTTGCTAGTGTACATTCATTTGACACCATAACCAAGTGTCGGACCTATGACTTTTGGTTGCTAGTGTAGATTCATTTGACACCATAACCAAGTGTCGGACCTATGACTTTTGGTTGCTAGTGTACATTCATTTGACACCATAACCAAGTGTCGGACCTATGACTTTTGGTTGCTATCATTTGACACCATAACCAAGTGTCGGACCTATGACTTTTGGTTGCTAGTGTAGATTCATTTGACACCATAACCAAGTGTCGGACCTATGACTTTTGGTTGCTAGTGTAGATTCAATTGACACCATAACCAAGTGTCGGACCTATGACTTTTGGTTGCTAGTGTAGATTCATTTGACACCATAACCAAGTGTCGGACCTATTACTTTTGGTTGCTAGTGTACATTCATTTGACACCATAACCAAGTGTCGGACCTATGACTTTTGGTTGCTAGTGTAGATTCAATTGACACCATAACCAAGTGTCGGACCTATGACTTTTGGTTGCTAGTGTAGATTCATTTGACACCATAACCAAGTGTCGGACCTATTACTTTTGGTTGCTAGTGTAGATTCAATTGACACCATAACCAAGTGTCGGACCTATGACTTTTGGTTGCTAGTGTAGATTCATTTGACACCATAACCAAGTGTCGGACCTATGACTTTTGGTTGCTAGTGTAGATTCATTTGACACCATAACCAAGTGTCGGACCTATGACCTTTGGTTGCTAGTGTACATTCATTTGACACCATAAACAAGTGTCGGACCTATGACTTTTGGTTGCTAGTGTAGATTCATTTGACACCATAACCAAGTGTCGGACCTATTACTTTTGGTTGCTAGTGTATATTCATTTGACACCATAACCAAGTGTCGGACCTATGACTTTTGGTTGCTAGTGTAGATTCATTTGACACCATAACCAAGTGTCGGACCTATGACTTTTGGTTGCTAGTGTACATTCATTTGACACCATAACCAAGTGTCGGACCTATGACTTTTGGTTGCTAGTGTAGATTCATTTGACACCATAAACAAGTGTCGGACCTATGACCTTTGGTTGCTAGTGTACATTCATTTGACACCATAACCAAGTGTCGGACCTATGACCTTTGGTTGCTAGTGTAGATTCATTTGACACCATAACCAAGTGTCGGACCTATGACCTTTGGTTGCTAGTGTACATTCATTTGACACCATAACCAAGTGTCGGACCTATGACTTTTGGTTGCTAGTGTAGATTCATTTGACACCATAACCAAGTGTCGGACCTATGACCTTTGGTTGCTAGTGTAGATTCATTTGACACCATAACCAAGTGTCGGACCTATGACCTTTGGTTGCTAGTGTACATTCATTTGACACCATAACCAAGTGTCGGACCTATGACCTTTGGTTGCTAGTGTACATTCATTTGACACCATAACCAAGTGTCGGACCTATGACTTTTGGTTGCTAGTGTACATTCATTTGACACCATAAACAAGTGTCGGACCTATGACTTTTGGTTGCTAGTGTACATTCATTTGACACCATAACCAAGTGTCGGACCTATGACTTTTGGTTGCTAGTGTACATTCATTTGACACCATAACCAAGTGTCGGACCTATGACTTTTGGTTGCTAGTGTACATTCATTTGACACCATAAACAAGTGTCGGACCTATGACTTTTGGTTGCTAGTGTAGATTCAATTGACACCATAACCAAGTGTCGGACCTATGACCTTTGGTTGCTAGTGTACATTCATTTGACACCATAACCAAGTGTCGGACCTATGACTTTTGGTTGCTAGTGTACATTCATTTGACACCATAACCAAGTGTCGGACCTATGACTTTTGGTTGCTAGTGTAGATTCATTTGACACCATAACCAAGTGTCGGACCTATGACCTTTGGTTGCTAGTGTAGATTCATTTGACACCATAACCAAGTGTCGGACCTATGACTTTTGGTTGCTAGTGTAGATTCATTTGACACCATAACCAAGTGTCGGACCTATGACCTTTGGTTGCTAGTGTACATTCATTTGACACCATAAACAAGTGTCGGACCTATGACTTTTGGTTGCTAGTGTAGATTCATTTGACACCATAACCAAGTGTCGGACCTATGACTTTTGGTTGCTAGTGTACATTCATTTGACACCATAAACAAGTGTCGGACCTATGACTTTTGGTTGCTAGTGTACATTCATTTGACACCATAACCAAGTGTCGGACCTATGACCTTTGGTTGCTAGTGTAGATTCATTTGACACCATAAACAAGTGTCGGACCTATGACTTTTGGTTGCTAGTGTACATTCATTTGACACCATAACCAAGTGTCGGACCTATGACTTTTGGTTGCTAGTGTACATTCATTTGACACCATAACCAAGTGTCGGACCTATGACTTTTGGTTGCTAGTGTACATTCATTTGACACCATAACCAAGTGTCGGACCTATTACTTTTGGTTGCTAGTGTAGATTCATTTGACACCATAACCAAGTGTCGGACCTATGACCTTTGGTTGCTAGTGTACATTCATTTGACACCATAACCAAGTGTCGGACCTATGACTTTTGGTTGCTAGTGTACATTCATTTGACACCATAACCAAGTGTCGGACCTATGACTTTTGGTTGCTAGTGTACATTCATTTGACACCATAACCAAGTGTCGGACCTATGACCTTTGGTTGCTAGTGTACATTCATTTGACACCATAACCAAGTGTCGGACCTATGACTTTTGGTTGCTAGTGTATATTCATTTGACACCATAACCAAGTGTCGGACCTATGACCTTTCGTTGATTTTTGTGTAGATTCAATTATGCATGTTTCTCCAGAGAGAGATCAGTACATATAACCGTTTACAAACAAAGCGCGTGCCTCTGCAAACGGATTCGAACTGGAAACCTTTGTACTATAAAATTATTATTATAATGATATCATACATCGTCCTGGTGACTTCCGTCAGGAAATTGAAGGACAACTTTGAACGTAATACCAGGAAAAAGTGTATTAGTGTATTTATATTATCCTAATTTTACGTGGGAGTTATCGAAAAAACTAACAATTGGAAATAAATCGCACAAACCGAATATTACCGGGGTAAAATTGGGACTCTTTAATACTCAGTCATGTGGCACAAGGAATTAAGCGCCCTCGTTTTAGTACGGGTGGGGGTGGGGGGGGGGGGGGGGGGGGGCACGGGAAACCCCCTGTACATACCCAACTAGGTATACAAATATTATTGAGCTTTAATCAAAATATGCAAAATCGATATTTTTTGAACATTCTTAATCACAACATGTTACCATTATGTCCTAATCTAAATTCCAATGGCATATTTGGATTCCTTGTGAGATTGTCGTTCAGGAAATAAAGGGTTCAACAAAAGAGAGTATACCACTCTGTTTATGTCATTTTGAGCAACATTCATTTTTTTACCAAACAGGCTAGATAGGCATTTAGATGAATCCTTTAGGCATAATTTGATACCAAATTTGCCCCCTAACAACAAAGATAAACCATGATTAGCACAATTTAAAGACAATTGGTCACTTTTCAAAAGTCACATTTTCAACGCACGCAAGCCACGAGAAAATGCTGTGCGTGGCACTTTGAATGGCCGGGAGTGAAATGGATATTGATCACACAGTGCAACTGCGTTGGGTTGTGCCTGAGCGAGCGGGCTATTTGATTATGAACAGGTAACATGTGGTCTTTTCTTCCCGCGTATGTGTATTGAAAATGTGACTTTTGAAAAGTGACAAATTTTACCCACGCATTTGCACTGTGTGATCAATATCCATTTCACTCCCGGCCATTCAAAGTGCCACGCACAGCATTTTCTCGCGGCTTGCGTGCGTTGAAAATTATGACTTTTGAAAAGTGACCAATTTTCTTTAAATGGTGCTAATCATGGTTTATCTTTGTTATTAGGGGGCAAATTTGATATCAAATTATGCCTAAAAGAGTCATCTAAATGCCTATTTAGCCTGTTTGGTCAAAAGAAATTGAATGTTACTCAAAATGACATAAACAAAGTGGTATACTTTCTTTTGTTGAACCCTTTATACTATTTATGGGGTAGAACAAGTTAGTAGTTATTGCGATATGCTAATTTGAATCTCAGATGTGTAAAATGTAAAAATATGGTCATGCAAACGGGAAGGGTGGCGAGTTCAAAACACATGGCCATAATCGTATAGTAACTTCATATAGGCCTATGTGATATATATCGATCGCATCGGTGAATAATAATGTTTCAAATAGTCAGAAGTAAGTTAACTTTCACCGTTGCTTTTTTATCAAACTAATTTATGTATTCCGTTAGCTATAGTACAGGGTGTCTCAGAAAAAATTACAACGCACCTTTAGAGGATTGTAACTTTCTGAATAAGTGTCAGAATAGAACAACTCAAACAACAATATAAAGGCAAAATAGTTTGCTATACTTTAAAGAAAACCGGATGTGATTCGGTTCAGTAATTCCAGAGAAATGAGCAAACGTAACATTAGTCTGGGAACACTTCCAAGTTTGCTCATATTGAGTGATTCAGACAGCACATACATGAAATCAATACTTCTCTACAAAATGACATGGATTAACGTGTTTTTATGGTTCTAGATTTTATTTAACACCAAATAATATGCCAGATGAGACCAAAGTTTAACACAAAATATAAAATAAAAGTTGTCTAGATTATTTTCATCACATTTTATACTTAAGAACAGTAAAATTTAAAATTTGTAGGATAAGTTCAATCTTTTTATATACAATTGGAAACAAAATTATAGTGATTTTAGTAAATATGAACATTGTCGTTATTAAACCAAGTTCAAATAACATCGCGCATACAACTTATCAAGCTTCTAGTCTTCACATTTGCAACTTGAAGGCTGAAATCATGTATATTATAAAATTATCGCCAATTTTGCGCATGATGGTCAAATTATTAGTATCGCAATTGAAAACAAAATAAATGTTTTGTTTACATTAAAAGAGTGTGGTCATATCTATCTCCTTACAATGAGTTGTATTGCTGGTTTTCTGTGTGTTATGAGTGTTATGATCGATTATTCAGTATTCTTAGATCACAAATTGAACTTTTTTATCATAGTATTAAACATGCTGGCTAATTGAACATTATTGAGTAAGTAATAAGCCGCGCAAGTGAAAATCTGTCAAAATATGCAAACTTGGATGGAAGTGTTCCGTGACTACTCTTACGTAATCACAGATATCTCCATAATTACTTAACAAAATTAAACGCTGTTTTCTTCCAATTGTAGAAAACTAATTTGGCCTCATTTTACCGTTTGAATTGTAAAATTCAGATACTTAATTAGGAAGTTATAATCGCTTAATGGTGCGTTGTATATTTTTTTAGACACCCTGTATAGATGCGCCGCGATACCCATGAAGATCTATTGCTGAATGAATAGGTAACAATAGCTATAGGCGAGGGGAACAAACACACTGTTTTACGGGCCCGACCGACCCACTTTTTGCGTTTTCAATATTTTTGTTTTGCTTTTTTAGATACTTTTTTCTCAAATCATGTAAAATCAGCCGTTTTTTGGCCGAAAATAATTATGTCGAACAATTTTTTTCACAAATTGTTGACATTTCCGATTTGTGCAGATTTTGGAGACATTAATTGAGGTTAAAAAAAGATTAAAAAATCAAAACAAAAATCGCCCGACCGACCGACCCGTTGACAGGTCCGTCCGCCCGTAAAAACGGTGGTTTTTTTTATAACTTACAGGATACAGCAATTGACGCAATCCCTCGCTGACTAAACCATGTAGACCATCCACCGTATCGCCGACGACGTGACACACATTTGAATGCAAGGATTCCTCAACTTCCTTGACCACTGTCCCACTGTCCGCGACCAGTTCAGCAACATCCTCAACAAAAGAATGAACTTCTCTTGTGACTTGACGTCGAAAATCACTGCATATCGACGACATGATGGCTATCTGGTGATGGAATAATATTGAACCAAGAGAGATCAAATTCCAGGGGTTATTAATTGGTCGACTTAAGTTTGAACTGTCAGTGATTATTAATGAAATCAATTCGGGAATCACTAAAGTTTTGTGTCAAATTGGTGAATTCACGACTGAGTTGTCGAACGAACAGCATTATAATATTAAAATGATGGTTTGAGTATAGTATCTGAAGGTGCTTTATATACTTTGTTTAACGTTTGCGGGATTTCCCGGGGGTTTCCCCTCATGATGCATTTATTTATTTCGGAACCAACAGTGATTGTCTTTTCTTACCCACCCACACCCCTACATTCTTATTCTATGATCGTATATAAGTCATTATATTCAAACTGAGCCGTTTGATAGCCTTGTACATAGTGCTTCATTAACCCTAACCAGCTGGCTATGTTTTTGTGTGGAAACCGGGGGAGGGGGATTAAGTATGATTATTATTTTGCTTAAACCTTTTATCATATGTAATACATGGGGCCATCCCGGTTGTAGAAAAACCCTGTGAAGGTATAATCAAAGGTCAAAGTACCAATTACTTTCCGGCCATTTGAGTACAGCGTATATAGGATATATTATTAACCCTTTATACCATACAAAACATATTTTTGCGAGATCTTTCCCAGCTTTCAAAGTCTATCTCAATATCAAGGATTACTGAACCATACTATAGGTATGTTTGTGTTTAATTCATTTCTCACGGTGATTCCAAATATACAGTATTATGATAAAATATTTTTGATATTTTTGAAACATTTGTAAAATGTTTATAGAACTGTCGTCTGCAGTCGCCTACCGCGTGCAAAGTGTTAAACAATTTACGGAACAATTAATTCTGTCTAAAGTTCATCAATATCAAATTAACTTCCGATCGTACTTAAATTTGTCGCCCAAATACCAAAAACCTAAACCCCAAAAGTAATCAACCCACAAGGGATGAGACATACACGGATGTGGGTATGACAACCATGGCGGCCGCCAAGAAGCTTGCTGGAAGCGAGTGCAGTACCGGGGGGGGGGGGGGGGGGGGGGGGGGGGGGGGGTAAGCCGCTTACCCCCCCCCCCCCCCCCCACCCCCCGGTAAGCCCCTGTTTTCAGTTCGGTAAGCCCCTGTTTTCAGACTGCCCAGCCGCACACCACTAACCTCTTCTCACCCCGGGTGCAGTGGCGTAATTCAATTGGGGGGGGGGGGGGGGGGGGGGGGGGGGGGAGGGGGGGATGTATGTGGGACACAGGGAACAATAGTTTGCACCATTTCCCGAATAAAGATAATTAAATATTTGTTTTACGCATGAAAATATTTCTGTCATTTTACACATTTTCATCAACCAAAACAAATTGATTCCTCGTCAAAAAGTCTTTATCGTGTAATTATTCCACGCGAAACAGTTCAAGTTCAAATAATTCAACTGGCAAATGATGTAGTCCTCTTATAGATTATTATAGGCTAGGCCCAGCGGTGGGTCAAGCCAAGCTGCTGGACATAGCCTAGGGCTAGGCTAGGTTTATATAATCAGTCCGAACACGAAATGTAGGCTTTTAAATAGCGAAAATGTTAATGGCATCTTCATTAAGTAATTCAAATTCTAATCGATCCATTCTATCTAGAAAAGTTACACAAAACTGTACTATAAATATATAGTGAATATACGCGCATTTATCCACTCGGCGATCTGTCAAGAAATTGTGTCGTAGAAGTTTAAAACACTTGGTTTAGCACTACACTACGCCCAGTCACCCGAAGCTCATAATAAAGTTCATAAATAAAATAAATAAACACTAATGTACAGAATGAAATAGTTCCATATTATTTGTTTAAATAGCTCCTTTAACACGTTGAGCACTCTAACACGTTGAGCACTCTTGAAAGGATTTTTGGTAACTACTATGTATTAAATACTAATGTACATATAAATAAAATAAGTAATTAAATAATTAAAAGAAAGGACCCCCAATCCACACCACCACCACCAAAAAAAAAGGATAAAAGCAACAAACCAGATTGAAACTTTAACAGTCATTGAGTGATTGTGGTCCTTGCACATGTTGCAAGAGAGTGTAATCAAAATGCGATTCGTCATCCCGAAACATAGGAGGCGCTATACTGCCACATTGAACATGAATGTTTTGCTGACAGTTGTTGTGAGTCATAGATTTCGCCTCAACTCTATTTAAATGATCAAATAATTTCAAGACCATTGAAACTTAGGAAAACATAAGTGGTTCATTGACTATATTCAAATATTTATATTATATTGTAGGTTGTGCAGTTCCTTCTGCACATTGCTCTACTTCCACATAACCAGGATTTAAATCCTGCAATATATCCGCAAATAAGTCTGACAAAAGAACTTCACGTATAGTTTCTACCTATGCGTATACTAATTTCTAAACGGGGGGGGGGGGGGGGGGGGGGGGGGGGGGGGGGGGGGGGGGGGGGGGGGGGGGGGGGGGGGGAGGGGGGGGGGCACTAAACTCAAGCATGCATGACCGAAATAGTGATATGCGCCAACGCGTTAAGGGTTTGCCCATGTTCATGAAGAAGGGTACCCTTTTTCGAAATTCTATAATTAGTATACATTTATTTTGTATGCAGAATATTTTCTTGTATATTCAAACACGTAGGTTTACAGCATTATATCCTACCGCCCCCCCCCCCCCCCCCCCCCCCCGATCTGAATATATACGGAAGTAAGTGGTAGCAAAACTTTAGCTCCGCCTTCAGATAGATACGTGCAACAAGGACATACTGGTGATTATATAAGGCCTTGCCATATCTGATAACGACAGTTTACAAGTCGGTAGTTACACAAACGTACGAGTAATATCTTTGGCCGACAAAACAATCATATTTAAAACTAGACTTAGATAGAGAACATTGACTGACATTGATATATATATTAGTGAGGTTTGCACCATAGGAAGCATACACAATGTCCATGAAACGCAGTTTATCACCAGACTCCCAAACCCGACATCGGCAACAATACCCGTTGCAGAAACAGAAATCAGTCTCTGATATCATCGGTCCTATGATCACGCAGCTAGATTTGACGCAAGGAGCGCAATCTCTAACCTCTTTGGCTGAAGCGAATAAACAGGCAGTGTTTGGCAGATTAGAGACTAATGGCGGTTCCAGCACTGCAGCTTCTTCCTCTCGGAATAGTAGGCAGAGCAGTCCAGATGCGGAAACCTGCACTAGCCCATCAGATATTCCTTGGCCTACTCTTCCACGGGCGGATGATGATAGTGAAATATCCAAACCGTCCGCTACGAGTGGAGGGATATCCGATGCTAATATAGAGTTATCCGATGAGCGTGAGAAGTTATCCGCTGAGAAAGAAAAGTTAACCGTTGACAGTGGAAAGATATCTGCTGAACATGGAGAATTATCCGCAGCGATTGAAGAGTTAAACGCTACGATTGGCGAATCATCCGTCGCGAATGGATACACATCTGCTGATGCATCGTCGCTGAAAACGTCCGGCATCGAATACGATGAGCAGATGGTCGGGGATTTATCCGACCTAAGTGCTGACCAATTGATTGACGATTTAACGGACGTAGACGGTCGGCTTACCGACGCACTATGCACAGCCGCCAAAAAAGGAGCCAAGCTTACCAAAAAAGGAATGGAACTTGTGGCGGATGATATAGAGACTGTTTATAGAGGGACTAAGTTTTATGCTAATAAAGCCGCCGAGGATGTCGTTGATGCTGGGGTTGGATTGGAGGATGCTCTTGGAACAGTTATGAACAGAACAGTTAACAGGTTAGGTGGACAGGTAAGCCTCTTTGACAGAACAGTTAACAGGTTAGGTGGACAGGTAAGCCTCTTTGACAGAACAGTTAACAGGTTAGATGGACAGGTAAGCCTCTTTGACAGAACAGTTAACAGGTTAGGTGGACAGGTAAGCCTCTTTGACAGAACAGTTAACAGGTTAGGTGGACAGGTAAGCCTCTTTGACAGAACAGTTAACAGGTTAGGTGGACAGGTAAGCCTCTTTGACAGAACAGTTAAGAGGTTAGGTGGACAGGTAAGCCTCTTTGACAGAACAGTTTACAGGTTAGGTGGACAGGTAAGCC